>BPTQ01000004.1:271523859-271857474 GCA_019973895.1 Chrysanthemum seticuspe
AAAAAAAAAAAAAAAAAAAAAAAAAAATCCACTACCGGATAAAAGTTCAGGGGTAGCGACCGCTACCCCTGAACTACAAGTGCCTCCGCCCATGGACAGGAAGTTGAAACAAGATTAAAATGGTAGTAATTAATAAAAGTTTTCATCATCTTGGTTTACTCACATCAGGTTCTTTGATGCGTTTAGCAAAGAAAGGTTACGAGTTCTTCATTTTGCATGTATGCATGTGTGTACAACACAATTGATAACTAATTATCTTAATGTTTACATGGACATTGTTTAGATAGACTTATATACATCTATACTAGATATAAAACATAAATGATCAAATATTAATCTTTATTAAAAACTTTTAAAAAATTAAAAAATAAGTAATGTTGTAAACCAAAATACCATTACTTATAAAAGTTAACACAATATATTAATTATTCATTACAGTTTAACCCACAAGGTTTAGTCACTCTCACTTACTTCACAATAAATATGCATGCACAAATTGACGCTACTATACACCGTTGCCACTATGTGCGGATATCGTCTAATTGATTAAAAAACTCTTGATAATCAAATAATTAGTGAATTGCTAATAATTGGATTAATAAGTAATGGTAAAGATTCCATTTATGAGGTCTAGTGTATGTCCTTTCTTATTTTAACCTTATATGAAATCTTTGTTAGGTTAATTCTTTGAAATAAAGTTTCCCACTCATGTTACAAATTCTCTTGATTCCAAATGGCTTTATTGAGATGATTTTCAAACTTTTCTTGTATAATTCAAAGGAAATCTTTTGGGAGATTCAAAGACATGTTTTGTGTAACACCAAACAAGGCCCAACGCCAAAAAACAAAAGGTTAGGGTTTCTTTATCACTTTATGTCTCTTAGTCCCATTGCATGCTACATCAAAGCATGGACTTGTACAATTCCATTATTTTCCTTTTCAATTCAAGTGTCTCCTTTTTTACTAGTCCTTCTAACTTGCCCATATGTGTTGGTCATTTTTATTATAATTGCAACCTCTTCTTTTCGATCTAATCTTACATAAATGGACCAAAATAATGCGTTGCTTTCATTTTGGTAGCTTCATATTGCTGCTTTGATGGTTGTTTTAGCCGAAAAAAATATGGTTACCAATTGCGAGTAGATGTAGTCAGCTTTCGTGTGTCACATGGAGCAAAGGCATCATGCAAATCTATAAATATTGGATAATAATGTTCGTCTATCACATAAATATACACTGCACCTCTCTTTGCAGATGGAGATATGGGACATTTTGGTTTGTTTTTTAATATGCATGAGATACAATCAAGTTGATTGCATGTTGCACATACAACATAAGAATATGAATGCGAACTTAGTGGCTTTGCATACCATAGCAAGCCTTTCTACAGGATAACTCAGTTTCAGATTAAGTACATGTAACCCACATACAACTTTGACTAGTCCTTTTCCACATTTTCTATCAAGTTGAATTATACAATGATGTGCAATTATGTTTGCATCATTGACACCCTATAATGATTACATAGGGGAAATCTTTTGTCTTGACAAGGCTTTTACACATCTCATCATATAATACAATACAATGCCTAGATAAAAAGTGAAAGTGAAAGTAAAATCACACGTCAAACGAAAACTCCCTCTTTAAACTCTTCGGTCTTATTTTGGGGTAACATCACCTTCTCTTCAATCTTTTTCATGTGCCACTATATTGGT
Organism: Chrysanthemum seticuspe; assembly: GCA_019973895.1. NCBI lineage: Eukaryota > Viridiplantae > Streptophyta > Magnoliopsida > Asterales > Asteraceae > Chrysanthemum > Chrysanthemum seticuspe. Next base: position 271,525,575 of record BPTQ01000004.1, read on the forward strand.
GGACCAAAAATTGTCTCTTTGAAAGGTGTATGATTCTTGTTTGAAATATTTGCTCAGAAAACTAGAAATTGCAATTGCATTTTCTTTGTTTTGTATTTTCTAGTTTATAATATAAGAAAGTATAAGTTGTAAAAGAATGTTTTGCGATGTTTAACATTTACAATACAAAAAAGATTGGTTACAAACTTAAGTAAAACGTGATTATACATTATTGTATACATTGATCATGATTGCTTTCATGATTTAAAAAAAAAAACTTATATTACTCTATTATATATTTACCGCTAAAAACGACGTCGTTTAATTATGCTCCAAAACGACGTTTTGAGCTTCTCGTCTTTTACTCTTTTGTTTGCTACGAACGACGGCATTTCATGTTTAGGTATAACCTTGGATAAAAACGACGCCTTTTTTCTTTATCTTTTTCCTTGTGTGGACGCTTGCCTTACACTACAACAAACAGGAGAACGGGCGACCAACTTTTGGCGATGACAAGTTTGTCCTCGCCAAAAGTCACATAAACAACAATTTCTTGCTGACCTGGAACACCCGAACAAGAAAAATTCAACGTGCACTTTTTGGCGAGGACATATCCTCGCTAAAAGTTTGCAAATGTTTGATCAAAAAATTATTGCTAGCTAATTGCTCCCCCGAGTTTCCCCGCCAACCCTTTTGGCGAGGACATATCCTCACCAAATGGTATTGACCAGATTTTGTCCGGATCAGACTTTTTAGCAAGGCCATTTCCTCGCCAAAATTATTTACAAAATAATTTTAAAATTGACGAAAAGTGATTTTTATTATTTATAAATGATTTAAATAAGTTAAAATTTATTTAAATGATTTAAAAATAATTTAAACTATTTATAAACTATTTTGAAATAAATAAATTAAAAATGATTTAAACCAATTATAAATGATTATAAAATAATTTAAATAAATTATTAATAATTTAAAATACTTTTTGTACTAGACGACGAAACAGAATACGAATGCGAACATATATAACTTTTCAATAAACTATGTAGCCACTCAGATTAATAATCTTAAATGACCGACCTCATTTTAATTCTATTTCACATTTAGATTAAATGACCGACCTCATTTTAATTCTATTTCACATTAAGTAACATATTCAAGTAAACAAGCACTCATATAACTAAAGAATTAATTACATTGCAAATTAATAAACGTTTAGACCTTAACAAATTAAAATAACATATTAAAATAAACATACACATTAACACATTAAATTAAATATACGGATTACTACTTCATATGAAGATTTTTCATGTCATCTAGAAGCTCATGAAATATTGCATCCTGAAGACCACGAATGTCAGTCGGATGCAATATTTCATGAGCTTCTAGACATCCGACTGACATGCGTGGTCCTCAGGATGCCTGACCAATTCCATTCTTGCCTCTGGCATCTTTATTCTTGTCTCCAACATGTTATTTCTTGTCTCCAACATATTTTTTCTGAAGATCTTTGACCTTGCAATTTGAGCACCCTTTAGGTTCATGAGAAGAACTTGCACAGAGCTGGCGATCAAAATCATCCTTCCACATAAAATATCTACATCCATATTCTTATTTTGTTGGTTGTTACATAGTGAGAAAATCATAAGAAATGTATTTTTTAACAACCAAATTATTTATAAATTTACGTAAATAAAAAACGTATGATTGTTCACCTTTAAATCAGCACATGCATAGTAAAGTATACCGTAGTTATGACACTGATATGATCGTCTTTCCACTATATTTCCGCTTCCACATCGACAATTAAAAGGATCATTTCGCTCTATTTGAGTTTCTGAGGTTGGTGTGAGGATAAGAGGTTGTGAGGTTGATCTGGGATAAGAGCTTGTGAGGTTGATATGAGGATAATGTGTTGTGAGGTTGCTTTTATAGTAGAAAAAGAGTTTTTAGAGACAACATGTCGTCGCTATAGGTTATGGTCAAAGTCAATAAAGTTTTGGTCAAAGTAAGTAATGTCAAGCCTTTTCCAAGTGTCGGGTTTTTTTTAGACAATGTGTTCTAGCGTCGTAAAGTTTTTTGTATTTTACTTTGTATATTGTGAGGATAAGAGTTAACAAGGTTTTGGTGTCCATAAATTGGCGAAAACTTTTGGCGCTAAATTTGTGAGGGTAAGAGTTAATATCTCATGTATAACAATATTATATCGACTCATTCGTTTAACATTTTATGTATATCCATAGCATCTCTAATAATTTGTTTAATATCTCATGTATAACGATATCATCTCGACTCATTCGTTTAATATCTTATGTATATCCATAGCATCTTGACTCATCCGATTAACATCTTATGTATATCCGTAGCATCTCGACTCATTCGTTTAATATCTCATGTATAACGATCTCATCTCGACTCATTCGTTTAATGTATATGTAACCACCGGTAAATTTCACCTCGTATTAAACTAATATAATATTCTAACGAAAGAATACTTATCCATTTTCTACGTCCAATTTTTTTTAAGAAACGATATCCTTTTATTTGATCACAACAACTAAATCATAATTCCTAAAGTACAACATTTTATACCTAGAGTACAAGTCATTAAAGCACGGAACCTAGCTATACTTTAATTTCCGTTACAAGCCCTAATATACAACTCTATGATTTTATGTACATGATATATTTTCAAAATATTAATGTACAAGTCTTTCAAGCATATGTACAAGTCTTTAATGCATACAAGCTTAATACTTATATAAATTATATTATAAACCTCAATGTACCTATTTTTAAGCACAAGGTACAACCCTATAATGCACAAGCCTTAAAAATATATTTTATTTTTAGTAAGTACAACTAAACAATGCTAATGTACAAATAACAAAGCACCAAACTTAAGTCATTACTTTTATTATTTACATGTAAATTGACCTAAAATAGATTATATCTAAAATAAACTAGAACATTAACTATGTAATTACCATTTACACATTAGGTACAACAATGCAAGCCCTAAGTACTACCCTTTATACCTAACGCCCCCCCTTACCATGGTTACAGATGAACTAAACTAGTTACACCTTAGTTACCTAGTACTACTTGTAAAACTCTAGCCACAATTAAGTTACATGCACTTTAGAGTTACACATCACCTTGTTTCCCTCATCTTGACAACCTTTCTAGGCTCATATTAGGCCACACCATCTCTTAACTCCATGAGGCCACATGCACTCTTCCTAGGACTTAAACACATCACCATGTCTCTTATCTTGTGAGACATGATGACCTAGCACATGGAAAACCATGCATATCCTTCTCCTATATATGTACGCCCCTTACCATCTCCTTTTGAGTACCATGCAAACACACACATTATACCATACTACACACATATCCTACGCCCCATATAACCACTCATATAGTCACAAACATTCTGAATATTTACCATAAGAAGTGAAAGGAAAAGGGTAAACAAAGGCTTAAGGAGAAGTGAAGTACTTGGGTAATTAGCAGCTCCTAGGAAGATTTTTCCTTGTGGTTAAGCAACTCATAAGCTTGTAAGTACACCTATACTCTTTCTTTAGTCATTTATATATTCAATAGAACATATAAGTGGTTATGGATTAGTGTTACGTGGAAAAATAAATTTAAAACCATGTTTCATGTTCTTTCTGTAATCTGTGCCCCCACAAAGACAAACACCTAAATGTAATGCGTTTTACTTAAATGTTAGAACATGTTAGGAGTCCATTTAACAAGCAAAATAAACATCTAATCTAATTACCAACACCCTATAGGTTTATACTAAACAAATTGCATGTTCTACTTTTCCCCTATTGAAAATGGCGCCAAAACAGGCCTAACCCCCCAACTTGCCCCTCATTCATCTACTTCATGTTAGAGACATTAGGGTCAAGCAAGGTACCATTGTAAACACCACCTGGGATACTACAAAACTCCCCCCATAACCCGGTTAAAAAGCCTAGTCGTTATCTTTAAAAACAGCCATCATTTTGGTCAAAAGTCATAAATGCCAAAAAGCTTTTTACAACAAATACTTGGGAAAACATGGGATTTTTGATAAATTTGAGTAGGAACTATCTTAAAAACATTATAAATGGGTAAAACAATATTTCACAAGGTCGCATGCAAAAGATATAGAGCTTTATGGTTTAAAACTGAAATTTTCATAAAACGCGTCGTGGCCAAGTGGCCATGTTCGTGGACTTGTATCTTTCTAACCAAAGAGAATTAGGACATGAGACTTATACCATTTAGAAGATCTTACAGCATAGTGTTTGAAGGGTCAAATGCGATGTAGAAAAACTAGCTTTCCTCGTGTAAAATCTGCCCTCTTTTAGCCCCATTATTGCCCAAAAACAACAAAAAGCACATAACCCCCTTACTTTGTAAAATCATTGCGACCAAACCGTAAGAGCTTAAGACCTCTAGTTTGAACCATTAGAAAGACCACCGGACAAACTCTTGAAAGGATCAAGAACGTAGTAAAAACCTATTAAGGCCTCGCTTTTATTCACCCGTACTTTTATCCATTTAGGCCAAAAACTAATAAATTTTCTTGTAAAATTTCAAGCATAAAAATGGTAATTTTTGTAAGATAAAGTTTTCTTGGACTAAAAATGTAATTTCTGTGAAGTTAATTATATAAGGGCTGATTTTATCAAAAACCCATAGTTGAGGGTTTAAAGTGTCATTTTTGAAAGTACAAGGATAAAAACTGTAAATATTTAAAATTGTGAATTATAATATTTAGGAAACATAAAATATTTAATAACTTGGATTTCTATAAAAATTTACTAACAATCATTCGAGCCATGAAAATAAGTACGATAAGTATTATTAAATTTTGAAGAGACTTCATGTATATAAAGAACATTATCATCGCATAAACATGAACACGAATACTAAATACATGATATACCAACTCAGGTTGAGGGTCGGAGCAGTTTGTTCATATTATCTAATTTGTTTTCCATCCAGACTACGATAACACCGAGGTGAGTTCATAGTCCCACTTTTACATATTTGTTTTCAAAACTTGTGGGGAGATACATGCTACAAAAACCGAACACAAGTATTTTTCTGTATGCTATCCTGATTGATATTGCCTAAGTACCTACTGTTGCCACTAAAAGTCCCTCATATCATGAACCATTAATCACTTGCGAGTGAACGCGAATATCGTGAATAGATGTCACACCCCCAAATTACCTGTTTTACAGCGGAATGGAATACCTTGGGGGATGACTGTCATAGCATCAAAGTTACAGTTATATCGAACGACCTAAAGTGTCGTTTGGAAAACACATCGTTTGATTTTATTAAAACAATCAGAGTTTACAAAATGAAGGTCCCAAATGAAAATCAACTTGTGCGGAAATAAGTTTGATACAAGCCAAACGATGTTTTTAAAGTGTATAAAACCCAAGTGCGACGCGTCGTCTCCGCGACTCTATGATATGTCCGTATGCGTGCCATGAAGTGAATGCCTTAGATACCTGAGATAAAACATGCTAAAAAGTGTCAACACAAAGGTTGGTGAGTTCATAGAGTTTGGTTAACAAGTAAAGCTTTTAAAAAGCGTTCATGTAGCAAAGTCCAAGTTTTTGGTCATATAGAATAGTTTGCAAGCAAAGGCATCGTAAATCCACTCAGTTCCAAGTCCCGCCCATACAAAACTTGCAACCTGTGTGTTTACAACCCACTGCTAAAATAGTATGATTGTCAATCTTGTTTGTAAGTAGGACATAGGTGCATACGATATATACATAAACTTAATGCAAAGAATCACAGCCAACTGAACCTCACGACGAAGTCTAACTTGTTTGTTGTGTTACATTGAATCACTTGAATAACAGATTATATTCACCCAAGGTCTCGTCTATCAAGGACACAAGGGTGGGGGCGTCAGCCCGATAGTACTATCAATACCTCTCTGCCGGCTCCCGCAGGAGTTAACCAGTTGCTAAAGTTTGTATGTTGTTGCACAATTGAAAACTAGTTTAGCACATTAAGGCACATATCGCAATAAACCACACATAATGTCCAAAGTGTATAAGAAGTATATTGTAACAAAATTGTATAAATGGTTTGAGTATTCGCAAGAGTGAAACAAGTATTTAAGCATGTATCTCCCCCAAATAGTTTGTAAGAATTTAAACGAGTAAAAGTGGGGTATGAACTCACAGTAGTATGTCAAAGTTTAGAATATTTGTGAAAGTAAATGAAAATAGTTTGAGCATGTATCTCCCCCAAAAGTAATTGAAAATGTATAAAAGTAGGGGCTATGAAACTCACAGTAATATGTCTAAGTTTAGAATATTTGTGATAGTAAAAGTAAGTAGTTGAGCATGTATCTCCCCCAAAGAATTTATAAAACAAATAAGTAATGGAAAGTGGGGCTATGAACTCACCTGATGTGATTGATATGCTAACAAAATGAAGTGCACGAAAGTGAGGCTCGGAAACTATCCGCGACCTAAAATGAATGTTATGACTCGAGTTATGATATGTTGTCGTGAATGCATGATTTTGAAAACGTATCACCCAATATGCTACTTGAAAACTAGTTATATAAAAATATTGTTACTTGAATGTGTGACGGTTTCATGTTGAAAATAAATACTTTTGAGCTAATGGTAAAAATATAGTTAAAACTATGTAACGGTTTTAGTAATTGAAAAATCAGTTTACGTCGGACTTGACGTAATATATACATAGGAAAACTAACTCGTTTTTAACGTCCATTTCCCCCAAAACGTCCGTTTAGGCCCTCAAAAACCTTGATTAAAATCCTGACAGCTTACTAAAGCTGTGAATAGTGTTTTCAGCACGTTTTTGACTCAAAGTTCGGTTAACCATAACTCACTCGTTTTAAGTCCGTTTTTCAAGTTCTTTATATCCACGCGAAGGTAATGAAGAGTACTAATATATTTTTAAACTTCGGAGACTGCACAGAAATTTTAAGGCCACTGTTTGGGTCAGTTAAAATTCGGACTGCATGAACACTTTCCGGAAAATGGTAGTTTTTAAATCGTAACTTGAAAACCACATATCTTTTTCGTTATAACTCCGTTTTAGTCCGTTCAAAAGGCCACGTTCATAACTAAAAATCTATTTTCTAAAACTTTAATAAAACTTATAAAAATGACTAACTTTTCGGAAAAATTATAAATTTCGACAGCGCTTCCGCGCTTATTTTAAAATTACCATTTTTATCTACTTGTTTAACCACAACTTCACCACAAAATCCCTTAATCTACTCATCACCAATCCTACTAGTAAAACAACTTCCTTTGATCATAACCAAAATAAATATTCATTGTGAGGCTAAAATATATATACAAACTTAAATAAACATATATAAAATTTATGCAATCATTTCCTCCAAAAATCACAACTAGACTTTGATGATCCATTTTTCAAACTTCTCATTTTTATAAACTTCTAACTAGTACATACTTGTTATAAAAATTAATAGGACACATATGGGTGATAACATTTGATAAACATGAATAAAACTACAACTTGAGCAAATATGATCATATGGACTTATGAAATGTATAAAAAAAATATATATGAAAAAGTATGAGATGAAGTTTTATGCTTACAATTGATATGATGAGGTGATTAGAACCAAGGATTAAGCTTAAACACCCTAGGTTTTTATTTCAAAACCTAAACAAAGAGTGTATCTAGGTTGTGTAGAACTTGATTAGAAAAATTTTGATGATCACCTCTTGATCTCCTATGGTTGGCCGAAAGTTTGAGGGGAAGAAGAAGAAGAGAGGAAAGTTTTGATCTTGACTTGCAATAATGTGTTGAATGAGAAAAAAAAGATGGAGTGTAAGACTTTATATAAAAAGATCTTGAAATCTTGGCAAATCTTGTAATTAATAATGCATGTCTTTTCTTTTATTATAAGATGTAAGTAAAATGTATAAGTAATGTAATGAAAATTACTTGAATGGAAGTAATAACTTGTAACATTGTTAAATAATATTAGTAAGTTGTATACACATTTGAATATTTAAGGTAGCGTTAGATAAAAATAAATTTTCACGGTTCAAGATAAAATATATTGAGGTCATAAAAGTTATAAAAATACATTTCTTGAAAGATTTGAATGAATAATTATTTATCGGGTTGAATTTAAGAAAACCGTCGTAATTTATATAAATATAACAATTTATATACGAAATAGATTTAAAACACTGGGTAAACTAATAATAACATTTTTAAAATCTTAATATGAGTATTAAAATATATTGGAATAATTTTTGGAAGTATCGGGTCAAATGTTCAAAAATAATGTTTACGCGATAACGTTTGTTTAATAAGAAAATAACGTTTAATGAAAAATGCAAAACCATGTACGAATCGTTATGAAATGCTGAATGTGGAATATGAGAAATGACCGGAAATTGCGAATTGTGACAATAGATCTATTGGCAGTTGACGCCCCATTTGTGTTAGCCGGATAGGTAACCAAATGCACGTTATTTGAGAATACTAGGAGAATGGCAAACTCCTACCGGATGGCATTGTTGCTCACATCATCTCTATGATGTTTGTAACTTACGTCATTATTATGACGCGTTCGTGTTAAGGTTTGCCTGTCATGAGACTTAGGGCAATATACTGTACTGCAATATTACTGATTTTACTACTGCTTATCTTGTGTTCAACTGATTATTATACAAACACTATGAATTCACTCAACCTTTGTGTTGACTTTTTAGCATGTTTATCTCAGGTTCATAATTTACGAGGACGACATGGAAGGGGCACGGATACTCAAGAAGGCTATATTATCATTCGATAACTTATTTAATAAATTGTAAAACCATTGGGACCTCATTTTGTAAACTCTGATATTTATATAAATCGAATGATAAATCTTTTAAAATGATACAATTAGAGTTCGTTTTCTATTGACATAACTGTTGTGCCATGAAGTAACACCCAACTTGAATTCCGCTGCGTATCACGAAATTGGGGGTGTTACAGTATATCTATAGAATGTTGATATGCAAACCACACTTTTTGATTATTTCACCAATAAATCACACCAGTGATGCTGTTGGGATATGAAAGTGCTGAAGAGTGTTAAAGTACTGAAGATTGACAAAGTACTGGAAAAAGTCAAAGTACTGCTAAAGAGAAAGTCAAAGTACTGCTGTTGAAGTCAAAGTACTGCAAAGCTAAAGAACTGCTATATTCGTTTATGGAAAGCTTTGTTTATTCTAGAATATTCTTTGTTTAGATTACTTGTCGTACAAGGATATAAATTGTAAACCGAATAGGGTTATCCTTGAGCCTATAAAAGGACCCCTAGATTGGCATTAGATGTACGAGTTTTAGAAACCTAAAGTATGTGTTTTTATTAGAGTTTTAGAGTTGTTAAAAAGTCTGCACAACAAGCAGATTTAGAGTTATTAATAAAAGTTAAAGTTATATTCTTCTTAGATTTGTTAAGTAAATTCCGCATACTTAATAAAGATTACTCGGTGTTTCATTGTTAATAACTTAGGATTTATCCGAAGTTATTAAACCCTTAACAAGCTATTTAAGTTAGTTTGGTTAGAGTACATCGATCCAACAAGTGGTATCAGAGCTTGTGTGGAAACTCTGACTAAGAAGAAACCCTAAAACCTTGTTAACTAAAACCTAAAGATGTCGACTGATGCTGTTCCACCACCTTCCATCACCTCACTCAGGATACCTATCATTAAGAAGGGAGAATACGACCTATGGAGCATGAAGATGAGGCAGTACATTGCAATTACAGACCATGCACTGTGGAATGTAATTGTCAATGGTAATGAAGAAGTTCCAGAACCTATTGATGTTCCTGGACAACCCAAAGCACCTAAGGCAGTCTTACCTGCAACAACAATAAGGAATCAAGAAAAGGCACTCAACATTCTCTTGTCTGCCATTCCAGATGGTCATCTACTCAAGTTCCATGATGCTAAAGATGAAAGCAACTCTGGGCTGCTCTCAAGACAAGGTTTGGAGGTAATGATGCTTCCAAGAAGATGCACAGAAATCTGTTGAAGCAGCAATTTGAAACATTCACTGTTGGAGAAAGAGAAGGCCTTGATGCTGCTTATGACAGATTCCAAAACCTTCTCAGTATGCTGGAGCTATACAAAGCAGAGGTCTCAGTTGAAGATGCTAATCTTAAGTTCTTAAGGAGTTTGCCATCGACATGGCATGTGATAGCTACAATGATCAGAGGACAACCTGGTTTGGATGTTATGGACTTTGATGATCTCTACAATCATCTGAAGGTGTATGAGCATGAGATGAATGGCCAAACCAGTTCCAAATCTCATAGTATTGCCTTTTTGTCATCTGAAAAGAAGGGCAGTACTTCCACCAAAAGTACTGCTTCTCCTACTCAAAGTACTGTTGCTCAAAATACTGTTGCCTATTCTTCCCCCACCTTTGCTCAGCAAGCTACACCATCACCTTCCATTCACTCAGATGAAGTTGTATGCTCTTTCTTTACACAACAAGCTTCTCTACCTGTCACTTATGAAGAAGATTTCTCACAGATTGAAGAGGATGCTCTTGAAGAAATTGATATCAGGTGGCAAGTTGCTATGATCACTGCAAGGATCAAGAAGTATATGAAGAAGACAGGAAAAAGCATTGACTTCAAACCAAAACAGGGTATTACTTTTGACAAATCCAAAATTGAATGCTTCAATTGTCAAAAGACTGGACATCTTGCAAGGGAGTGCAGGTTTGCTAAATATCAAGCAAACAGGATAACTGAGAAACCAAAGCTAGAGCTTAAAGAAATTCCTATTACTGAAACAAAAGCTTTTGTTGCTCAAGAGAGTTTATCAGAGGTTGACTGGAGTGCTGAGTTTGATGATGAACCAGTAACCTACTGTATGGTAGCTGTGGAGGATTCTGTGGAAGAGTTTGACTGGAGCACAACTTTCGATGAGGAACCTGGACATGCTGTTATGGATTCTAGAGATGGTCTAGGAAGCTTTGACTGGCGCATGGAGAGTGAAGATGATCCTGTTCTACTTGCTATGATGGCTACTTCACCAAGCTCAACCCCTATCTCTGAGGTATGCTCAAACTGTCATGACTTTTATCAAAAAGTACTTAATAGTTATGTGATTGAAAGAGATAAATGTATAAAAGCTAGGTCTGAGGTAGCAGGTTATCAAATAACCTTAGAGTCTATGGAAGCCAAAATTATAACACATGAAAATAATGAAATGGCTTGGGCAGAATAGTATGAACAACAGGATTATCAGTTAAAATTAAGTGAATGGAAGTTAAATTGTAAGATTTCTGAAATTGAGAAACTGACTAAGGAGAGAGATGAATTGTTAGCAAAGTTTGCTGCCTGGAAAGAATCTGGTCTTTCTCATGTCACTTATGTTGAAAAACAGAGAAGTGCTTACAATAGGACTGGACTAGGTTTTGGTATGGATTTCAGCAGCGTAGAAGAAAACCCACCTAGTGATAAGGATGACCTTGATTTTGAGGATATAACCACTAGTGATGATGAGCTTATTAACTATGTTGACACATCTAGTAATGAGGAATCATTTAGTGAACCACCTCCAGAATATAAGAAAGACAAGGGTTATCATGCTGTCTCACATCCCACTGGTAGTCATCAACCCATAAGACCTGATGTTTATCGTTTTGGTGTAGACAACCTAGAAGAAGAAATTTTGGGATTACAGAGAAGAAGAAATTTTGGGATTACAAAACAAAAACTCTGTTTCGTTTGTTTTAGTCCTGATCATTTAATTAAGGACTGTGACTTACATTCAGAATACCTAAGTAAGTTTCCTAAGAACAGACCTGTCAACCAAAAACCAAGGGAGAGTAGACCAGGTTGGAACCATTTACATAGGGTTAACCATAGAAACTTCTCACCAGACTACAGGCACCCTCACCAGAGAAGACCTTTTTCAAAACCTCCAGTACCTTCAAACACTTTCCAAGGTACTGTTAAGCAAAATACAGTACTTTCTCAAAGTACTGCTCAGTTTTCACCTAACACCTCTTGGAATAGGAGCCCTAGGAGATCTAATTACTATCAATCTAGAAGGCGTTTCAACTCCAAGAAAGTAGCTAGATCAAGGGACTCTACACCAGAAGTTAAAATTAAATGGGTTAAGAAGGAAAGTACTGATGATGAACAAACATTACTTTCAACAAGTACTGGTGAAACATAGATTTTTGATAAAGATGATTTTGTGGTAAAAGAAAAGGAGATTTTTGTTGAAAAAGAAAGTTTTGCTGAAAATCCACCACAAGTTTTAAAACAAAAGATAATGCTTGATTCTGTCTACAAAAACTGTGAAGATTACATACTCAAAGAATTTGAGTATGTTACTCCACAAGAGGAACACAAGTCAATAATGGCTTGGGTTCCTAAAAGACATTAACTTTTGTATCTTTGTGCAGGGCAACCCAGAGGAGGAGCTTAAAGATCATCTTATTGTGGATAGTGGTTACTCTGGAAGCATGACAGGAGACAAGGAGATTCTGTCAGATTTTAGATCTATTTGTGGAGGAAGAGTTGCATTTGGGAATGATCCCAATGGAGGAAGAATCACTGGAAAAGGAACCATCAAAGCAGGACGTATCGATTTTGAAAATGTTACATATGTGAAGGAGCTCAAGTTCAACTTATTATCAGTCTCTCAAATATGTGATAAAAAGCATCCTGTGTTATTCACTGACACAGAATGTCTCATCCTTTCCCATGAATTCAAGCCTGTTGATGATAACTTGGTAGTACTTAGAGTACCAAGAACCAATGATGTGTACAGTCTGGATATGAAGAGTCTTCACTCTTATGGGAGAGCTACATGTTTAGTGGCAAAAGCAACATCTGAAGAAGCACATCAGTGGCATAGAAGAATGGGCCATGTAAATTTCAAGAATATTAACAAACTGGTTAAAGGAAATTTAGTTAGAGGTTTACCTTCAAAGACTTACAAGAATGACCACTCCTGTTTGGCGTGCAAGAAGGGTAAACAACACAAAGCTTCATGCAAGAAGCTTGAGGAAAGGATTATTAGAGAACCTTTGGAGCTGTTACATATGGATTTATTTGGACCTGTTTCAATTGCAAGCCTAAACAAGAAAAAATACTGCTTGGTTGTGACAGATGATTGCAGTAGATTCAGTTGGGTATTTTTATTGGGATTTAAAGATGATACTTTTGATGCTATTCATAATCTCATAATAGCACTTGAAAACCAATTGAGACTCAAGGTTAGAGGTATTAGATGTGATAATGGAATTGAATTCAAGAACAAGCTTATGGATGAATTTTGTGCCAACAAAGGGATCAAGAGGGAGTTCAGCATTGCAAGAACACCACAGCAGAATGGTGTTGCAGAGATTGTTATGAGCATAGGCTTATTAATGTTGTCAAGGTGCATACAGATGATAATGTAGCTGACTTACTCACCAAAGGCTTTGATGTTTCAAGATTCAATCACTTGGTGGTAAGTATTGGCATGATTAATTACTGAGCTACATTTGAGGGGAGGACTATTTAGTGTAAGTATAGTCCTATGCATTGTTTGAGGGGAGGATATTCATGTTTGTCTGCTGTATTTGCTATTGTAACGAGGAGAATGGGAAAGTACTGCTTTTTGGTTTTATGAAAGTACTGCTTTTTGGAAGTACTGCACATGTGTCGTATCTAAGTACTGTTCCAACGGTAATATTGAGGGGTAACTACTACTAACGGTAACTTTGTTATTAAGGGCTGTGATTTTTTAAATCTCACCTATAAATAACTACTCTTCGAATTTCCCTCTCATATTGATACCTTATAATCTTTTCCATATTTCTCTCTCTTTCACCCATATTATTCGTCATATTACTTTCTGTGTTCACATATCATCAATGGCAAATCGTAATACAGTTTTAAAACACAACATGGTGGCGAATTTAGAAAAGACTGAAGCTAATGAGATCTTTCATGATATCATTGATTTTCTCACTGGATCTCCGATTAGTTATGCACTTTTAGTGGAACCGGATATCATTGAGCCATGGATTCAACAATTTTGGGCAACTGCTAGGGTTCATATGGAGAATGAAGATTCGTATATTCAAGCTACAGTTGCTGAGAAGATTGTGAAGGTTACTGAAGCCTCAATTCGTGAAGATTTATTACTTAATGATGAAGAAGGGGTTGTTCGTTTTGATAAGCAATTGATTTGGGATACATTCAGCAACATTGGATATGAAGGGTCCTTAACTACACAAACTTTCAAGAAACCCTTATTCAGTCCAAACTGGAAGTATTTAGTTCATGTATTGCTTCAATGTATTAGTGCTAAAAGTACCTTATGGGAGCAATTTGGTTCAAACATAGCATCTGCTATAGTGGGATTAGCTACAGATCGAGTTTTCAATTTTTCAAGGCTAATTCTTGATGGAATGTTATCTCATATTTCAAATGAATTAAAATGGTTGATGTATCCAAAGTTTATTCAAGTGTTCTTGAATAAGCAACTTACTGATGTGCCAAAGCCTACAAGTCTTTTACCTGTTGTGGTACAACCAGCCAAGATTTTTACTTTCATGGCTAGGAAAAGTGATTCATTCACTGGAAGGAACACTTCATTGACTACTTCAATGATGGAGATTGTTCAAGCTATTCGAGATTAGGCTGAAGATAGTGATGATAGAGAAGGTACTGCTTCTGAAGGTACTGCATCTCAAAGTACTGCTTCTGAAGGTACTGCATCTCTAAGTACTGCTTCTGAAGGTACTGCATCTCAAGGTACTGCTTCACCAGTTACTGCTGTTAATGAAGGTACTGCAGTTTCTCCCACCTCATCACACTATACTACATCTCCTATTCAGTCACTAGAACAAGTTCTCTCATCATCTTCTGGAGGAGATACTGTTCCTATACCACCTGAAAGATTAGTGTTAGATAATTATCTTCTGACAAGGGCGATAGTCAGATTGCAGAAATCTTTTGATAAACAGGCTACTCAGATTAAGAAGTTGAAGCTTAAGTTTAGAAGATTAAAGAACTTTGTCTGGCCATTGGTTACACATCACAGGTTATGGGTCAAAGCTGAAAAAAAGAAGCGAAGGCATTTAAAGAAGACTACCAAAGCCAAAAAGGTTCAAAAGCATTCTTTTGTCCAATTGGGGAGGAATTTAGAAGAAGAGAATTTGAAAGAAGATGCTGAATTTCATGAAGAAAAGGAGAATGAACCTCAAGGTACTGAAGAGCATGTCAATATTGAAAGTACTGAGGAAGAAAGGACTAAGGTTCAAAGTACTGATGATCAAGGTACTGAAGATTAAAGTACTGCTTTTCAACAAGGAACCTACAGGCAAGAATTGATTACACCTAGAGTATTAGATTTTGAAGAAGAAGCTGGTCCTTCAACTGTCATACCAGAAAAGGAAGCTGAAACACTCAAACCTATACATACTGCAAGTGATGATGAAACCATTGTTGAGATCTTGCATGATTTATCAAAGCCAAGGGTTGTTAGCATTCCAGGAGTGCAAGAAGAACAACCAAGAGCTTCTCAATCTACTATAGATCCTAAGGATAAAGGAAAAGGTAAATTGGTAGAGACAAAAAAGAAAAAGAAACCTACTTTAGCACAGATAAGGGTTGCTCAAGTTGCTATGAATGAGGAAGCAGCTAGAAAGATACAAGCTGAATTAAATGCTGAAGTTGTTAATGAAGAGGCTATGAATGAAGAAGCAGCTAGGAATATACAAGAAGAATTGAATGCTGAAGCTGCTATACCATTGAAATCACCTATTCCTGTTTCTGCTTTACCAAGAAGACCAAATCTTGCTAAACAAAGGAATGCAATGATGGCATATTTGAAAGGTCAAGGGTATATTGGATTGAATAAGTTGAATTATGTTAAGATGAAAGGTTTGTATGAAGCTGTTAGAGAAGACTATCAGAAACAATTTGATAGTATCAAAGATTATAAAGATGATGATGCTCAGAAAGAAGATGAAAGAAAAGAAAGCTTAAAAAGAAAAAGATCAACTGAAGTTGAAGACACACAACCATCAAAGAAAGTTGAATTAAGATCTGATACTGATGATGAGCTAAGGAATTACTTAAGAGTAGTAGAATTTGAGTATTCTAAAGATGATAATGAAATGAAGATGAACAAATCTCCAATAACTACTTTTGAAGTTGTAGAATCAAAGGATGGAAGTTATCTGATGTTTCACAGAGAAGATGAAAGCTTCAGGGTGTTCAACATGCTATGGGATCTATTGCACATAATAGATAGGGTGGATTTATTTCGTTTATATCATTTGGTGCGAGGTTATTTTGAACATAATTCATCAGAAGGAGTTGGTTTAGTCTTGCTTGGGGATCTCACAACTATTTGGGAAACTGAAGAACAAAGCACTGCTGAGATTTGGAAGAACCAAGAAGATTGGGAGATTATCAGTTGGAGATTCTTTGAAGAATCTGGAGTACATGTTCTAGAGTTAGAAGATGGGACTATGATTCATATGTTAGCAGATAGAAGATATCCACTTACAGCAGATCTTATGAGAAGAATGCTAGAGCATGGAATGGAAGTTGAAGAAGATAATGAAATTGCTCTTATGGTCATCAAATTGTTTATCAGATGGACTACTATGGCTGATGATGATGAATAACTGGTATGAATTTTAATTGAATAAATTTTTGATATATCAGTACTTTATTCAAAGTACTGCTGATCAAACAGTACTTTCATCAAAGTACTGCTTGCAGCTTTAAACCAGTTAATGATTTTGAAAAACTTTTGTTAAGTGACAAATATTTTGAAACAAAGGTTAAAAGAAATAAATGGTTTTTGAGATAGTAACAATCAATAGGTTATCAATCTACCATGGTTACAAAAGGATGGGCTAATCCATGAGCAAACGGCTCTGGTAAAGATATCTCAAATCTGTTTTATAGTTGACAACTTGCTAATAGGTTGGATGGTAATCAACTCACCATATCAGTAAATGTGAAGAGTTGGCTAGCCCACAAGGAAATGGCTTGTGGTAAAGGCTGTGGAAAAACCATTATTTGGTAATTAGTTCACCATAGATGAAAGAACTAACTAGTCCAAAAGGGTACAGCTTTTGGTAAAGACAAATCAAATCTGTTGATAGCTGATGGTTTGCTAAAAATCATATGGTTATCAATGTACCATGATCTTACACATCAAAACATTTGGCTACTCCAGAGTTAATGGCTTTGGTAAAGAGAACTCAAATCCATTAAATTTTCAATGATTCACCTCTCACAGGAGTTTACACACCTGGATGTGATGAGAATAGACTGAAACTTAAAACTAAATTAATGTACAAACTGTCTTATGTTGCTGAAAAGATGGAGCTTGCTGAATGTTGCTGAAAAGAGATTACTGATCAAGGGTGCTGAAAAGAATAATTTCTAAAGAATACTTTGATAATGATGATATAAGCACAGAGTCTACAAAGATACAATCCAAAGACAAAGACACAATCTTTTCTTGAAGATGGAGCTGTTAAAGATAAGTTTACAAAGGAACTTGAAGTCAAACAAGTAGAATTCAAGTTAGGGGAGGATTGTTAGGATACGAAAGTGCTGAAGAGTGTTAAAGTACTGAAGATTGACAAAGTACTGGAAAAAGTAAAAATACTGCTTAAGAGAAAGTCAAAGTACTGCTGTTGAAGTCAAAGTACTGCAAAGCTAAAGAACTGCTATATTCGTTTATGGAAAGCTTTGTTTATTCTAGAATATTCTTTGTTTAGATTACTTTTCGTACAAGGATATAAATTGTAAACCGACTAGGGTTATCCTTGAGCCTATAAAAGGACCCCTAGATTGGCATTAGATGTACGAGTTTTAGAAACCTAAAGTATGTGTTTTTATTAGAGTTTTAGAGTTGTTAAAGAGTCTGCATAACAAGCAGATTTAGAGTTATTAATAAAAGTTAAAGTTATATTCTTCTTAGATTAGTTAAGTAAATTCCGCATACTTAATAAAGATTACTCGTGTTTCATTGTTAATAACTTAGGATTTATCCGAAGTTATTAAACCCTTAACAAGCTATTTAAGTTAGTTTGGTTAGAGTACATCGATCCAACAGATGCACACAGTACAACACCGATATGCATGATTGGAAGTGGTGTGCATATCACCCCCTATATCCATAGCATATCAACTCATTCGTTTAACATCTTATGTGTGGAAAATTAGAAGGGGGGTTGAATAGTTTTACCGATTAAAACTTCGTTTTAAAGTATTTAGATCGACTTATGTAAATCTATTTAGTATGTGTGTTGGATATTGATAGATGAGCATATAAGTAAGTAAAGCAAAAGATAAAGAGTAAAGGAACACAAAACCAAGAAACGAGTATTTATAGTGGTTCGGCTACAAGGACACTTTCCTTGCCCTACTCCACTCCCCGAGTACCCCACTCGAGAGTTTGTAAGCACTACACAACACAAGCTCCTTAATGTGGCAGAGAAGCCTTCACAACGTCGCCTACTCTTTATCCGGTACAAGGCTAGACACCGAGTTCTTCCACGAGGTAGAACCAAACCTATCACAACGTCGCCTACAATTTATCCGGTACAAGGCTAGATACCGAGTTCCATTACAAAGGAGGAACTACTACTGTAGCATATTGGATTTCATAAACATATCAAATCATATTCAAATGGGGCGTATGAATAGAGTTTTAGAGTGAGAAAGTAAAGAGGGTTGGGAACTTGGTGAGACAAAGAAAAATGATATTATGAAGCTCCAACCCTCTACCTTGGGAGGTAGAGGGTATTTATAGTTTCTTACAAGACACGCCTCCTACGGCTGTGGATCAGGCATACATTGGGTAAAGACCCGTCCCTCCTCCAAGGTGTTACTTAACTAACTACTTATTAACATAACTTGACTACGACTACGAGCATTCTAACAAATACATATACTTGAGGTGACCGACTCTTTAACTAACGGATTTTCAAAATCCTAACAATCTCCCCCTAAGGGAGGTCACCTCAATTTACATTGAATACAAACAGATATTACATTTTGATTGTTCTTTGATTCTTGATTAAGTTCATTGCTCTGTAGACCGTAGCCTTTGATTCTTCATGTTTCGCATGTTTTGTTTACTGAAGTGGAGGTCTTTAACTGATCCACGTGATGATGAGTGTTGAGCCAGCTTTGAGATCATCTGACACCATAATTCTCTGACTCATCCTTTGTTGTATCGCCATTATGTGAAGTTGTGACTTTTGGACCGACATGCTCACATTTTGGATCATGATATCTTCTCATCAGAGTAGCGGAAGCTTTGTTGATTTATGATATTTGCAGCAGCGTAGCAGAAGCATGGAGTGAAAATATCAGAGTCGTTGACGAAGTTAGGCACTTATCATGAATTCTTTAGATATGAATATGATGTGTGAGCATGCGGCTATGGATTGACTTCTCAATTCTGATCAGCTGCAAAAGTCGGGTGTACCTGCATACAACTGTTAGCAATAAAGTGCACGAAAGTGTCTTTGATCACTTTCATTGAATTGAGGTACACGGCCCACGGTTCCCCGTTGATCAGTACAAGTACTGCCTGTGATCAAGTATAATTCTGAAGAATCTCCTTGACAGTCGCAGCTGCTCTAGCTGTTCTCAAACCAGAACGTCTCAAAGAAGACAACACGGAGTGAGTGAACCAGCGAATTGTGATTCACTGATTGATGAAAAGAGATTTGACAAACAATCGTGTATTGCTTAATATAAATTGTTTTGCAATACAATGAAGGTTTTAAGGAAATATCAATTATCAATCATAAATACCTTTTTATTTTGAAATATTAATACACAGTCGATGTGCTAGAGAAAGTAATTTTAAGCACAACAAACGGTTTTTCAAAGGTATCCGTCAATCCGTTTCCTGGACCAAGGTTGATTCAATATTGAATCGCCCCATTGTTTGAATCCAATTGTCACAAGTTTGACCTATTGTATAGATCTCACATGTCACCTACCAAGAGCTTGTTTGATGTTGGCTCTAGAAGGTTTTCCATCTTCATTGAGAATATGTGAACATATCACTCAGATGTTCTGGCAATACCACAAGGGTAATGCGTAGGACTCTAAAGATATATTCTCACTTTCCACATTGTGTGAAACAGTGAGTCTTCATTGATTGTGTCCTTAATGAGATTTATTGATGATCTCGTGGCTCTAGACTCAATAGTGCACATTTGGTTCCTATGCCGGAGACTAGGGAGAGGGTCTCCTTCTTCAACATCAACAATCTCTAATAGAAAGTCGATAAATAATGTAGGTTCCCCGTGAGAATGAAACAAGTCCTTTTAAGAGGAACTTGAGTAGCTTGGGAAGTTGTAGTGCAGTGCGTCACTGACGTCTTGTCTTCAATACCGGTGTTACCTTGGTAACTACCAGTAGCATATGAATTGAACCCGGTTACTGCCCTAAGGTTGAAATAACGGAGGGCAATTTATTTTCACCCTTTTCTCATTCATTTCTTTTTCATTCTTCAACTCCTTCAGTGCTTACCGAAATGTCATAACTAGAACCTTGTTGGGTTTGTTCCAGTTCTAGCTCTATCTCGGTCTGCACTCTTCCCATTTCTCACTTTTCTCCTTTTATCCATCATACCTAAGGACTTCTACACTATCTAGTGGATTGTCCCTGGGTAGATCCCTCCGGCTCTGGCGGGATCGTGGGAACGAATACCTAACCTAACCATCCTTATAACACCATGCATAAAGTAAATTGGTCGGTCTTTTTGGTATTGTTCATCTGCCATTAAAACCAATTGAAAACCTTTTAAAAAATCAATCCAGGTACTTGTGATACATGATCAAAGCATTTTGTACCTGAATTGTTTTTGATATTTCAGAAAAAGCTCCCCCTCAACATGTGCATCATAGGTTTGAAATTGCTTTAGCACATGGAGGCAAGAGGACTTGAGAATCTCAGATTAAGGATAAAGAATTCACTTCTTTAATCAACATTTTCTAAAAATATCGACATCACTTTCCCGATCAAAATTAGTATTTTAAATACTTTGTTAAAGATATTTTTGTGAAAGGATGTGGTTTTCAAAAAGTTTCTCCCCCTTGTTGTGAAGAATTTTTTGATACATTTTAGAGCTTGTAGGGGGAATATGCACTTTCAGACAAATCAGTCACGTTTCAATTCCTTATGGTTTAAGATAGATGCTCCCCCTTAACATGTGCATAGAAAATTTGAAATCGTTTCGCACATGTAGGAAGGAGAGCTTGTTAATATTTCTAAACCATTTATTGAATTATCAGGTTGTATCCAATTTAAATCACAAATTCTCCCCCGATCACAATTTTCAAATCCTTTGAGGTTTGTGATCTCTATTGATTTAATTTTGAAAACTTTTGAGAAGAATAGTGAATTGCATTTGAAAAACATTATAACTGATGAGGATCAAATTTTGAGACTTTAAACTCCATTGATCAAACATGCATAAGTATCTTATGAAAACACAACCTAGGTCTGGGTCCAATTGTATAAAAACAATGTCAAACATTGTTCTTTTTGATTTTCCAAAAGTAGACCTTGTTTGAATACGTGCCAAATGTGTGAAAAATAACCTTTTGATTTGATTGAAATCATCCTCCCCCTCAATCAATGACGTAGGTTGTTGATTGAGAGATAGAGATTTTGACAAGTGATATGTCCAGATGATTTTCAAAAATATAGTCGAAGTTATTTTCAAAGCACTTTTGTTTTCATTAGATGACAAATAATTTATATAAGGAAAAATATTTGTAAGACGCATTTGTTTTTAGAATCAGAGCATGAAGATTAAAAAGTTAATTTAAGCATGGCTCTGTTCTATCTTTTAAAACTGATTACTGCCTGAAATGACAATAAACCATCATTTTTCTCCACCCCATTTTTTTTTAAAGTTTATGTACAATCGAACTTCATATAAAGACCTGTGTTATTCTTAGAGTGACAAATCAAAGACCGTAGATGTTATCGAAGAATAGAAAAAGATGGGAAAAATAATATATATATATATATATATATATATATATATATATATATATATATATATATATATATATATATATATATATATATTTGGGTTTTTTAATTTTGTATTTTGCTTTTTGAATAAATATTTACAAGAGATGGATGAAGAAAAACTTTTACTCCTCGTCTTCCTCTTGAAGACGTTTGAGTGTTTCCGGTTGTAGACTCTTTAGACCAAGTCGTGGAAGGATAAACTCAAAACGTTCTCTAGGAAGAGCTTTGGTGAAGATGTCTGCTAACTGATATTCAGTCTTCACAAAATATAGTTCCACCACACCGTTCTCCACTTGTTCCCTGATGAAATGATGTCGAATGTCAATATGCTTTGCTCTTTAATGTTGAACGTTGTTGCATGAGAGAGCAATGGCACTCTTGTTATCACAGTACATAGGGATTTTGTTGAATTCAAAGCCATAGTCAGATAATTGGGATCTCATCCATAGGATTTGAGCATAACAAGATGACATGGCTATGTATTCTGCCTCTGTAGAGGATATAGAGGTACTCATTTGTTTCTTTAAAGACCAGCTCACAAGCTTATCACCCAAAACCTGAGCACCTCCTGACGTGCTTCGACGTGTATCTTGACACCCTGCATGGTCAGCATCTGCATAGGCTGTTAGTGACATATCGGTGTCCTTCGGGTACCAAAGTCCCATGTTGATGGTTCTTTGGAGATACCGAAAGACCTGTTTAACCGCTTCAAGGTGCTTTTTGGTAGGCTTAGCCTGGTATCTAGCACACATGTATACAACGAACAGAATGTCTGGTCTAATGGCGGTGAGGTACATCAGGGATCCAATCATACTTCGATATTTAGTTTGGTCAACCATGATCCCTGAGTGGTCCTCATCCAGTTTAGTACGCTCCACCATTGGAGTGTCAACAGGGTCACAAGAATCAAATCCAAATTTCTTTAAGATCTCATTAGCATATTTAGATTAATTTAAAAATGCCTCCGGGACTTTGTGAAATTTGTAATCCCAAGAAAAATGACATTTGTCTCATCATTGACATTTAAAATTTGGAGCCCATCTCCTTAGAAAAACGGTCACATTCATTGGGGTCAGTCGAGGCAAAGATAATATCATCAACATAGATTTGAACATGAATTAAGTGTTTGCCTGACTTTCTGGTGAACAATGTCAGATCAACTGCTCCTTTGCTGAATCCATTAGATACAAGAAACTTCGATAACGTGTCATACCATGCCCTTGGAGCTTGCTTCAAACCGTAAAGGGCCTTCTTCAAGCGATAGACATGAGTAGGATGCTCTGGATTCACAAAACCTTCAGGCTGGCTGACATATACTACCTCTTTTAGATCTCCGTTAAGAAAAGCAGTCTTTACATCCATCTGATAGACTACCATGTTCTTACTAGCAGCGTTAGCCAAGAAGATTCTGATTGCCTCGATACGTGCAACTGGAGCAAATGATTCTTCAAAGTTGATACCCTCCTCTTGACGGTATCCTTTCGCAACCAGTCGAGCTTTGTTCTTTAGCACATCACCATGTTCATCAAGTTTTACTTTGAAGATCAATTTAAGAGCAATGATCATAGCACAGTCAGGAGCAGGTACTAATTCCCGTACATCTAGTCGATCGAACTCATGAATTTATTCTTGCTTGGCATTGAACCAGCTGTCTTCAGTCATGGCTATCTTGACGTCTTTTGGTTCGACCTTAGATAGTACGGAGTTGAAGAAGCACCACAAGGCATCAGTTTCAAGTTGTTTACGAGTGGATACTAGACGAAAAGGGTTCCCAATGATGTTGTCCAATGGATGGTCATGTGTCCATTTTCTAAGGTGCTCGTGTGGTTGTTGTTAAGGGACTGAAGTAGCAGAGTTTGGATCTCCTGATGAAGATGGTTCTGAAGTTGGTTCAGGAGCAAATATGTTCTCAAATGGAGCATCTTCAGGAGTAGCAAAGGGGTTATCTCCATTATAGTTGCTAGAAACATTTCCATGATGTACACTCGATGATTGAGGATTTGATGATGATGATGAGTGATCTGCAGTAGGCGCTTCTTGACTCAATGACACAGAAACTGAAGAGTTATCTATGTTGACTGGGTTAGGGGCAGCCACTGTTGATGGATTAGACTGATCATTAGCAATAGGTTCATAGTATTCATCAAACATCGGATCAAATAATTTCTTCAAATCTTTTTCAGAAGGAGGTACATATGGAACTGTTGGTGAGGGGTTTTGTACAAGAGAAGAACTAATGGGACTACTTAAAGAATGTTGAGATGCGGGTCCAGAACTTGATTGTCCTGGAGCCATTTGCCTAGACAGCTCATTGAACGTGACGTGAATAGTTTCCATGATATCTTGAGTTCTTTTGTTGCAGATTCGGTAACCCTTCCTATTTGGTGCATAACCCACGAAAACTCCAATGTCCGCCTTAGCTCTTAATTTACCTAAATCTTGACCATCATTTGTTGGATAGCATAAAGCACGAAACACACGAAGGAAGGAGAGATCAGGTTTTCGATTGTGGACAAGTTCGTATGGAGTTTTTCCATGAATGGTGTGTATAAGGGAATGATTTTGGGTATAGCAAGCAGTGGCAATGGCTTCAGCCAAGAGAAACATTGGGACCTTTGAGTAAATTAGCATAGTTCTTGCAGCTTCCACAAAGGTCCAATTTCGTCTTTCCACTACACCGTTCTGTTGAGGAGTACGTGGGACACTTCTTTGATGGCTGATTCCAATGCTTTCATAAAACTGACTTAGTTCTTTTTTAACAAACTCAGTTCCATTGTCCGTTCGAATAATTCTAACAGTCTTGTCAAGTCGAACCTGCAGCTGTTTGATAAGTTTGATGATGACATCCGGAGTTTCATCATTTGTCCTCAAAAACTTAACCCAAGTAAATCGAGAGTAGTCATCAACAACGACTAACACATATTTCTTCCCATTTATCGTTTGCACTCTCATGGGTCCGCATAGGTCCATATGAAGTATATGTAGAACTTCCATAACTGAGTTTGCAGGTTTGGGTTTATGGGCATATTTCTTACTTTTTCCCAATTGGCATGCTGAACAAAGATGATCTTTTTCATACTTTAATCAGGGTAATCCTCTTACGAGATACTTTCTAGACAAATCATTTATGGTTCCGAAGTTCAAGTGGTTGAGACAGCGATGCCATAGCCATGACTTTGTTCTAGAGGCTTTAGATAACAAGCAGATTAGAGAAGACTTCATCATATCTTTGATAGAGATGGTGTATAGGTTTGTTCCACGTTTTCCTCTTAAAAGTTCCACACCATCAAGTTCTCTAACAAAACAAGTATGTTTTCTAAAAGCCACTTCTAGATCAGAATCACAGAATTGACCGACAAAAAACAAATTATGACCAAGACCTTCAACATAGTATACCCGGGAAATTACACTATCACCAACCACAATCTCCATAACCCATAATTTCCCCAAAATGGTCGTTCCCGAATCTAACAGTCTCGATAAATTTACTCACGAAGTTCATGAGCCGCGAGTCTCCAGTCATATGCTTGGAACAGCTTGAGTCCAGGTACCACAGAACGATTTGAACGACCTGTAGTTGAACACAGACAAGTATGGATGACTGGATAGTTTGGATCCCCATGCGAGAATAGGTTCCACTTGGTTAGAAAACGAGATTGGAACATCCACATCAGAAATAGAGTCAATGAAATCATTAGATGTAGATGTCGGGCTAGTAGAAACAGTAGATCTATTTAAAGTATGTTCACTTCTTAAAGGTATAGTTCTACCAGTAGGCATCCATTTCCTAATGGGCGTTGATCTAGGTAATTTAGGGCACAACTCATTAAGATTGAATTTACGGCCAGTAGGTATCCAATGATAACCTACATTACTAAATTTTCTTCCTGTTGGTTTCCAATGTTTTCTAGCCTTCTTCCACCTTAGTCTTCTGACCTTCTTAACCTGTTTTCTAGTGTTAACATTTTTTACCGAAGATATAACAAAATTGTTCACATCATTCACAACACATTCATGATTAATACCAGAAATCACACAATCATTACATGTTTTGCAAGAAGTAGCAGAATTCGAATTAATTACAGTACGCTTATAGCTAATACTAGAATCAACACGATTCGTCTTATTTAACACAAACTTATTGTTCCTAGGATGGTCTTCTACTTTCTTCCATTGATCACTCTTAGCTTGCGAGGTCCTATCTTGCTTTGTATTTCCTGGAGGCTTTGACCCGCTTGCCTTAGTGTCACTGATTACTCCTGTAGAGGGAATGATGGGAACATTAGTTGGTTTTACTACTTTATGCATTCCTGATCTAGAAGTGCTGGGATCTGAAGTACTTGCAGGCACATCAAAGTTCACATTGTCAGAACAAGGCATACCATGGGTTGCATGCTTAACACTAGGCATAGAGCAAGGCATAACGACTTTATCTTTCTTACAAAAGGATTTAGGGCATGTTGCTCTTAAGCATTCTAAAAGTTCCTGTGATTGTTTGGCATATAAGCATGCATAACTAACTTCACTATCAAGTGGTTTATTTATGCTATCCTCTTCCACAATCTCACGGAGACATTCTAGACTATCCTTAAGGTACGAAAAATATTCTTGAAACCCAAGTTCGTTATTTCTAAGGTGAGGAGGAATATATTTTACAGTCACAACATACTTAGAATCCACAGATGCCTTTGATGCAACATTATCATTACAGACAAGTGGCATTTTCCCTTTTACCTGACTTTTGAGATTCTCAATTTACTTTTGCAAAGAAGTTATTTTTTCATTGTTCTTGTCACGAGTGACTTTCATTGAATCGTATAACTCTTTAAAGTGTCGTTTAACCTTTTCATTTTCTTATAGATAACTCTCATTTTCTTATTGTAATACATTAATGATGTTTTGAAGATGAAAGTTTTGAGAATACTGAGAATCTAAAGGAGGAGGCATTTGGGAGCCATTCACATTGTTCTTTTCACCCTTTAATTGTAAAATTTGGGTTTTCATCCTTCTGATCGTGTTACAGTGAGCTCGAATCTGTTCGTCACGTTTGTTTATTTCAAAAACTGCATCAAACTCAGGAACATCCGAGGATGTCTTGATATTTGAGGTTTTAACATTTTCTTTGAGATGTTGATATTTTAGTTGCAAATTAAAATGTTCAACTTCCAGTTTAGAATAATGTTTTACCAAGTTACCATGATCATCCTGTTCAACTTTATCATGCAATTTTGAATTTGTGGTTTCAAGCTCAATGACACGATCATGGGAAACTTTTAATGCAATAGTTAATTCATGAAATTGAGACACAATAATAGAATAATTTGTAACAGTGTAGAACACATCTTGAGCAACACATTGAGAGATTAGATTATCTTTAATGATGTGAAGATTCTTTATCTCTATTTCATTACTCTTAAGCTCACGTTCATACATACTGACCTCAAATTCCATATCATTAAACATCTTTTTCATGTCTTTAATCTCTGTGTCCATTCCCTTTTGAAGACTCTCAAATTGTCCTTTAAGTTGTTTAAAGAAAGGCATGACCTCAGTTAAATAGCATTCTTTAGTTTGTTCAAAACCCCTTTCCCCTTCAGTTATCCCAGTAGGTGTGATTCTCTTCTTACACGTTTTCTCAAAATCAACAAATAGTTGGTAAACTACATAAAGGCTGATTAAGGTCTTGCTATTAGTGGGAAGATTTCTAGGCACTAAATGCATTGGTGTATTTGGGGGATACACAGTGGCTGGAGGCAATTTCCTACAAGGGGAATTCTTTTCAATAAAATCATCAGCTTTTTGTTTGTCCAGATCCTTTTTCCAGAAAATTTGTTTAGGGGTCAGCTGGGTCTGAGGTCTAAACTTTTAAAGGCAATCCAGTTATCCTTAGAATAATTTGGTGTTTTAACGATGATTCTATCTCTTATGCACAAGGGACTATTAAATTTATCATCCAATTTTTTTCTAGAGACTTCTTCTAATTTTCTATCTTCCTCAGAGCACTCAGCACAAGTGGGTTTCTGCCTAGGCTTAAGAATCTCATTTCCATCATAGATTACCTTTTGAGCTGCTTTAGCCTTACTACACGCCTTAGGATTTGGTTCATCTACAAGTGCAACATTATGCTTATCACTTAGAACTCTATGCTTAGTGATCATGTGAGCAGTCTGAATGGTGTTCCCTTGTACGTACAATTTATTTTCAAGTTTGTTCTTCAAAGTTTTTAGGTTGGAAAATTCATTTAAAAGTTTTGATTCCTTAACATTGAATTCTTGTTTAAGTACTTTCACATTTTCTTGAAGTTCTTGTTTCTATTTAACAGTTTTGTTAAGCTTGTCTTGTAAGGAATCCAACTCTTGTTTTAACATTTCTTCCCTAAAATTGCTTTTTCTGATAATTGCACGCATTTGGTTATCCATCTCCTGCTCACGGGTAGTCAATTCAAACTTAGCACGTTGTTCATATATGGCAACTTGTTCTTTATAGGCATTTAGTTCAGAAGTAATAGAATCATCAGGGGCATATGCAGTGAATTCTTTAAAAACATAGTCATCATTGACTGCAGAAGATGCATTACGTGGTACAATTTCACTTTCATTTTGTTTCACATATTGATCATATGGGACAACATTGCTATTACCCATATTTTCAATATCTGATTCAATAATTTCAGTTGATTGTACTTTGTCATGCGTCTTTTGCACATCAACCTCATCGTATAGTTTTAATACCTCTGAAATGATAGATTCCCTGGAAGGAGTGGCCTGTTTTGGTGAAGAAGCCCTTGGAGTTACCATTGGTGAGATATTAGCCATGAAGATGGTCTGGCCAGTTGGTTCATCATCAACATCTGAATCAAATGCGTCACAGTCCGCGACTTGAAATGCATTGGGATTGTTCTGACCCATACCCTGCACTGGTTGTTCATCCACATCAGCATCATAAGTTCTGGCATTTCCCTCAGTAAGAAATAGCAATTCTTCCTCATTCAACATAGCTCCACTGTCTTGAGCTTGCACCAGCAGCATCTTGTCCCTGAAGTACTCTACATTTTGTAGACGTTTTGGAAGAGTGCAATTCCTTGCGATGTGTCCTTCACCACCACAGTTGTAACATTTAATGGGCTTTACTTGACCCTGAGCCATGTTCCTTCCACGATTCTGATTACCCATATATCCACCACCACCACCAGCATTCCCATATCCAGCTCCAACATTCCCATATCCAGCTCTAACATTCTCATAACCAGCACCAACATTCCCTTGCTCATTATGTGGAAGGTATGCATTCAGTCTTCCTTGCACATTTTGCACCACTACCTTTCCGTCTTTAACCGTAGCATGATTGTGAAGATTAGAAGCAGTTCTGAGATGATTGTTGGTGTGTGGGGTGAAGTTCAAGTTCTACTTGACCATTAAAGCCAATTGATTAACAAGATGTTCCATGAATGTGTCTGAGTCTGGAGGCTTATACCCTGGATCTGGAATGAGTTTGTGATTGCCATTTCCAGTTGGTATGACTTGTAATGCTTTGGTGGTAATTCCTATATTTGTGTAGAATGCAGTTGAATCATTTGATGAGCTTGCATCTCCTGAATTGGTCTTGAACTTTTCCAAAATCATTCGTTCAAACACAGCATGTTTCTCATTTTGGAACAAATATGCATACAATTGTTCATAGTTGGTGTTCCTCAAACCTTTGTTAAGCTTGACTGCAGTGACAAATTTGTGCCATTCGGGATTCATGTTATTCACAAACTTTGAATTGAGCTGAATATTTGGCATTGTCATTTTGATGTTCCTCATATCATTCACAAGTTTGTGGAATCTTACATGATATTCAGTGACACTTTCCCCTGGATTCATCTTAAAGTTCTGAAAGTCATCATACAGCTGAGACTCCCTGTCTTCTTTAGTGAATTCAGAACCAGAGAAAAGCATCTTAACATTGTCACATACTGCCTTGGCTTCAGTGTTGTGATTGATCAGCTTGTAAATGTCCTTAGGTAAACCCTGAAGTATGATGTTTGAAGCCCTGATGTCAGCACCGTATCTCTTCTTCTCCTTATCAGTAAGTTCATCATATGTCTTTGGTCTATCCAATCCTAATATCACTGAGCCATCAGCAGTAGTTTCAAGAATGTCTCTAGTAGTCTCAACTTGATAAGGTCCTTCATCAATTGACTTAAGTATGTTAACCCCATTTTCTTTTCCTAAGCAATACAGTCTGGTTCTTTGAGCCCAAGAGTCATAGTCGGTTCTATCCAGCATGGGAGGACGAGTATCAGATCCTGCAGCTTGAACATCGTCCGCAACAGAAGAGGTGATTGTAGACATGATTGCAGATTCTACGGGATTTTACTATTCTTTGATTAAACCGGGAAATAGATTCTTTCACGGGATTTTACTAAATCAAAATAAAAACCGTAAAATGTAACACGATGAAATGACAAGTCTCAATAGACAAGTTGTATACTTGACAAGTCGCACCCAAGTCAACTCGCACACAGGACAACTCGCACCCTAGTCAACTCGCTTTGATGACAACTCGCTTAATAGACAAGTCGCATGAAACACAACTCGCATAAAAAGATAACTAGCTTAATAGTCAAGTCGCATAGAACACAACTCGCATGAACAGACAACTCGCTTCAGGCACTACTCGCATAAGACAACTCGCTTCAATAAGCAAGAGACTCAACTCGCATAAGGGACAACTTGCTTCACAAATCAGGATGACTCGCTTACAAGAAATGTACTACGAGACTCAACTCGCATCCAATCCAATATTCAAAAACCACCACTTTTCAATCCAAAACAACTCAACCACGATGATTCAAGCCTTCCAAATCAAAACCTAAACACTTATAATGATTCTAAACACAAAAGTACAATCAAATTCCAAACTTTAACACTAGAAATGATCCAAATGATGCAAACTACTCTAAACTCATTCAAACCCAAAAACCTTATGAAAACCACTAGAAATCCAAGAACATGAAAGGTGAGTGATCAAACCATGGCTCTTGATACCATTTGTAGCATATTGGATTTCATAAACATATCAAATCATATTCAAATGGGGCGTATGAATAGAGTTTTAGAGTGAGAAAGTAAACAGGGTTGGGAACTTGGTGAGACAAAGAAAAAGGATATTATTAAGCTCCAACCCTCTACCTTGGGAGGTAGAGGGTATTTATAGTTTCTTACAAGACACGCCTCCTACTGGCTGTGGATCAGGCATACAGTGGGTAAAGACCCGTCCCTCCTCCATGGTGTTACTTAACTAACTACTTATTAACATAACTTGACTACGACTACGAGCATTCTAACGAATACATATACTTGAGGTGACCGACTCTTTAACTAGCGGATTTTCAAAATCCGAACAACTACCCATCACTACACCACAACACAACTACCCAAAGGAGACACACTCCTTGTTACAACACTAGAAAGGATATCAACATCCTCTAACCCAACCTATATAACTTGTACATCGATGCACCATATCAAATGTACACCTTTGGCACCATTCACTAATGCCTTCAACACGACCCTTCGGCACCTTTCACTAATGCCTTCAACACGACACTTCTATGGAGAGAGGAAAGAACTATCAACAAGATGCACTTCAGTGGTCTTGATGATGACGAAGCTTAGCAACTCATGACCTTAAGCTTGCACGTCTTCAAGAGGTGGTGATCTCGCCTTTAAGAGGAACCTGGAGAATCACACAAACATAAAAATACATAGACTAACCCTTTGGATCTATGGTTAGTAAGGTTAGAATACTGAGAGAAATTATATCTAAAAGTGGTAGTGAGAAAGAGAGAAATGACTCACTATTTATAGACAAAACATGTCTACTGTCCCACGGATCCTGCGGATCCCTCACCAGAGGGATCCAGCTAGTGCAAAACCTGGGATCCAGCTACTGGGTCACTTTAGTATGGATTTCGGGTTGCAAACCGGGTTATGGGTTATGGATTATGGACCATGGGTTATGGGTATTGGATTATGGATACCCAACAAGACGCAATGTACCTAGTCATTGGGTTATGGATCTTGAGTCACGGGTCATGGAATTTGGGTCATGGATCATGGATAATATCCAACATGACTTCATGCATGATGTCATGCAATAGGTCATGCTCTATGGGTATGGGTTATGGACTTTGGTTTTTACCCAACAACATTCATTGTACCTAGTCAATGGATCATGGGTCATGGGTCATGGATTATGGACTTTGGTTTCTACCCATTACTTACCCATTATAACATATACAACGTACATATACATTTCTATAAAATTTAAACACTAGTTGTTATACATATACATTTCTATAAGATGTAAATAATTTTACTTGTTAGTGTTTTATAAAAATATATTTGGTTTTATAACTTCTTTACTAAACATGTTTTGATATAGTTTTAATATGTTTAGTAATAGTGTGTTAGTAAACTATTGGCTCAAACCTTTTAGGTATTTTATTTGCGTTAAAATGATTTTACATTTGTTATCGACAAAACACTAGAAGATCGTAAAATATAAATAAACGTTTTTATGGTTTATTTGTAATACCAATCTCCCCATTTTTATTGATGACAGAACATAAGATTATTTTAAGAAGAAAATAAAATTCGTAAAAAATAAATTGGAGTTTTTTACTCTCTTCTCCCTCTTTTTGTCGAAACAAAAAGAGCGTCGAAAAGAAACTAACACATTGTGAAAAACGTTTTGAGAAAAACTTGTGAAAAGTAACAAAATGAGAAAAATTTAGAAAAAAAAGTATAAAGGGACGTAGTAAGATGAGAGAAAGATTCTCGTCTTAGCTCCCCCTTGACGGATTCTCCCCTTTGTTGAGGGCGTCAAGTAATTCGGAAGGCTAAGCGAGTATGTTGCAAGTATTTTTGCAATGGTTTCGTCTTTGATGAAATGCTCTCCCTTGACGAGTGCTCCCTTTTGTTGAGGGCGTCAAGTAATTTGGAAAACCTAAGTGAATGTATTGCAAGAGTTTTTGCAATGCTTTGCTTTGACGAAAAGCTCCCCCTTATTAAAGGTGTCAAAGTCTTCATGTGCATTTGAAAATCTACAAAACAAAGGTTAGAAAGCAACTATATGGTGTTTTGTTTCCTACAAATGAGCTTCAAGTTAGCTAAAAAGTATGCTTCTGTAATACGGTTCTTGCGGATCCTTCCTATGAGGGATCCGTCTAGGCAAAATTCTGTGAACCGTGTATCTGCATTCTAATGGCAGCAATGTAGTGACGAAAACGTCCAAATGAGTTATGGATTGTTGCACCAAATGTATTCACATAACTATATAGCAGACAACATATAGTTTCATTCAATAAAATAAGAGAAATGGTATACATCTCTCTAAAACTAGGAAAATGATACAAACATGTAGGAAATTTCCTAACAATTTCTCAGTTGTGCCTAAGACTAGAGGAGAACACCACTTGTTCTTGTATTCCTAAGTTTCAGGGACGTTAGATTTGTTTCGAGAAGGTGATACAACATGAAACGTAATTCGTTACGTACTTCATGAACTAATCCTTCGACATGTTGACAATGAAAGCAATTATTAACATGGCTAGGGAATGGTGGTGGTAGGAATGGAGCGGTTTGAGGTGTAAAGTTGGATTAAAAAGGTGGAGGTTCCACAAAGGATGGGGGGATTTGTGGAGGTAAGTTCGATGAAGTTGGTGGTGGTTCAACTAAGGGTGAAGGTGAAGGAATATGTGTTGATGGTGGAGGTAAAGAAGTATCTACTTCCATATTGTCTGGTTGTTGAGTTTGGGGATTCCTAATAATCTAAAATGGACCATTTGAGGGTGAAGGAGAATAGGATACGGGTGCTAGTGTGGTTTCAACACCAAAGTTTTGGTGAGAAGGTTGTTGTGGCAACATTTTGTCAATTGAGGAAAATGTTGGCAATGGTGGTGGATGAGATGGCCTAAGTGGCAAGTCCTCCAAGTTGTAAAGGTTTGGGGATGAAAGTGGGGTGGTGAAAGAGATAGCTCTAGGTACTGAAGGTGATGGTTTAGTAGAGGTAAGAGTGTTTGGTTTAGGAGGTATGGTAGTGTTTGGCAAAGGTTGTCTTGTGGGAACAATCCTTTTGGGAGTTGGTTTGATTGGTAGAGTTAGTTGTGAGGGATTTCTAGTGTTTGAGGCTTTGATGGGTGATGATCCGGTTGAGGAGATTTCATGAACAACCCGAGCAATTTTCTTGGGAGGTCCTTTGGTTGATGAGTTAGCACTAGGAGCTTTCCTCATGGTGAAATGTGATAAGGTTTTAAAATGTACCTTTTTGAGGGGTCGTTTAAGCCCTTATTTGATCACTTTTGTATCCGTTATTACTTAATATCGTTCCTTTTCACTTTTTAGGTCTCTTGAAGGCAAATTGCTGGAATGGCACTTACTTAGACGAAAAGGCGCGGATATACGAAGAAAATTGCCAAAGTCAAGAATCGAGACACTCAAGCTGCTGAAACACAAGGGGACGGCGTCAGGTGTTATCTGCGACGCCGTCGGAGCACATGTTGTGACGATACAGTAGCCAAATTGCTTATTTTCAAGTGACGGTGTCAGCCTTTAAAAGAGTAGGTCGTCGCAACTCAGACGGCCTAGATTTGATCCAGACGGCGTCAGAGGCTGAAGAGGACGGCGTCACAAGCATAAAGTGACGCAGTCGCAAGACTAACGTGGCCAAGACGAAACCCTAATGACGGCGACCCGACGGCGTCACAAATCATAAGGTGACGCCATCGCGAATGTAATCTTATATATAGAATCTGAATTTTTCAGTTTTCAGTGTGTAGTCTTTTGGAGTAAAAACCTAAACCGAACCAAGGCTGTCTTGTACATTATTTTAGGGTTCCAAAACCTATCTTACACCAAGATAAGTGTTTTACTTCATTAATTCAATTATGTCTTCAATTATTTGTGTGTATGCTTGCATGTTCTCCATGTCCGGTTAATTTACTTGTGTGTTTGCTTAGGGAATATGAAACTTAACTATTGAATATTAATTGGTTGTCTCTTATCTTAATTGTTAATGATCTAGTAATGCGATAGGTCATTCGTTGTGTAGTTAATGCTTGATTAATCTTTGTGAACCTTAGACTATAACACCTAGAGTAGTTGTAGGCTAAACCATCCAAAGAGTACCTTTGAGTTAGAGTTTATAAATCCTAAAGATTTTGTAGACGAGACCCTTTGGTAGTTTCAAAGAGTTAGGTATAAACGCATACCCTACGACCTTAGACACACAACGCGATTAAGAATAAGGACGTGACAATTCAACTATCAATAGGAGATAATTAAGGAGTAATAAAACCTAAGTAAACACATCTTTAAATCATCATACGAGCACACAATAATTAGACATAGACTACCCTCACCTTAGTTAATTTGATAATTAGATAGTAGAGTAATCGGTTGAAATACCAACTCCCCAAATCCAAACCCCGAGATTCGTACTTTTCCATTTCCTAAAAAACATAAAAAAGATAAAAAATAATCTTCCTCAACCCCAACCTTAGCGTAGTAACTCCTCACTAGCATTCCTATTCCCCTAGAGAACGATATCAATTCCCGTGGCTTACCCTAATACTACACTACAACGATTAGGTTCACTGCCTAGGGTGTTGAAAAACTTGCTCGACGAAAAGGAAGTTCCTTTGACCCCGAACGACGCGTGTAGCGTTATCAAGTTTTTGGCGCCGCTGCCGGGGAATAGAATAGCTAGTTAGTAGTCCACCTCGTTTAGGTTTCTTTACTTGATTCCTATCAAGTAAAATTTTTCTCTTTTTTTAGCTTCCTCGTAGTCTATCCCCCTTCTTCGTGACCTTTGTTCGTAACCCCATCACTTTTCATCATAGAAAGTGATAACCAACCACCATTCATCAACCTACCACCAAATGACCCGCCAAGAGGCCGTACTCTTGGTGAATACTCGAGACCAAGCCACCAAGGCTATAGGAACACCATTGAGCTTCCCGACCAAGCCCAAACTACGGCCCTGCGATCCGACACCATCCGGTTGGTGCAAAACGGATGTGCATTCCATGGACTTCGTTCCGAAGATCCTAATCATCATCTTAAGGATTTCCTTAAAATTGTCGATTCCATCGACCTTGATGCTACTACTCGGGAGACCACGCATCTGCGTCTCTTCCAATTCTCTCTACGGGACCAAGCTAGTAATTGGCTTGAGCGACTTCCCGCCGGCTCCATCTCAAGTTGGGATGATCTCACCTCTCGCTTCCTTGCTCAATTTTTCCCACCGGGGAGAACCACTAAGCTTAGGAATGACATCTTGATGTTCCAACAACGTCAAGGTGAATCTCTCTACGAAGCATGGACTCGATTCAAGGACTTACTCCATAAAGTCCCTCATCACGGCATTGATCTTTGGCTTCAAGTCCAACTCTTCTATGATCATGTCAACTTCCCCACTAAGCGATCCATTGACCAAGCGGCCGGTGGAAAACTTAGTGATCTCACCGCGGAAGAATCATGGGGTATAATAGAGGACCTTGCTCTCTATGACAACGAAAGTTGGAATGACCCCCGTGAGTTGCCCAAAACCGTTAAGGCAATCTCCTTGCCTCCAATTGACTCACAATCTTCCGACCGTAGGATGCTCGAGCTTGAAGATCAAGTAAAATTCCCAATGAGCTCCTACAAAAATCCTAAGTCCTCACATCAAGTGAATAAAATCACTCTACCTTGTGAGTTATGTAGTGGTCCCCATGACACTCGTGATTGCACAAGACTCCCCGAACAAGCTTTTGCGGACTACGCCTCCACACGTACCGACAGAGCGGGAGAGAAGTGGTACACTTTCAAGCCCGAACAAAACAACTTAGGAGACTCTTACAACCCCTAATGGAGAAATCACCCTAACCTTAAGTGAAACCAAAACTCATGCACACCCCAAAGCTCATCTAGTCCACCTAATAGGTTCAATCCTCTAAACACCGGGAACCACACTAGTCTTGAGGCAATTGCATCTAGATTCATGTCATCCCAAGAAACTCGATTGGCTAATCTTGAAGCCGATTTTAAGCAAAGACAAGGCGAGATGACAAACAAGCTTGATGCCCTCTTAAAAGCCTTTAATGGCTGGGAAATTGGAGCACTCCCAAGTAATACTATAAAGAACCCAAAAGTGAATTCGATTTCATCGACTTCATGTTCTTGTTCACCATGGGAGAGTGCACATTCATGCCCCTCACACCCAACGGTTCACTCGGTAAATGCTATCAACAAGGGTTCCAAGAAATTTAACATGGGGTACCAAGGCCCCACACCATTGGTGGAACCTACTCTTGAAAAACCTATCAACCAAGAACCCAAGCTTAATCTAGAGGAGGAGTACAAGGAACTCCATCAAGAGAAACCGGTTCTTGAAGTCTTAGCTCATGCACCTTATTATAATGCTTTAAAAGAAAAGTATGAGTTAGAACTTAAACTTGGAAAACATGGGTCCGATTTTGTGCGAAATAATTTACCTAAGAAGTTAGACGATCCCAGGCTATTTACTCTTCTGTGTAGGCTTGGAACTTCCAAACCTCTCGATGCTCTAGCCGACTTAGGATCATGCATCAATTTTGTTTCGTTGTCGCTCCATAGAAGCCTTAACTTAGGCAAGATAGAACCAACGGAAACCATCTTAGGTCTTGCGGACGGTAGTGTTGCATATCCGGTAGGGATAATAAAAGACATGGCAGTACACGTAGGAGAATTGACTCTTTTGGCCGACTTGCATGTGCTAGACATAAATAAGGACCCGACTTGCCCATTGCTAGTAGGAAGAGGATTCTTAGCTACCGTCATTTGGGGCCGGACGAAAAATTCTGCAAGGATCGAAAGATGGGGACCAAAGAATACCTCCGCACTGCTTCCAATGTCGCTTAGATCAGGCATAACTTGATGAAGGACGTAGAGGAAGTTGGCCAAAGGCCACCATAAAGCCCCGAGGCTCTGAGTCTAACTTAAAGACTCGTAAATAAAGAAAAGTGCTCTTTCGGGAGACAACCCGAATTATCCCTTTCTTTTGTTTTATTTCCTTTTCTGTTGGGTTTTGTGTTTTTAACCATTTTTGCATGAAACGAACAGTGATTGCTGTTGCAGCATACTGATATGACTATAGTTACGGCGTAACTCATCTCAGTGGTTACGCCGTAACAAACCCCTTGCAGCAGAATTTCAGATGCATCACCAATTACGGCGTAATTCCATCTCAGTGGTTACGTCGTAGCTACACTCTTGCAGCATATGCCAGGTTTTGCCTAGTTATGGCGTAACTCCTTCTAATAGCTGCGACGTAACTATCCTCTGCATTACTTCTTTCATTTTAAACACAATAACCTTGTATTAGTATTTTAAATGAACTTTGTGGGTGTGTTCCATGTAAACCCTCACGAGACTTCACTCGTCCACTTGGGACACCAAGTGGTTTAAAAGGCTTGTTGTATATGCTAAATGCAACCGTGATTCCTACGAAAGTGAGTTAGGTTTGTTTTTTGTTTTTCATTTTTTCTTTTTAGAATTATGCTTGTCGGTAGTGTAATTTCAGGGATTGAAGTTTGCTCGTGGATGCTTATACGAAGGCACGACTCTTTTTCGTGGGCCTTCTTTATTTTTGGAGAAAATTTCAGGGAAGTTCTCGCTCTAATTCTACTTTTCTCTTCACCTTTATTTAACGCTTAGTACAAAAGGGACTTTGTACAATTCAAGTGGGGGGACGGGAGTAGAATTGTCTCTTGAACTTTATTTTGCCCTCGTTTTTCTAGTTTATAAATTATGCCATTTTTAAAATTTTGACATGTTTTTCTTAACCTAACTAGATTAGACCTTAGCCGAGCACATACAACTCTTGATATTATATGGTGAGATTAGCCTTATCCGTTTCCAATATTTTACCCCAAATCCACCAAATTATGAGTGTGCCGGTAGCTTGTAAACTTTAGAACTTGGCCTTTGCATCATTTCGAGACCATAGACGAGATATGTTGAGTTAGCTCGATATATTTGGACTTTTCAGTTTAAAAAGGCAGTATTATAGGATTATCACCCAAATAGCCTACCATTGTGTGTCTCTCGATTAGTCACCTCGACTTCTCGACCCCCATGTGAAACCCTTTTGTTGCACTCACCTTTAGTGCAAGATACCCCTAGATACACCCATCTGAGCCATTCCTTTCATTTTGTTAACCCAATATATTGTTTTGTTACACCTATACACCTTAGCCTACCCTGTAGTCTTTATTTGTGATTGGGAAGTCATCATTTGCCTAAGTTCAAGGTTCAAGTGGAAAGGTTCGGGAATCACGCTTTCGTCGACGACATATTCTTAAAGATCATTGAAGACCCCCCGAATTCCCATTGTTCATCTCAAGTGGGGGGATGTTATGTTTAGTTGTTATGTTTATGTGTAAAAAAAATAGTTATGTTATTTAGTTTTTTGTAAAGTGCGATGTTATAAGCACTATCTTATGAGCTTTATATAGATTTAGTATCGAGGAGGCCACCTCGGTCACATTTGAAGATTAGAGTTGGTAATTGCGCCAACAGTTGAAGAAAAGGTAGTGTGCCCATCACGACGTCCTTTAATGACACATCTACCTAGTATTTCATGATTCGGTTTCTTAACTTCAAAGCTTGAACTTTGGGCGGACGGTAAGTGATGATGACTTGGTTATAGATTTAGACTATCTGCTTGATTTTTATTTTACACCATTTATATATCCCATGTCTTATCCTACCCTTTAGTCATGAAGCGTGTCTAGGTGATGCAGCGAGCAATTTTTGGTGTCTTGGCCATGGATTTGGTCATGTATCATTGATTTTGTCCACTTCTCCGTGACATGTTAGTAATGACGAGTCACCCTTAACCTTTGTCGTGTCTACCCATACTGCCTTCAAAAATTGTTTAGCCCTTAATTCTAGTGGTGGAGAGTTGTGTAACCGCCAAACTTATGATAGAATACATGCTATGACCATGCGATTGAGTGATCACCCTGAAATTAACACTTAGAATAGTTGAGAGATTTGAGTGTTTCGTTCCCATTTCGTGAGGTGTTCGGCTTTGTTTTATTCTAGCATAAGGGATTTGTAAACTTATATTTTCCAGGTTATGGGAGATATCTTTTAGGAATCTATCTAATAAGGTCTACTTGAGGGCAAGTAGAGTTCAAGTGGGGGGATATTTGATAACATCAAATAATTCTGAATATTAAGTGTCAATTTCCCCCGATAATGGTTGTAATTTATATCATTTATATGGATTTACGCTTGTTTTCCATTATATTCCACTTTTAGGTAAATTACGAGCATTGGAGCTAAAGAGACGCGGAATTGGAGAATTATTAAAGATTTATCATAGTATGCTCACTTTGAAGAAGTTATGGCGTAACTCATCTCTCACATTACGCCGTAACTAAAGCGTGACTCAGAAAGCCAACTTATCAGAAGATTACGGCGTAACTCTCTCAAAAGATTACGACGTAACTATATTAGGTCAAATGAGGTTCTGCGCCGCTGATAATTATGTCGTAACTCGTGCATAAACTACGGCGTAACCAAGAATTATTGAAGATATGGCGTAACCACTTCTTAGCTTACGCCGTAACCAGCAGATCTAGTGCAATTTACGAAGAATTAGATGATTACGGCGTAACTATTTTATTAGTTACGCCGTAACCAAGATCTGGCCTATAAATACCCCACGATTTCCAGCATTTCAAAGCATCCCATTTCACACACCACAACCAAAGAACGTGGGAAGAATCCAAAGGCGGGTCTAGAGGAGCATACGGAGCTATCTCCAAGGGAGAAATCACTCCCCTACGATAAGCATTAGCATTTTATCTTTTCTTTACTTTCGATTCATGTATTTTGTAACATTAAATATTGAATTGATATGTATGGTTAATATGAGCGGCTAAGCACCTCTTGGTGTTGGCCTAGTTATAATTCCTTAATTGTTTTGTTTGCGTTTACATTACTTCCGTATAATTATTTCTAAGTGTATGCATGCATAGTTTATTGGTAGCTACCCTTGTTTCGGTAGTTTTGAATGGCGGTAGAGGCTAGTTGCTTAGGAGATATGACCAACTGACCCTAAGTGAGTAGACTGAGACATGAAGGGTAAGATATGACCAACTGACGACCCTTTATACTTGTGCGATTTGACCAACTGATCACCTACCGTTTGGATGAACTTAAGAATTAGGGGGTGAGTGTCTAAGATGCTAGCGTCTAGGCACTCACTATTATAAGTCTAGCATGTAGCGGAACTTAATGACTCGGCTTAGGGGACCAGGAACAACTGGACTTATGAGGGGACACCTGACTTCTCAAGTGGTGGCATCTTTGCTGATAGGTTAGGGCGAACTGGACAAATGTTGTCCCCTCGACTTTGACCCCACCTGAAGTAATTGGAAGTAATTAGACGTAGTTAAGTAGTTAATTAATTAAATCAAATTAAAATCTGTGACACCTAGACTTAGTATTAATCCAACACACATAGTTCTTAGGACGACCTCGGTTTTACCGAATACTACACTACACACGACCGGGTACACTGCCCGTTAGTGCATTAGGGTAGACCATAGGTATAACGAGACGTTATAAATATTAAACCTGATCAGTAAAACCTGCATAAGTTACAAGTCTGGTATGGGCGGGATTTGCAACTGAATGGTTTTACAAAGCCTTTGCCTTATGGATTTTTCTCAAAGACCTTGGACTTACTTTTATTAGGGTTTAGATATATGTGAACTTATATGTTACAAGTCTTGTATGGCGAAATTTGTAACAGGATAAGTTGATAGAATGTTTTCCATATGAACTTTCTCAAAAAGGTTCTCATATTATATAAAACGTGTGTACTCACCAACTATTTTCATAGTTGACCCGTTTTCTCTCATGCATTTCAGGTGATCGTCAGTAAGCTTTTTCTTCAAGGCTTTTGCATAATGATTTTTTCACGTGTCACTACTGGTCATTATGTATTAAAATGCTATCTTTTGGGAACTAAACTTTATATCTCAATTGCCAATGTCGGCTAAAACAATATTGTAATGTTGTAATGTTTCCGTTAATCTTAAATGATTGTATGTTCTATTATCTTATGCTTGTGCTCCTTTCCAGTTACACCTCATGTTTTCCCTTTAGCGGGGTGTGACAGTGCGTGAATTGGTAGTATTTATATAATGTGTAGTATGCGTAAATGTGTGAAGTGGTAGTATGTTGAAGTATCGTGGAAGCATGTGTGAATTGTCGGATAATGTGATAACTAGATAAGTACTTTCATGGATTAGTTTGCGTTTGAAGTAATCAAAGTAGAGTAGTGTAAGGTTATTGCTTGGCGACTTTCATTTTATATGTCTTGTTAATGGAAGTTGGAACGCTGAATTAGTGAATATGGAATGTAGTAGGCGGCTTTCGTTATTATATGTGCTTTTAATGGTAGTTGTAAGGTTGAATTAGCAAATAAAGATTGAAGTATGTATGTCTCGTGTTTCATGGTGCATTGTTTCTTTATGTGTACTTGTAGGTTGTAGCAAAATATTACGATTGCTCTTGTGAATATGGTTGCGCAAGTATCCTTTGTGATTTGACTTTTGTGAACTTTCGCATACATTTATTGAATGACTTGAACTATTTTTGCATTAAGTGTCAAAAAATTAGTTTCATATGAGCTGCAAAACTGGTTATTGATTCGCAATTGATCAATGTAGCAACTGATCAATGGTGTTTTTCTTCTTGCAGGTAGTCACGATGGTTAAGAGCTGTAGAGTTACTTTTGGAGGATACTTAGTTGGAGTTCTATATTTTAAAGTTTAGAATTTAGGTTGATGCTTTCTACAAACTTTTTCAGACGCAATATTTATTTGTGATTTAATGAATAAAAGGATATTCCTAGATTGATAATTGTATATTTGTTATATTGTTCGGTTTAG
This sequence comes from Chrysanthemum seticuspe, assembly GCA_019973895.1. Classification (NCBI taxonomy): domain Eukaryota; kingdom Viridiplantae; phylum Streptophyta; class Magnoliopsida; order Asterales; family Asteraceae; genus Chrysanthemum; species Chrysanthemum seticuspe. The sequence goes on from BPTQ01000004.1 coordinate 271,568,645, forward strand.
AACTGTAATAGAGGTATAATATGATGTTTTAGCGAGTTTGTGGTGTTGTAAAAAATTTGGCATGTTTGTGTTGTTTGAAAACAGGTAGATTTTTTCTTTAAAAAATCTAGGAAATTACCTATTTTGCAACAATATGCTGCAAAATGGGTCGGTTGCTTTTTGCCGAAAGTCTAAATCAGATTTTTTGGTTTAGCCTTTTAGCGAGGACATTTCTTCGCAAATTTTTTTAATTAATTAACATTAACAGCTTAATTAATAAAACTTTTAGCTAATTAAGTAAACTTTTGGTGAGGGCACGTCCTCGCTAAAAAATGGGTTGCCACGTAGGACAAAGTATGACCAAGAAAAGGTTGTGGGCCTCACGTGTCCTCGCCAAAAACTAAAAAAAGTCCTTGCCAAAAAATTTCGCGACTAGGTATTAGCGGGGACAATTTGACGAGGACTTGTCCCCGCCAAAAGTTTTCCGCGAGGACTTGTCCTCGCCTAAGGGCTGGAAAGTCCCCGCTAATTGTGGTTAATGTTGTAGTGTTATACTTGTCTTAAATACATACTCACATGTCTTAAATACATAATCATCAAGAACATGTGTGCATCGAATCACCACTTACAAAATCAGGACCCAAAATTTTAACACTCATTCAATACTTTGGAAAACGATTTAGAAAAAAACATAATATCAAGATTGAATATTAAGTTTCTTGATATTGTCACCTAATTTGGGATTGAAAGAAGAGGAACATTACATATACAAAGTTTTAATTGCATGTAGGTGGTTCATCTTTATTCGAAATTTTAAGTTTATGAACCCTATCCGAGAGGTGTTTATGTCAGCAGATTTTTATTTTTTTTTATTATTTATTTATTTATTTATTAAAAAACATATATATTTGATAGTTATTGAAATTATGAAATTTTAGATATATTTTGATTTGGATAATTTTGATTATTATATGATATTTCGGGCTGATATGGGTTCATGTGTGTTCATTTTATAGAGTTTGATATGTTGTTATAAGTATTGTGTTGACTATATGCTTTTTGTTTAAACTATTGTTGATTTTATATAGTGTGCTATAAGTTGTGCTTAGTTTAGTTTCTATGTTATGCTGACTTTGACGTGTATTTTAAAGGCTAATATGCGCTCATAAGTCTTTATTTTATGCATTTTGTATAATTGCTCATAGGAACAGATTCTATATAGTTTGTGTTTATAGAGCAATGTAAAAGGCTATGATGATAGACTTTCGGCCAAAGTGAAATTATGTGCATCTTTGCGGGGGTAAATTATTAATTTTGCACTAGTGGCCAATTGAGCTTTTTTTAATAGTTTAAGAACCGAGCTTTATCAAATGAAGCACGGGCGTAGTAAATCGCTAGTTTCTTTATGATTCGTCAACAAATAATATTAACCTTATGTCTGTTTACACATACGCTAAACACAAAATCATAACACACCATTAATACTTTCAAAAATAATTCAGGAAAAACAACCAAAGATTTTTGAAACCCATTATTGAGTGAATGTGATGCTTTGCTTCTATATATGTTTGTTCATATCCTTTGAGATTTGCACGGTGAATATCTTAAAGTGAGTGTATATGTTATTGTTTTCAATTATGGGTTTTTTTATACTGCTTGATTGAAAGTTCCGGTCAAAGTATCCATTTATTTATTTTTTAATTATTTTTTTTGTAAGATTTATTATTGAATAATTTGTTGTAAAATTTGTTGCTATATGGGTTTTGCATTAGTTGTTGATTAGTTTGTTAAAGATAACATTTGTATTGTTTTGTGGTTGTTGTTGTTCTTTCAAGTTTGTGCGTTTACCTTAGCTGAAATAATGAGTATAATTTTGGTGGCCTAGTTTGATGGTAGGAAGTGATGATTCTTATGTGAGGCATATGTTGGCGACGACAAGAAATAATGGCTGGCATGTGGTGTGGTATTCAATAGTTGTGGTTGTGCAAATGGCCCTGTAACTGCATCTCATGTTACTATTTATGGCAAATGTTATGCCTAAATAATTCATTAATTAGTGTTGTGTGTGTAAAGATCGTGTCTTTGAATTTACAAGTACCTAACGATGTTTACGGTCTTTTGATATCTTTGGATTTTGATATGTGGCCATGACTACTGATTTTATACACTTTGTATAATCTTTGGTAGTAAGTGCTTTGTGAAAAACTCTGAAATTTGGTCATAAGTGTTGATTCTATACCCTGTCTAATTTGGGAAATTATCCTGAGGATCGATTCGTTGTGTTCTTGGTTTAAATAGGCTTTTAGATTAATATTCTTTAACATGTAGCTAATAACTTCCTTCAATGTAGCTTTACGATCGTTGTGTCTACGCTTTCTCGTAAGACTGACGTGTTGATTTTACATACGTTGCAACAAGTTGTCTTTATTTTAGTTTCTATGTCGTTACAATTATTTCATGCAAAAGTGATTATTGGTGACATGGAAAAAAAGCACTAATAGTTAAGGTCCCTATGTTACCATCTAAACATGCAAAAGTGATTATTTATGATTGAAAAATGTAAGAATCAGATTATTTATTTCCAAACACAATTCCATGCACAACTCAGTCATAATGAACAAACAATTGGATACGTATTATTTCAATCGGTTACACACGCACATATGACCACAAGTCCACAACAAACAATCACTTACGTACAATTAGTGAAAGTAACATTACATTTGGTGCAAACAGTTTTGGCACCGGGAAGCTTAAGAAAGCCACCAAAAGTTGGATCAGCAAGTTCCCTGCAAAGACAAGGTTCCTGACCTTTGAGTTTTTGGCAACATTCTGGGGTCGGAGGAATGGGCGAGACAATGGCTTGTAAACACCAATTGAGCTCAACTGGATCACATGTGATTGTGGGTTGTTGCGCTTCAATTCGTTGCAAGTGTCCTGTGCAAAGTAGTAGCGCCATTACTGACACCGTGAACAATGAGTATTCCATGATTGGAAAGTTGAGCTAATGGGATTTAAAGGGAGTTGAGAGTGTTAAAATGGTGCCACAAATTGGAATAAGGTGTTTGAGTTGAATTTATAGAAGTGGTGTGATGGGAAAGGGTGAGCGTTAAGTTTAAACATAACACATAATTAAAAATCTCTCAACAAGATGCTTCAAATAATTAAGTTCGAACTACGTTAAGTTTAAACATAACACATAATTAAAAATCTCTCAACAAGATGTTTCAAATAATTAAGTTCGAAATACTTTTTTACTTACTTTAACCAAAATGCAAATCGATTCAAAAAGTTAAGTTTGTTCTAACATACACTAATCTGGTAACTAATGGAGTACTAATTTAGTGATACGATGGTATATGTTAGCTATGTTAAAATTTGAAGCACTGTATTAATTAACTTTGTATTTTTTTATAATTCTAATCATTGATGTTAATAAACTTGATATAATGAAATCTAAATTTAAAGTTATTTATGTGTCATTATTAAACCTAATACATGAATTATTTTTTCCACATGATCGACAAGTAATTTAATACCAAAAACTTCATTTTTTTAACTTAGGTAATGAACTGATTCCCCCTAAACGTGGTTGTGAGGGCATGGTGCATGCAGTCCATTGGACATATACATTTGCTTATAAACAAATTGAGGCATGTATTATCCCCCTCCAGTAAATATAATCAGACATAGAAGTCAACCTTCAAAGTGGGTATTTCTTGAACGCTACAAGTGTTCTAACTTGTTGAGATAGAGATCCTTTAATGTTGAGTTTAACATGACTAGTCATGTTGTCTCACATAAAAGATAGTGGTCTTCACAGATGATTCATTTTCAATTTAAATTACGAGATCTGCTAAATTTTTATGTGAGACAACATGACTAGTCATGTTGAACTCAACATGAGAGGATCCCAATCCTAACTTTTGAGTGCAATTATGTAACTTAGAATTAATGTAATTTGTATTGTAACGAGAAAAATTGCACCGTGTGTTGCGGCGGGGTTTTTTATCGTTAGTATTGGGCTCGTTTTGTTATTTTTTTTTAAAGAAATCGCTAGTTACTTTTTAAAAAATATATACTAAACTTCAACATTTTTTATAAGTTTGTACGTATGTCATAAATATATGAATATTTGGCTCGTTTCATTTGTAGCTATATCTTTTATTAAAAAAAAAAAAAAAAAAAAAAAAAAAATCGTTAGATATTTGTTACCTATTTGTACTTCAAAATTTATAAAATTGTACGTCTTTGACCCTTATAGTTTAAACAAATATTTTGATAGTTTTTAAACGTATTTGCTAAGTTAATAGTGCATTTTAAGTATTTTTTCTAAAAAGATTAAAATATATATCCACCGTCGACTTTTTTTATATCGTACGTGTGTCAAAAGTATATTAATATCATGCTCGTTTTGTTTATTATCCAGAGGCCTTTCCGGCAGTATTTTTTTATTAAACAAATCGTTAAATATATGTTAGATATTTGATAAATAAAATTTATTATATAAAAAAGTCGTAAATAGCAAAAACTTCAGAGCATGTTTCACAAAGCGTTACATAACTTGGGGTCTCTTTTGTAAATTCACATTGTTTTTTGGCTGGCTAGTTTTGGGCTTATGTTTTAGGCTTAAAAATATTTTTCTTTTTAATTAAAAAACGACGACAATCCATTGTCGTTTTACACGCCCCATAGTATATATTTATAATTTGAAAAAGAAGGTAAAAGCTTTTTGGATTGTTAGTGCAAATATGAAACTAGAATTAACATAATGGGTAAAAGCTAATGATGAGCTACTTATTTACACAAAATAATCAATTTGAATAATGAACTTGTAAAAAAAAATCTTTATGCTAAATATATTTTTTTTCTATGATTCATTATGCATAACATACTTTTCTCTGTGATTCATTATGCATAACATATTTTTTTTGTTAGTTAAGCAGATTGAAACGATAAGAAGACGTTTCTTATGGTCTCTGTTGATAAAAGAGGCTTTAGTAAAGTAGCTTGGAGAAAGGTGTGTAGATCGAAACATGCAGGTGGTTTAGGTTTGGTTCCAATTGCTGATATTAATATCGCATTGTTGGGAAAATGGTAGGCCAAGTTCAATGATAATAATAACAGGTTATGGAAATGGGTGATTAGAAGCAAGTTAAAATGGAATGCGTCTAGAAAGTTAGGTGTTGAAAGCTAGTTAAGACGACATCTTTTATCAAATATTTGGCAGGATATTATGAAGCTAGAAAAGGATGAGAAAGGTCATTTACTAGCGGGATCACATCACTGGAAGTGGGTATTGGGAGATGGGTCTTGTATAAGATTTTGGGAAGACAGTTGGGTAGACGGAAATACTTTGAAAATTTTGTTTCCTCAATTATACTCACTTTCGATCAATAGAGGGAGTTTTGTCAATGAATTTACCGAATTAAATCCTCATGAAGAAAGAAGTTTTGGTGAAAGCAAATTTAGAATAAGGTTATATAGTCGGGAGATTGTTCAGGAGAAACAATTTCTTAAGATTCTGGAAAAGTATAAGGTGAATACAACCATAAGAGACAAATTTAGTTGGATAGGGGTGGAAAATTGCAATTACTCCGTTAAAGGAGCTAAAGAAATTATTGAAGATAAAAGTGGTTACTCGCGTAGTCTTTGGCTAAGGGATGTTTGGCTAAAAGGTATTACTCTTAAATTACAACTATTTTGTTGGTTGGTTTGTCAAAAAGGTCTGCCATCAAAAGATCTATTAACATCGAGAGGTATGGATCTTCATGGGCTAGACCTTGAGTGCGAATGGTGCAGTAATATAGAGACAGAAAACCACATTCTACTACATTGTTACTGGAGTTGGCTAGTATTGAGCTTCATCTTTAATTGGTTTGGGATTGAATCTCCTCTTCCAAGAACATTTGAAGTTTGTTAAAGTGCAACACATATAGAGTTAAAAGAATAGGATTTTACTGGAAGGTCGTGATCAGATTCACAACATGGCACATTTGGTTGGCAAGGAACGAAGCGGTATTTAACAACCGATATTGTTGCCTGAGCATGATTGGTAGTCAGATTCAAATTCAAAGCTTCCTCTGGCTACAAGCTTCAAAGAAATCAACTCATATCAACATTGTAAAGTGGATCGATGACCCTACTCAACTTCTTTCCTGAGATAAGTTTATTGTTAGAGTAGGTGTCCTCTTTCAATGTATGTAGCTAATTTTGGACATTTTGATGATCCAGATAGCTACAATCTTGTTAAAGTTTTTGTTAAAGGCAATATATTTAATTTTTCGCCGGTTAAAAAAATTATGCATAGTGTTTTTTTACAAGTTTGTACTAAAATTGAGTATTTTGCATGGTTTTAAAAGGCTCGTAAAGGCCCCGCAAAGGCTTCGCAAAGGCATGAGGCTTGGTCATGCTGCCACGCCATGCCGCCACGCCGCCTTATGCCAGATCTTTTTGTAAACTTGATATATATGAAATATGATATGAATAATTAAATATTTTCATATTTTGTGCCGCCTTATGTCACGCCTTATAAATGCAAAAGCTTCGCCTTAGGTGCAAAGGCATGAGGCTTGGTCATGCTGCCACGCCACGCCTCGCGCTATTTATAACCTTGTTTTTTTGTGTAATTAAGTAGCATTTACCCTAACGCAATTTGTATTGTAATTTGAAAAAAGAACGTACAAGCTTTTTGGTTTATTAGTGCGAATATGAAAATATGTAAATTGAACGGTCTTTTATGTTTTAATAATGACAAACATGTAACTTATAATATACAACGTAAAATGTGCAAATATTCGTAACCATAAATCTTCAAAGCATATATTCCTCAACACTGATCGACGTCTCGAGCCTTCTCATGCTTCAACGCAAGTTCGAATATGTTTGTTATGTTGAATTATGATTAAAAAATAATAATAAAATAAAAATAATAAAAAATCTAACAAACAATTGAGAGTGTATAAAATATATCATTAAGTATTTACAATTTCATTCATTCTCTTCCGAACCTCATTTACATTTTAATGCAAGGTATGAACATAATTTTAAAAACTAGCCTAATGATCAAAGTTGCATTTATTTTTTATACATTGCATCAAAACACTTTCATCATCTTGTAAAATCTCTTGCGTAACTTTTTAAGAAATGCATCCTATACACACTTACACCATTTTTATAAAATCTATCTAAATGATTTATCAAAAATGTATTTCCAACTAGCAAGAATCTTCTATTTGAGGATGCTGGTAATCAAAGGCAAAACAAACAAACAAAATCGAACAAACAAAGCGGAAGCTTTATTCAAATTGTCAAACGAAATATAAAACCAAATTCAAATGTATGAAACACAAATTCAAAAGGTACAAATAATTCAAAAGATATCAATCTTTATTTATAGGCAAACTAACCGCCACAGATCAGTTTCCTTCCTAAAAATTTATATATTGTGGTCATGTATAAATAGTGTCGCCTTCTATTCGTTTCTCAGAAAAGAAAATGTAACACCCCCAAATTTCATAATCACAGCGGAAGACTAATTTTGGGTGTTACGGGGAGGATCACAGTCATAATCATAGAAAACGACTCGAAAGAGACGTTTTAAAAGTCATTATTTATTTAATTCAAAATGCATAAGCGTTTCCATTGTTTCGCAAAAAAATGACAATAGTGTGGGTGATGACTGATAAATTTGTTTACACCAATGACTCTTGGTCAAAGTGCCCACTCTGTGCCTTCAATTCCTGCTTCAATTACATGAGATAACATACTAAAAGTTAACAAAATTGTTGAGTGAATCCATAGTGTTTGTAATAATAATCATTTGAACACAAGGTGTAATCATTCAAATAAATTATTATGTATATTGCCATAAGTCTCATGAACTCAACATTAACGTGTGTGTGTTATAATAAGAGTGCCCTCGGTGTAGGAATTTGCCATTCTCCTAGTATAAGTCAAATAGTGTGCATTTGGCTATCAATCTGGCTAACACAAGGTTATCTATCCAGCAAGCTCAAATAAAGTGTCAATTCCCAATAGATCTATTCACAATATTCGCGTTCACTCGCAAGTGACTAAGGTTCATGATAAGAGGGGCTTTGTAAAGGGGGCAACAGACTGTCTTAAGCAATAACATTTCAGGATAGCATACATAAAAATACTTGTATTCTATTTGTAGCATGTATCTCCCCACGGGTTTGTAAAACATATAAAATGTGAGACTATGAACTCACCTTTGCTATGGGTGTGTGTAGGTAAGCAATTATATAATATCAAATGCAACTCGAAAACGGCTCCAACACGCAACCTGGATAATATAGGAAATCTCAGTACTGGGAGGTGTGGGTGGTTTGTGCTGGTGTAAAATGTTTGAAGTTCAAAAACATTATTTATAGTAATTATTTGCCCTTATATGTGTTCAGCATAGCATATAGGCGCAACGCAAAATTTTATGTGGTTGAGTGTTCTGGTTGTGTGGTGGCTTATCGTACCTCAGTGTTTTTATTAAAGTTCCTCAATGAACCTTCAAGTCTCCAGAAATTCACATTTCAAACCTTAATAATGAAAATTTACATTTTCAGTCCCTATACTTTGGTAAAATTACACTTTTAACCCATATTTTCATATATGTCAATTAAATGCAAGGTTTTCTAAAATATTCACCTTTTTCCCTTTAAATTATCAAAGTGTCAGTTTTGGCACTAGTTTATACGAATTACACTTTTAGTCCTTATACATGATAATTACTCATTTTTGGTCTAATTCTTTCCAAAATGACATGTTTAGCCCAGAAGTACTTTTATATACATTTTATAGCCTCAGTTTACCCATTTGACAGTTTATACCCTTGATTTTCAAAAGTGACAGTTTTGGTCCTTGTGTTTATATATGTTGCAAAAATAGTCCTTACACTCCCAAATTCACATTTTTGACTCAAAAACTTCCATACATTCTGTTTGTACCTTCAGTTTCATGATTTGGCAGTTTTAACCCTCAAGTTCCAAAATTTACACTTTCGACCCCTCAACTTTACAAAAATTGCATTTTTAGCCCAAAATCAATGTTTAGCTTATGTTATCATTTCTTTTAGCTTATTTCATTCCCAGAAGCTTATGGAGCTTTTAAAATAGCTTATTTAGGACGTTATGAGCTTATTTATCCTATTGGGCCTTAACGAGAAAAACCAAGGCCCAATGGCATTTCTATGGGTTCGTTGGGCTTGGGGTTTTGGGGAGTGTTTTATAAGTTTAATTTTTACTAAGTCCAATTTACAAAACTGCATATGTAGTGCTTATTCTCAGATTGCTTATTAGGTGTTTGTTGGGCTTTAGGCCCGTTAAGCTTGTATGTGGTTTTTAGAGAGGGTAGCGATAAGCTTCACTTTGAGCTTGTGAAAGCTACTAAACGAGCTTGTTAGGTTCATATATTAGCTTCTCCTGTTAGTCTAGTGTATGAGGAAAGGAGCTAAGCAATTTACTAGGTATAGTGTACATGTGGATATCGTTTTATAAGGTCATTCCAAATGACAAAATAATTTCTGTTTATGTATTTACACTTAGACAGTTTTACGCATGGGTTCAAGTGGCATTAGGAACGTGTGTTTTTGAGTGTTTATACATTGTTGTAAGTGTGTAGCAGGTAGGTAACTCCATTCTTGGGTGAGTTAGGAAACAAGTGAGTACACTTGTGTGTTTCATGGTTAACGAGACATAAGAGTAAATGTGACAACTCGTAATTTCAGGTCATTTCTCAAAACAATTCATGCTTCACAATTTCATCATTTATCGTAAACTAGGTTTGCGTGTTCCAAATTCGCGTAACCTTAATGGTTTAGCGGCGAATTCATGATCATATCATCACGGACATTTCATATAGACTAAGTTTAGTCTACATTTCATTAACATCATTGTCATCTTATTAGTTCATGCATGGCTTTGCATTTTTCATTAAAACGGATAATTTCATATTAAATAAACGCTATCGCGTAAGTTATTATTTTGAACGTTTAATCCGATACTTCCAAAAATTATCCCGACATATTTTTATACTTACATTTAGTTTATAAAAATAATATTTTGAGTTTACCCAGTGTTTTAAATTTATTTTGTATATAAATTGTTAAATTTATATTATTACGACAGTTTTCTTAAAAACTACACGATAATTACTATATCACTCAAATTTTGCAAGAAATATAATTTCACAATTCTTATGATTTCAATATATTTTACTTTGATCCATTAAAATTTATTTTAGCCAACACTACTCTAATTGCACATATATATATATATATACTAGTTACAACTTATGTTTATTTAACCTCATTTTACTTACACATTCATTTACATAATAAATATAAAAAAAAATATATATATATTATTAAATATATACCCCCTTGTCGACACAAGGGGGGATGATTCACAAGATTTGCAATATTTTCTTCTTTATACATTTCTACACTCAATCTTCTTACACATTCTCAATCAAATAATTCAAGGTGTAAGTAAAAGTTTTCTCTCCTCATTTTCTTTGTCTCAAAACCGGTCACACACAAGGAAGGAGGAAACCAAAATTTTTCTTTTCAAGATCAAGTGTTATACAATCTAGTTATACTCTTATTAAAGGTTTTGAAATAAAAACCTAGGGTGTTTAAGTTTAATCCCTTGTTCTAGTCACCTCATCAAGTAACTAGTCGCAGTTAGAGATTCACGCTACATTTCAGTGTACTCACTTTTGTCTTCGCATCATTTCATCAAGTGAGTCATAGCCCCTACTCTTTTAATTGTTTTGAATTACTTTTGGGGGAGATACATGCTCAACTATTTCTATGACAATCATGATTAATTGCAAACTATATGTTTATCTGAACTGAACGTTTAGTCATATTCTATATCATAAATCATGGAACTAAATGTCTTGGTATTATCATGGAACTAAATGTCTTGGTATTATCACGGAACTAAATGTCTTGGTATTATCGCGGAACTAAATGTCTTGGTATTATCATTGAGCTAAATGTCTTGGTATAAACATTGGAACTAAATGTCTTGGTATTATCACGGAACTAAATGTCTTGGTATTATCATGGAGCTAAATGTCTTGGGAACATCATTGAGCTGAATGTCTTGGGATTATCATTGAGCTGAATGTCTTGGGATTATCATCGAGCTAAATGTCTTGGGATTTTCATTGAACTAAATGTCTTGGTATTATCATGGAACTAAATGTCTTGGTATTATCATGGAGCTAAATGTCTTGGTATAATCATTGAACTAAATGTCTTGGTATAAACATTGGAACTAAATGTCTTGGTATAATTATGTCAAGTAACTGTTGATACATTAAGTCATGCACTATTGTGAATTCATTTGACACCATGTGTTTGAACATGAACTATACACATTTTGGCAGTGGGTTGTGAACACACAGGTTGCAAGTTTTGTATGGGCGGAACTTGGAACTGAGTGGATTTACAATGCCTTTGCTGCATAAACGATTTTGAAAGGCTTTACATTTCAATACAAACTCTATGAACTCACTCAACCTTTGTGTTGACACTTTTAGCATGTTTTATCTCAGGTATCTATGGCATACACCTCATGGCATGCATAAGGACTTATCATAGAGTCGTGGTGACGACGCGTCTCTCATGGATTTATGCACTTTAAAACATCGTTTGAATTGTAACAAACTTATTTCCGCACAAGTTGATTTTCATTTGGGACCTACACTTTGTAAACTCTGATTGTTTTATTAAATCAAACGATGTGTTTTCCAAACGACACTTTAGGTCGTTCAATATAACTGTGATTGTGATGCTATGACAGTCAATCCCCAGGAATTCCATTCCGCTGCAAAACAGGTAATTTGGGGGTGTGACAGTAAAAGTGTGAAAGCTTGTGGGTTCATACGAGTTATAAAGTATATCAAAATTTGGCTAAGTATTAAGAGTGACTTACAACACCTAAAAAGGTGGGTCGTAGACTGATGTTGAGATGAGGAGAGGGTACGAAAGTGTTGTGGTTCGCTTGCTAGCACTCCAAGGAGTTGAATGATGCTTGTGGAACTCTTTGGCACGACTGAGATCGCCTAGTTCTTTGGCGCTTCCTTCACGACTTGGGACAGAAACGAGGGACTTTTGTGAGTTCTTGTGGGTGAGTTTTGAGAGTGTACATGAGGTATGTATGCATGGGGGGAAATATAACATGAAGATAGAGACAACTTGGGTGACAAAGGGAATAAGGGAAGAGGATAAACAAGTAGGATGGGGTGGCTAGGGAGTAGAGTACTTGAGAACTAGCCCAAGTGGTTAACAAGTGTGTTTAGGTTGTTTCATTTGAGAAGGTGACGAGGCCAAGGGGTTCTAGAAACTCAATTCATTTCGTGTACTTGTGTGCTAGGAAACTAAACAAAGTACTTGGGTGCTATGTGGTTTAGACATGTAGTAAAAATAGAGCTTGAGGCTTGGGATAACATAGCTTAGGGTGCGTTTGGTGCTAGAGTTCTCAAAGGGTCCAAACGACTTCATAACGTGTGATATTGTGTTTGGGAAACACTTGAGTGTCGAGTGAGGTGTTGGAGGACTTATAGCATAGTTTGGAAGACTTCACAAGTGATTGGAGATACTTGGAAACAAGTTAGAAACATTTTGTATCATTTGTACAAGTTTTGTAAAAGGTGATAGGTTCATTTACTTTGGCTCTCGTTTGCTATTCATATTTACGTATTATCTTAATGTAATTGTTGATCTTGATTCTCGACATTGTGGTGATTCGAACCATGTAATTTATTATATGTGTTGTGTGTACGGATCGCGAATAACAGACGCAAAGCAAACACGTTTCTCGTCCATGTATGTGTGTTTATTTAAGGTGTTTGGGCCTATTGGGCTTAGGATTTGGTTTGGGCCCGATGAACTTAAATAGGGTCCGTTTGGTTGTTAAATGGGTCCATTAGTGTGTTTAAGTGTATTTGAGGCCCATTGAGTGTTGTGGGGCCCACTCGCGCATATCAGGCCCAATTGGTGAAATGTGGGATCCAGGGGGGTTGTGAGTGTGTTGTGGGGTGTGGGTGATCATAACTAATCCAGGGTTGATTAGTACACAATTGTGAATGTCGTGGTACGCGTGTGAGCTCGTTTCCATAAAGGTGTGAATCACATAACATATACTGATTCATATTTGCATAGTGTGGACAAAAGTTTTGATTTTTGCCTATAAATGGGTGTAAACAGTAATATGTAGTTAATCCTTGCTTAACTTTTATTAATAGTTATGGATTTTTACAGGATGTTACAGTACCTACCCGTCATTCAAATTTCGTCCCGGAATTTAAGTTTGTGGTGACTTGGTGGGTGTTGATTACGAGAATAAGTGTGGGTACTTGGCGCGAATTTGGTCTTCACGTTCCCAAGTATACTCGGGTCCGCGCTTAGAGTTCCATCGAACTTTAACAATGGGGATGCGGTTTTGATTCAGTTGTTTTACTTCCATATCCATAATTTCTACTGGTTCCTCGGTAAAAGTGAGTTTGTCATCGAGGCGTATCTCTTTCAGTGGAATTACAAGAGATTCGTCAGATAAGCACTTCTTTAAGTTTGACACATGAAAGACATTGTGCACTCTATTGAGCTCTTCAGGAAGTTCTAGCTGGTAAGCTACTGGGCCAATCCTCTCCAGGATTTTGAATGGTCTAATGTATCGGGGATTTAACTTCCCACACTTTCTAAAGCGCACTACCCCTTTCCAGGGTGACACCTTCAACATAACTCTGTCCCCTATTTGGAATTCTATAGGTTTCCGTCTCACATAAGCATAACTCTTTTGTCTGTCCCTAGCAGCTTGCAGACGCTGCCTGATTTTGAATATCTTTTCAGTTGTTTCGAGAATCAATTTGGGCCCTATGAATTGTATTTCTCCTACCTCATTCCAACAAACAAGTGATCTGCATTTCCGTCCATACAGTGCTTCAAATGGGGCTACCTTAATACTGGCATGATAGTTGTTGTTGTATGAAAACTCTGCCAATGACAAGTGTTTATCCCAACCCTTTCCAAAGTCAATCACACATGCCCTCAACATGTCTTCCAAGGTTTGGATAGTTCTTTCACTCTGCCCATCAGTTTGAGGGTGGTATGCTGTGCTCATATCTAGGCGAGTGCCCAGGGCTTTCTGCAATGACTGCCAAAACCTGGAGGTGAATCTAGCATCTCTATCCGAAATAATGTATATGGGTACTCCGTGTCGTGTCACTACTTCTTTCATATACAATTGTGCAAGTGTGTTTGTATCATCCGTCTCTCGGATGGGTAGGAAATGTACAGACTTCGTGAGTCCGTCTACAATAACCCATATAGTGTCCAGTCGCAATGGCGGAACTTGAACATTTATTTTGGGAGGGCCGAATTTATTTTGGAGGGGCCGAATCAGAGATTTGTTTGTATCCTCAACTAAATTACCCCTAAAACCTATAATATTTACACTAGTTGCCGCAAGTTTTAGGGGGCTGGGACCCTCCCCTACCCCTAAAGAGTTTCGCCACTGCATACCGACTGTAAAGAAGACAAAATAAAGGCGGCCCGTACAATCATCAACGTGAACTTTGATTAAACAGCAATGCACCATGTATCAAAAATAATTAAAACATAAATGGGTTGACGACGCACGACACCTAATTCCCCATTGACTACTAGACAATGAGGATGTTGATTTCCTTTACAAGATACAACTAAAAGTACAAATGTGTATATAATAATTTGTTAAGTAACACATGTTTTAATAATCTAAAGTAATAACTAGAGTGCTAAATGATTAAAAAAATGCATCATATACACTTACACCATTTTTATAAAACCTATCTAAATGATTTATCAAAAATGTATTTCCAACTAGCAAGAATCTTCCATTTAAGGATGTTGGTAATCAAAGGCAAAACAAACAAACAAAGTGGAAGCTTTATTCAAATTTTCAAACGAAATATAAAACCAAATTCAAATGTATCAAACACAAATTCAAAAGGTACAAATAATTCAAAAGCTACTAATCTCTATTTATAGTCAAACTAACCGTCATAGATCACTTTCTTAATTCTAAACAAATTTGTAGGACAAGTCACACATATTATCAATAATGATGTATTTGAGGATGCATTTGATGATGTATTTGAAACGTTTTGCCACAAATGATGAACATTTGAGTTGTCTCAACAATTTCAGTGCATGCATACTCAACTATAAGAAAGACAAAATAAAGACGGTCCATACAATCATTAACTTGAACTTTGATTAAACCACGACGCGTCATGTACCAAAAATAATTAAAACATAAATTGGTTGGCGACACACGACAACCTAATTCCCCATTGACTACTAGACAATGAGGATGTGATTTCCTTTACAAGATACAACCAAAAGTACAAATGTGTATCTAATAATTTGTTAAGTAACACATGTTTTAATAATCAAAAGTAAAAACTAAAGTGCTAAACAAGTTCTCCCAGGCTATTTCCAAGAACCCCCTTCCGCTGTATATCTCATTTTTAAAATTGTTGCAACTTGTAATCCCTTCTTTTCTAATTGCAGAAACCATCTTGTTTGAAAACCAACCTTTATATCCTAAAGCATCTATGATCTATCCATTGTGTCATCATCTATATCTAATGAAGGGGGAGAAGTCATTGCCAAAGAGAAACAAAGGCTTGAACCATCAAGCAAGCCTGTTTGGTACCAAGCTTTTTAAAAGCTTTTTTGAGCTATTGGCTTTTTATTTTAAACATACGACTTCTAGGGAAAAAATAATTGTTTGGTAAAGTAAATTGAAGCATATTTTTTCAAAAAAAATCTACTATTTAACATGATTGAAGCTTTTTAGTTAACGAAATTACCCAATAACTCATGGCCCATGTCAACTTACCTTACATATGTGAGCAAAACACATCCATAATTTTATATTCTATTAAAAAAAAATTAACATCTGTAAATTGAGAATTTATATTTTATGTTAAATATGTAATTAGTAATTAGTTAATGAAAAATGATTGAAAGACCTAAATTATGTGCCTAAACATGTGTGACATGATCTTGATAGTTTGTAAAAAAATGAGTTATTTGGCTGCAGCCACATAATGTCACGCAGGCTTAAGCATGAATTTAAGCATATCTTCAAGCCTCTCAATAAGGCCTCTTAGTTAATTTTATATATGACACAGTTCTACGTAAGTATTGTTGCTCATATGATTTAATTTTGTGTCAAGTTTTATTTTTTGCATGTAATTAGTTCATGTAAAACTGAATATGTACAAATTAATGACTATTACATCAACTTTGTAACTCATACCTTTTATTTTTCTTTTCAATATAAAATATTAAATATATTTTAATGTCATTTTACAATTTATTGTTACATATGTATTACCAAACACTATAGTTAATATACAACTTATAGTTTTGCGTTGTCACCTTATAACTTACACTTTACAGTTTTTAGCTAACAACTTACATTAACAACTACTCTTACCAAACATACCCGTCCTTATAATCTATATGTTTACAACTGGTTACGATTTAAAGATTAAAGCTAAGTTAATAAAGTGAAAAATAAGCTAGAGTTTTTCTATAGCTTCCTTAAAGAAGACAACACCAACATCAAGTCTACAACACAACATCAAGTCCACAATGTAACTCAGACACGCAAGCTTATGAAGCCAGTCAAGTTCAAGATTCAATACAAAGATCAAGTCAAATGTGATCCAATGTAAGAGTGTAATTGAGTCTTGTAATATAGTAGATGTATTGGTTTAGTCAGTTGTAGTAGAAGTTTAGATAACTTAGTTATAGTTTTAGCTTTGTAGCTTATATGTTTGACTTTTACAGTTTGACTTTGAGTCTATAAATAATCCATGTAATGATCCATTTCAATTTAATAAGAATTAATCACTTTTCCCTCCGTTTTACTATCTCTCATTCATTCTAAAAGAATTGCAATATGGTATCATAGTCACTTGCCACTGCTGTTCATAAAAACTGGTTTATTGAGCAACTTGATGTCAGCAACGCTTTTCTCCATGTTAACCTTCATGAGGAAGTCTACATGACTATTCCTCAAGGCTACGCACGCAAAGTTCCCCCAAACTCAGTCTGTAAACTCACAAAATCACTTTATGGGCTTAAGCAATATGTTTTTTCTCTACTCATATTCTCATACACACACAATAATATAATATATTTTTTCTCCAATCATTATCTCTATGCATCTAAACCGACTATTCTGACACTTGTCAGGATTCGGTGAGTAGGATTATGAGTAAGAACATGTGGTAAGGAGGATATATCATTTCTCTTTATGAAATATAAGTCGAAATCACAAGTTGATAATCGTAAATACATGTAACTAACCATTCACGAGTGGTCTAGCGGCGAAGTCTTTCGACTATCAAACAACCTTGAAATGGCCATGAAAATGGAGAAATTTATTCGGTTTGGCTCTATGTGACCATGACTTAAAAACTCGTAAATTGGCCAAAATATAAAAAGAAAACATGATAAAAAAAAATATATTAAATAACAAAATTTTGATATATTTATCTACCAAAAAAACCGCTAGAATTTAGCGGAAAATAACACAATATAATCAACGCACAGCTCGTATTCAAGACCCAATTACAGCGCTAAAGATGTTACTATCAAGGACCACACTCTTCAATTTTCCCGCACCACTTTCTTTGAGTAGTTTCATCAAACACTTGGTATGCACTTCAAATTTCAAACCAACCGCCATAACAAACAGATCCACAGCCACAAAATGTTCTTCAACTGTCAATGCCTCACATTTCGAAACGCTCAATCCATTACAAAAACAACAAGTTCATCTCTACGTTGATACTCTTCTCGATTGGAACCAGGTTCGCTTAGTTTTCATTTAGTTTATAATGTCGTGTTAGAATAGTTAGTTGAGTTTATTGGAATTAGTTAGGATAGTTAGTTTAGTGAGTATGCACATTGCCTTTCACGTATTGTCCTTGGGGCGGGGCTTAAGAAGAATTAGTTAGTGAAGTCTGTTAGTACTTAGACTAGTTAGTTAAGTTTGGTAGTATTTATAATAGTTTATTACGTTTGTTGCCGGTGCAAATAAAATAAAAATGAAATTAAGTTTGTTAGTCGTAAGTTTAGTTAGTATGAACATTGACTTCCACATATTGTTCATGGGACTGGGCGTGTGGGCCGGTTAGTTATCAGCGTTTTGCAACAAGAATAGTTGGTTAAGCGTGTTAGTACTTAGACTAGCTAGTTAAGTTTGTAGTAGTTAGGATAGTTAGTTATGTTTGTTTCTGTTGAAAACAAAAGTTAGTTTTTGCTACTAGTTAGAGCATGGGACATGTGGGCCGGTTAGTTATCAACATTTTGCAAGAAGACTGGTTACTTAAGTTTGTTAGTAGTTAGAATAGTTAGTCTCAACATTGCCTTCCACATAATGTCCATGGCATAGGACATATGGGCCGGTTAGTTATACACGTTGTGCAAAAAGTATGGCTAGTTAAGTCTGTTAGTACCTACACTAGTTAGTTAAGTTTGGTATTGGTTAAAATAGTTACTCCCACTTTTTTTTTTTTTTTTTTTTTTTTTTTTTTTTTTTTGGGTTACCTGGGTTTTTTACTCGAGTCACTCGACATTGCGAGCCGACTATTCCCATCGCGACTACCCTTTTGGATAGCCCGGAGTCGGCGCAGGTGAACCTCCGTGGCTACAAGGGGATTAATTTTCTCCACAAGGGGATTAAACTAGTTACTTAAGTTAGTGTGAACATTGCCTTTGACATATTGTCCTTAGCACTGTACGTTGGGTGCGTGGACCTATCAGCATTTCTGGTCATCAATGTTATGCAAGAAGAATAGCTAGTTAAGTTTGTTGCCATTTTAAAAATAAAGTTAGTTAAGTTTGTTAGTAGTTAAGGTAGTGTGCACATTGCCTTTCAGATATCGTCCTTGGGGCAGGCGGCGTTGCCGGTTATCAATGTTTTGCAAGAAGAGTAGTTAGTTAAGTTTGTTAGTACTTAGAATAGTTGGTTAAGTTTGTTGCCGTGCCAAAGAGTATAGGTTAGTCAAGCTAGTTAGTATACAGAAATAGCTAGTTAAGTTTGTGAGTAGTAGCTAACGTTTTTCGGCTTAGCATAAATGCATGTACTAAATACTATTTATATGATTAGCGAGTAAATTAGGTTCGAATAAAAACAGATTTTTGTAACATTCTGATTGTATTTGTGGTTTGTAGAAGATGAATCTTACTGCGGTTACAGAGGCGAGTGAGGTTATGGATAGACATATTGAGGATTCACTTGCGATTATACCTCCGATTCAGAGCTCGTATAGTTCACATTGTGAATCGGATTTTGAAAATTTGAATCTGGTAGATGTGGGAAGTGGTGCAGGACTTCCTGGATTGATATTAGCCATAGCTTGCCCTGGTAAGGCAGCTTTCATTGTTTTTTATATTCATTTTGTATCAATGATACTGCATTATCACGTACATTGTTTTGGCTTAGTTTTGTTGGTTAAGTGCAAGTAAATTGGCTTATGCAGGCTGGAAAGTGACACTTTTGGAGTCTTTGAATAAGCGGTGTGTTTTCCTTGAGCATGCAATTGGCTTGATTGGTTTATCTAATGTGAAGGTTGTTAGAGGAAGAGCTGAGGTATGCTTTTCGGCAATCCCATTAGGCATTCGTGTTGCCTTTATTTACTGCTTGCTCTCCAGGAATTAATTGGCTATAATGAAGCAACTGTACTGTTTTATAATTGCTTGTATTTTTAACTTCTACTATATACGAGACATGGGTTAGCTATCACAAATGATGAGCATGCACACAGAAACACAAACACAAAATGTTGAATTTATTGTGGTTCCATCTCCCAGAAGAAATGCATAATATTCTAAATATTGTTATAGGGCAGGATGTGGGACAAAATATAGAATTCAGAGAGGTATTTGATGTAACAGTGGCGAGAGCTGTTGCAGAAATGAGGGTATTAGGTATGTACCATTTCATAGGTTATCTATAAATGTTTCAGTTGGTTATATGATTTGGTTTTTATGACCTTCCTCTTTGTCCTTGTCAACCCAGCCGAGTACTGTCTCCCCCTTGTTCGTGTTGGTGGTTTGTTTATTGCTGCGAAAGGTCATGCTCCGGAGGTACATGCTTGATCTAAATAATTTGTATATGTTATTATCCGTTGGTTCAACTATACAATATACATGCTTAGTTAGAATATCAAATAATTTCGGAAGTTATATAATCTCTTCACCCGCCTGTATATATTATTAACTATGTTAAATCACCATTTAGCGGGCTACATCAAAGGATCCATTTTAGATGATGCAAACATCGACAATTCTTGTTACTAAGGGTTCACTTTTAGGTTAAATCATATTAAATAATTGGAAATATTGCAGCTATGTAGTTTTCACCATTACTATTATTTAAAATAGCATTATCAAATTAAGGCCAGGATGCATAGTTGTATATGTCGTCGCTCCTCTAAAGATTTTTCATGGATTTGTTAAACTGGTTCCCTGTAGATTACAAATTAGTAAGCAGAGGGAATATTTCAGATAGCTGATAGCTGTTTTACTTGAATTTATTAGCTGTAACTTAATCCGGCTGAGTATTATAGGGGACTGACTAACTCCATTTTGTATGACGTGAATATATATGTGGGTGTTCGAAACTGCTAATGGCAACACGAGCTTCTTTGTTTGTGCTCTCTTTATAGTTAAGAGGGATGATAACTTGTCCATCTTGTTATCACTAATAAGTATGCTATCAAGTGTCATTCTGTATTTTATTATAGCTTTTTAGTCTCACATAAAATTTAATATTATTTATGTTCTTTTTCTGGTTAATAATGGCAGGAAGAAGTCACAAGAGCCAAAAGAGCAATTAGTTTGATGGGTGCTTCGTTGTTAGAAACATGCTATGGTATTTGCATCTGAATTACTGATTTTGTATGCTTATCTATGTATGTAGATAAATAATATCTACTACAATATATCAGTACCTGAGGAACCCGTCCCAAACTTTTTACTTGATGAAGTTCATCCTCAATCTGTAAATATAAATCATGGTGATCCTAGACTATTGGGGAATGTTCCATCTGTTAGGAACAGTATGCATTCTTAAGGCTTAGTGGTAGATTTGGTTGGTCGCGTAATAGCTCTAATTCTATATCCAGGGTGTTAACTGTTAAGTATGTTTCCTTTTTACTAGTAAACCGAATGTCATGGGTTATTGGTTGTGTATTAGTCATCTGTGTAGTGTTCGTACGTTGGCATGTCATTAGTAGTAAAATGCTTGAGAAGGATTTTAGATGGAAGAACCAGTTTAACAGGACAAGAGCTTTGAATACTTTGTAGAGAGAGTTGGTAAATAATGCTTTCTTTTGTATCACTTGAAAGTTTCTTGGATGGATTGCAAATGTGGAAGACTTCACCTTTTTCTATGGATCCACCTCTATGCAACTTCCTACATCCTATAACTACTTAGATACAATAACCTTTTGGACTGTACTAGATTAATCATACAACGCACAAGTCGAGAACTCTTTAGAACACATGGAAGTCGCAGAGTAGAATAGAAAGTGATAAGACCTTGCTCAAATTACGCAATGCAAACGAACCCTAGTTAGATAAAATAGGATAAACGTATTGAATAAACAAGATAATAGTTTATAATGTAAGAGATAATACCAACTCTCCAACAGTCCACTTTCAAGAGTTAAAGCAACTGTTCCAGTGGTATTAGATCAGATTAATCAATATTAAGCAGAAAAGAACTTGCAACTATTGACCCTTGGACACTCAAATTTAACAGATGACTAATACAGATGACTATTAATCAATTTCCAGTTATTGAGAGCTCGCCATAAACGTTAAAATCAATGCAGCGTAGAAAAAACTGATCGACATATAGGTCTATCATATCATATTTCATTATAATAAATGCTTCAGTCTCGGTTTAATTTGCAAGGTCCCATTGAAATAAAAGCTTAAGTCATTTTCTGTAGTATTAGGTGGTGGCAGGTTCATTAATATTTGAGATAGTTATTACTAGATCGTCTTGAGAAATTTCAAATTTAAGGCCTCCATTTAGATTTACCTCTGATAAATGCAAGTTTTGAATTATTTGACATTAACCACTCCTATTTTATCTTTCCAGTGAATTCACACAGTCCATATGGACAAAGAACTGCTATCATATGTTTGAAAAATGGGCCCACCCCCAAGAAGTATCCTCGTGATCCAGGTACACCAGCAAAGTCACCCCTATAGATAACAAAATGGTCGTTGATCCTTCTTGCTTCTACTTGTCTTCGTGTTTTTAAACTTTATTAGTATATATAGTTGTAATATATACTGCACCATTGCATTGTTACTTTGCTTGGTATAACACCTAGCATATGCACATATGCTATGTCGCAACTTTTAATTCTTTTTTGTTTAAATATGCTTTTGTTTATTTATCATATTGTTTCTGATGGATTGATGTTCAAAGTGTTAAGAGAACTAAATATCTACCCACAAATCTTTTTGCTGAGCCTTTATTTCATCACTTTCTTAGTTGTAAGTTTCAGTTTACATATTATTGATGGCATGGGTTCACCCAAAAACCACATACTTCAAGACCTTTATCGTCCCCAGCACACTTACACTCATAAGTAATGGTACTCCAATCTCTTATCTCTCTCGCACTCCTAGACTGGAGAGAGTGAACAGAAAAAAGAAAGGTATGGCTCCCAATATTGTTGCCATACAATATTTTACCGGGTGGAATGCCCTTTACCCAAAAAAAAAAAAAATATATTGTTGCCATACAATACAAAAGTAATTACGGAATAAGGAAGTCCTCTAGCATTGCGGGACAAAAACTTGCCAAACTTTGATGTCAGAATCTAAACCACCACTGTAGATAAGATAAGAAGCTGATGTATCAGATGAACTACTATGATCTGTTTCTGATGTTAAGCACTTAACAGGACCTCTGTGGCCCTCCAATACTGCTAAGCAAACGTAACATTTCTCTATTCCTCTCCAAATTCTTATGGTTTCATCTGCAGAGCCACTACACAAAAGATCTGATACAACACTTAAACACAGTATAGACTTTTCATGCCCTTTGAGAATACTCACCGCCACCATGTTGTCCTCATCACTCGTCTCCCAAACGATGATGCACCTGTCACTCGCACCAGAGTACAGAACATTCTCATTCGTGCTTAGTGCCAATGCATTAATCCCAGATTTGTGTTTCTTTAATGTAGTAATCAAAGAGTGTTTGTCACCTTGTTGTGATTTCCTCCATAATTTTATCTTCTTATCAGTTGATCCAGTATAGACATCCCCATTGCTCGATACCACAAGTGCATTTATTGCGTCATCATGTGCATCAGCTACTGACTCTAGGCATTTGAAGTCAGTTGTCCTCCAAATCTTTAGGGATCTATCCCACGAAACTGAGTAAAGCAGCAAGCTGTCCCTGGACAATGCTAATGCTGATACAGTATCAACGTGATGGACCCATGTGGACTTCTTGTGGCGTCGCACCTGTACATGGTTCTTTGGTGTTAGAAGCTTAAGGGCTCGATCACCAAATGTTGGGAGTTTGGCCAACTTTGTTAACTTCTGATGTTGCTCCTCATTCTCATCAACTTTCCATACACGGATTTTATGGTCTTGATGGGCACTGAATATTTTGTCTCCAGAAACCACTAGTGACTTTACTGCACCCTTTCCTGTAATCATCATGCTATCACTAAGATTTTCATGATCATATTCACACCTTAAGCTATCGCGCTTCCATATCTGAATTTCTTTGTTAGAAGAGCCAGTGTAGAGTAACTTTCCACTGATGACAAGAGAGGAGATGTAGCAGTTGTGGCCTTTGATAGTAGAGATGCACTGGTGCGTAGTTGGTTGGTGGTAATCTGGATTTTCTGATGTGATGGTTGCAAATGATGGCAGGCTTGATTGGGTGTAGAGGAAGCTTGAGTCTTCGTGAAGGTAATAAGAATATTGAAACTGTGATTCATCTTGTGACTTCGAAGTTTGAAGATGCGACATATTTTTGTGGGAAGTGGAAGGTGGAAAGAAGCATGCGAAAACGAGATTGATACCTGAAGGAATTTATAGAAGATAACTAAGATCAAGCGTGTGTTTGGCAAAAAGTGTTGCCAGGTTTTACGGTATTTAACTGGAAAAGATTAACCCAAGTTTCCAACATATGTAGCATCAATGGGCCCGGGATGCACTTTAAGATTAGTGGGATCATCATCCACTTAAATAGTTCAAAATTATATAGGTTAATACTTAATACTAAAGTTGACCCTATTGTATACGGCCTATCCGACTCTTTCTTTTTGAAATGGGCAGATATTTGTGTCTTTGATCTTTTAACCTTCTCAAATCATTTAATCAAATTCCTGTATGGATTCATAATATTAGCGCATGGCTTATGATAGAGATGCAGTTTTGACCCAGTTACTTACAAATGGCTTGAGTGGGAATTATTTCTTTTTATCTACGGATAAAACATATAACACAAAGAAAAAAATAGCTTAAAAGGAAATAGGTCAAACAAAGTGAATGTTAAATGGCTAATGCTAAATCATTTTTAATCTATATGGCAATTATGAAATCATAATTGACATGCTAATTGTATACATAAAATTTAGGCTGAAAGTGTGTCGATTTAACCCAATCTGACCAGACCCGTACCAGAACAACCTGTTTGGCATGGACCAATTTTAACCTGTACCCAAGGCCAACACGCCTATTTTGACACTTGCACTTTATGTTCACTAAGTAAATACTTGAAGCTCCTAAGATTAATGTGGTTATAATCTGTTCCTAAATAGAAAGAGTTAAGTGAAGAAAGAGAATACCTGATGACTTGATGTGGGACAATTTTTGTAGTAATACATAGCTAGCTTCTTTAAATTCTCAAAAATTGTTTTTTAAGTAGGGTTTTTTAGATTTCTGCTTCTGGCTGCGCTTAAAGCAACATCGATCATTCTTAAACGTTCAGAAAGAAATGTATAAGTCTGTAAGGAAGTCCTCAACTATGATGGTAAATGAAGTACCGACAGAAACCTGTTATACATACTCTGTTGACTGTTGAGTTCATTCATTGGCTTTTCTGCGAGACTTTTTTTTTTTTTTTTTTTTTTTTTTTTTTTAATTATTATCATTATTATTTTTTTCTGTCTTTTCAACTTGAAACTACTAGGTTTACAATACGGAAATGTTACCCTTTATGCCAACCCTATACGAGATGCTAAAATAGAAATCTTATCTTTTTCAGATTTAAAAGCATCACCCTACCTTTAGCGTTTATACCTAACTCTCTTATCATATTCTATGACCTCTTTTTCCTGATTGTTTGTTGGACCAATGCTATATGCAACTTTGTATCGGTTGGCTTGCACCCTAATGCTTGTACATACATCTTTTAACGCTCCCTATATGTCATCAAGGAACCACTAAAGTAAGCCAAATATTAAAAATGCAATTTATTTATAATCATGGGCATCATTATCAGTATACTGTAATCATATTTCTATTTTGTTATACAGATGTGTCTGTGAAAGCTACTTCTTTGACTTAGGCCTTCATAAGCAACCAATCATCTGTATATAGACAAAATGTTTCCTTCATAAATTACTGGAAATTTTGTTTCTTTTGTTCACCCTTTTATCTTGGTTTTAAATAGCGTGTTGTGATCCGTTGCGTTGTGGGTCCCAAATGCTGATGCGTTATGCGATTGCGAGCGCATCACGGACGCGCGGCGCTAGGTAATAAAAAAGTTCAAAAAATATATTTAAAATTAATTTATTCTACAAGTCAATGCTTAAACATCAAATAAGTCACTTATATATTGATACTAATAGTATGCTTAAACGTCAAATAAGTCACTTACATATTCCTAGCGAGTATCGACGGTGTCAAAAGACAACTGCCAATAATAAAACTATCTTTAAAGTAAAAAGCATTCAAAGTAGTTATTCTTCTCTATATCTTTCATCAAGTAGTTTATTAAGGCTAAAGTTTCAATTGCGTCCGTTGCGTTCGATGCGAGTGTCACACTATTGTGAAGTGATGCGACAGCATCAGGGTGCATCCTGGAACAACTTCGCATCACAAATCCCGTTGCGTCTTTGCCATCGCATCACTCTAATGCGCGATGTGCTCGCAACGATGCGCGCAATTTTAAACCAAGCCCTTTATCATAAAATATATGTGCATATGCTTTTTGTACTCTTCTTTTTTGTGCATATATTTGCAAAAGCATTTTGGATATTTGCTGGCCTATTTAACATATTGCGTTAAGTGCACATGCACAAATCATGTGTTTTAGTGATTCTGTTTCTTTAAAGATACACTATCACAGCCTTTAATGATGTTTTCATAGCAAAAAGTAAGGTAGGCTGAAAGAAAGATTTGGCGAAATCTCAATTTACTTTTAGTACTAGGGGGGAGGCAGCCAATGGCGGGTGTTCATAGATTGATCACCACCCAAAAATGGGATACGGTATTGCTCAAATGGGCTACCTTGACCATGAAAATCGGTGGGGCTTTCTATGTCTTGAGGCACGATTAGTTGGTCCAAAAGGTAGAAGCAAAAGGAAGATGCATGTGAGAAACAATCTGATACCTGAGGAGTTAATAGAAGATTACTAAGATCCAGTGTTTTTGGCAAACAGTGTTCCCAGGTTCTATGGTATTCAGTTATAAAACATCAATTCAACTTTCTAACATTTGTAGCATCCATGGGACAGAATGAACTGTAAAATTAGTGGAGGGATTATCCACTTATCTTTAGGTTTCTGTTTAAGTTGACCCTATTATAGACAGCCTATTTGATTCTTCCCTTTTTGAAAAAGGCAGACATGTGTGTCTATGATCTGAGTCTTCTCGATGATCGACTCTTGTTCCTAGGCTAAGTGACGAAGTTACCATATGGATGCTAAGCTGTTTTACGTCTTCAAACCTCACTAGGTACACATGTGGGGGTGGTCACGGAGAGGGTCGGAAAGGTCACTGGGAAACCCGGTTTGGCCGCGTACATCTAAGTAAAAGACTCGCCCCTCCCGGCCCCAGGGTAACATGAACAGGAAAATCCTCATCCGTTTACCATAGTATGGTACTATGGTCGACCCGTTTACTTATGAATAGGTCATTCAGGTTGTGTTTTATCACTAGTGGGTCAGATGGGTAAAGTAAAAATAAAAACTAGTTTAAAAGGATAAAATTATATAATTACTAAAATATAAGTTTTGTAATCATATTAGACGCATTTTTTAATAATTTTTTTGAGAAAATTGGACTCAAAAATCAAAATGTTCCAGGTCAATGCATAACACAACCCACCTGTTTTGCATTGTGCAAAAAGCTACCCCGTTTCACCTGAACCTAATTTGACCCATTATCCATCCTACCTGACCTGCCCATGTTCGCACCTTTGGTTTACCTTCAACAAGTAAAGACTTGAAGTTCCTTGCGATAAATACATCAATAGATAACAAGTAGAGTCAAGAATTAAAACTCCTGATGTGGTGCATACTTTTGGAGTAATTTGTAGCATTTTTTATTTTTCAAATTGTTTGATAGTTGATGATATATAGGACATTTATTATATCGTTTGCACATAAAGCAACATTGCTAACTAATTCTCTTAATCTCCATCAATCTAGTGATTAATGTTAGGAGGTCTGTAAGACTGTAACTATGATGATACTTAATATAGCTGACAGGTGATGGGAACATTCATGCTTTCTGCACTTGATTCACTGAGGCTCTGCTTCGGTCTTTTCAACCTAAACTATTTAGCTTACAATATGGGAACCTTACCTTTATGTCACCCTTCACAATATGTAAAATAGAAATATCATATGGTTAAAGCATCACCCTTACCTAAGAATTTGGTTTTTATACCTAACTGTGTAATACCAAATAACCTTTTGTCCTGATTTGGACCAATGTTGTATGCAACTTTGCATGCATCTTAATGCTTGCACACACATTTTGTAATGCTCCCAATTTTCCACTAAAGGAACGATTTAAAATAAACCAAAATAAGTATAACATGCCTTTTTCATTATGTGCAGCACTACCCGTATTTATCAATTTTATCCATATCATATCTATGTTACTTTTGTATACCTTTATATAATCACATGTGCATATGTACACTTCTTTTTGTGCATATTTTGGTTAAACCATGTTGGATATTTTCCTGCTTATTTAACATAGTGCACTAAGCACATGCACAAATTGTGAGCTTGGTGATTCAGTTTCTATTAAGAGACACTATCTCAGCCTTTAATGATGTTGTCATAAAGCGGACCACTTGGGCACTACACTAGGATTGAAGAAACATCGACTTTGTTGGAAATGTTAACATACTGTAGCTTTTAAGCTTCACCTGATATTTATATGTCCTGCTTTTATTTCCTTTAAGCAGTTTATTGTTTGATGATTTGTATTTGTGCTTGATGCCTATGTATTTGGTGTCAAAGTCTCCTAGCATCTTTTTTGGAGATTGTGAATTGGTGTGGATAATCATTTCAGCTATGTAAATCAGTTAGTTGGTCGCTGCTCATCTAAGGCTTCATACACGTTCCTTCCATGCCAGGTGATAATGATTTCTCATTTATAATTGTCAGTCATTCTTTTCATCTTTCGATCACTTTTTGAGGGTGGATTTGGTGCATAGCAAAACGTGTGGCATGCAGAAAGATATATTTGGGCAAACAATACGGTAGGCAGCCAATGGTGGTATGCATAGATTGATCACCAAACACCAATTCACCATCCATTAATGACATAATGCTGCATCTCTACTGTGGCTAATGGGCCAGGAAAGTTAAATAAATGGGTGTTGATTTGTTGTGCTTTCATTTTTTTGAGCACAAATTAGGTGGTCCAAGTAGGATACTTTATTAGTGTGTTGACCGAACACTAAACACCAACAAAGGTTAGTGAAGACAATATTGGGGCCTAATAAGAATTCTATAGTGTATAAACCCTCTTTAAACTTTATCAAACCCTTTTCCCCTTAGCACTTTAATTTTATAGCTTTGATGATTAGACACTTGATACCAACCAGTTTGGAGCGAATATATCCTAGTGGCAGAAACAGTAGCAGCAGCCAAAGGGTCGTACGGTGGTGGTCTTATACAGATGGATATATTGGTAGTTTCCACCATTGACAAAGGTAGGACATAATTGATGTAATTGCTTCTGGTAGTCATTCTCCATAAAATAGACACTAGGTGGTGGAGGGGGACATTGGAGGGCCTCTGGAATGTGGGTTGTAAAGGATACGTTATTTTGTAGAAAATAGTTTTATATCATGCCATCATTTGGATTGATATGTTGCTTACCTTGAATATTCTCAAATTTGCCCTGATATAAAAAAGAGTTGAACTCTATCTTATTTGTGTAATATTATAGGGTTAATATACACAAAAGTTACTAAACTTTACGGGAAATTTGTCCTAAGTCACTAAACTTTTTTTGTTGTTATCCAGGTTACTCAAGTTAACGGGTTTATTATATAGGTTACTCAACGTTTAAAAAAGTCACATTCTTGTTACTACGAGGGTGGGCAATCGGATGATTTACCAGTTCCCTTGTCCACGTCATCACTATAGTTTGAGATGTTACAAGTAAGTTACTATAGTTTACGGGGTTTATTAAATAGGTTACCGGATTATACGTTGTGTACGTGTTCTTTGTTGTCGTTCTTTTTTTTACGTTTTCTCCATTTTCGTACATTTTTGTATATTTCTGTATTTTTTTACGTTTCTATCCGTTTTTATACGTTTGTGTATGCATTTCTCTGTTGGCGTACCCTTTTTTACGTTTTTGTACATTTTCATACATTTTTGTATATATATTTGTCCATTTTTGTACGTTTTTGTATGTATTTATCCATTTTTATATGTGTGTGTACGTTTTTCTCTATACCTTTTTATGTTTTCATACATTACTGTATGGTTTTGTACATTTTCGTTCATTTTCATACATTATCTTACGTTTTTGTACGTTTTCATACTATTTTTACGTTATTCTACACCTTTGTATGTTTTTATGTTTTATATGTTTTATCCGCTTTTATACATTTGTATGTTTTATATGTTTTTATATTCTATACGTTTTATCTTCTTTAATACGTTTGTATGTTTTATACGTTTTTACGTATAAAAATATAAGAAAACGTATAACAACGTCCAAAAAACGTATAATAACATCCAAAAATGTATAATAACGTATGAAAACATATCAAAACAAAAAATTACTTCCAAAAAAGTCTAATAACGTCCCATTATGAAAAAAACATACAAATGTGTGCAAAAGTGTAAAAAAACATGCAAAAACATACAAAAATGTAAAAGAATGTAAACGTATAATAACGTCCAAAAAGTTGTTAAAAACATATAAAAATATACACAATTTTAGCAACTTATTTGTATATTAACTTAAATGTAAAAGCATGTAAACGTATAGTAACTTAAATGAACATTTTGGCAAACTTTAGTAACTTATTTGTATATTAAATGAAATCTAAAATATTTGCCACGTAGTATTATTACCGGTAATTTTAGGTTACCAAAACAAGAGTAGGAAATATAACCGGTCACAATAAGTTGAGTAACCTAAATAGCAACAAAAAAATTTTAGTGACTTACGACAAATTTCCCGTAAACTTTAGTAACTTTTGTGTATATTAACCCAATATTATAAGAGGGGAAGGTGTGGTGAAGAGGCTTCATCTCTTCATCACTGTCACGTCACTGCCACATCATCATAACAAACTTCCACAATTAACCACAACTAACTCCCCTCACTCACAACAAACCTCAACCTCTTCATTTGGGGCCACCACTACAACTTTTTTTTTCTTCACATTTTCAAATAAACTAAATTTATTTATTAAAATAAAAATACAATACAATAAATTTAAAAAAAAGTTATAAATTAAATAATTAAAAAAAATTAAATAAATAAATAATGAATGTAAACCATTGCATCTATTTGTATCAATCCAATACAAAAAAAAAATTGAATGCCCCAAACCCATTAACTCCACTTAAAAAAAACAAAAAAACCAAACACTTCGTCTTCTTCCTTTTGTCACACACACTACACAAACACTTGAAATAAAAACGAATAAAAATAAAACACTGACAATCGTACACCTCCTATGCTCGTTGTCACCACGAAATCGTTTGGGACGGCGAGACTCAGCAAGCTCAGCCGGTGTGGCGGCGAGGCTCGGCGAGCCTCCACGTCGGACGGCGAAATGATATTACGAGCCCACACCTTCCCCTCTAAAAGGAGGTGTCACACTTTATAACTAAATAGCATGTAATGGTCTCTTTGTTTTATTAAACATAAACAATTCTACTGCATGAAACACAAAAAAAAGTTTTACAAAGGGACAAAAACAGTGTGCTTCCATAGAACACCATTTTACATATGTACTACTTTAGCGTTAAGTTCTTCCTCGAACGCTTTAAAGTTTAAAGGTGCCCTTACTGATAAACAAGAGACTAGGTAGTAGGCCAGTAGCGGTCTACTAGATCACGACAATTTACCAAACAAACATGACAATTTACGAAACTTGCATTCCGTGTTTGCTTGAACTATTGAATGATTGATATAATTGGAAGAAAATGTCGATTTGGGAATTACAAATCATAAACTCTAAACAATCAAAGGCAAAAACACATACGTAGAACTAGGACAATCACCTGTATAAAATAAAATTGGATAAAAAAGGATTATGACCCCAACAAACTAAACTAAAATTGGCGAAACCTAAAACTAAACAATTCAGGCTATACATTTATACGAGTGTTGGCACGACGGGGCGTGAAGACAGTTTGCGGAAAGAACTACTTGAAATGTAGTCATTCGCCACCATGACTCTAGTCAATTCAAAACTCTAAGTGATCATCACACAGTCTCTCTTTTAAAAGATCAAGGTGAATTTTGATATATCTAAATCATACCTTATCGTGCTGACAAACTTAATAAAGAGATGTTGCATTAGATGGATATTTTGTTTTCCTTTTACAAAATTAATTCGTGGTTCATTGTCTAACTTAAAAATGTTTGTTTTACTATTCAAAAAAACTACAGTATGCATCACAAACTTTTTTTTCCTTCTTTTTTCTTCTTTTTTAAACATATTTAAAACCTTTTGATAAGTAAAATTTTATATTTCAATAATTGTTTCAAATGATATTGGGACAGAAGAATACAACCTTAATGAGGCAGTTTAACAACAACAAAAACTTTAGAGTTCTGAGTAATAAAATTCTCAAATTCAAATCATGTTAGTTGCAACTATCTTAGTCATATCTCCACTATATGTAAAAAGAGATCAACAATACCCTGATGAGTGATGACTCTTTAGCTATCCGGTGCAACCAGAGTTTAACTCAAAATATTTTTAAAATATTTAAGCGGGACTTTTTCAAGAAAGTAAACGAGCGGGAGAAGGTACAACTTTGAAAAAGTCAAAACAAGTACGAATTAATGAAAAGTCAGGAACAATTGTCACCATTGTTACTAAAAAGCATTACTGTTGTGTTTTTAATAGGCGTGGCCTACCCAAGCACCCCATATATTCCTAGTCATGCACCCCATAGCCTTGTAAGGCCCATGTCCGTACAACGGCAGCTGTATTTTTTTTTTTTTTTTTTTTAATTGTGTAGTGTTTAGGTATATGTTTAGTGTATTTATTTGTGTAGTGTTTTTATATGTATAGTGTATTTAATTGTGTAGTGTTTTTATATGGTATTTATTTTACGTTATGTTTTTTTAATTGTGTATTTGTTTCCATTTAATTAAATAATAACAATAAATCATTAGACATTAAAACATTAAACAAGTACAACAACAAATGTTACTAATATTACAACGAAATCTACTCCACATGAAGATTATTAATGTCATCTATAAGCTCATAGAGTATTCCACTCGATTGACATGCGTGATCAACTGGATTTCTTGCCAATTCCAGTGATGCCTCCAACGTCTTTATTCTTGCCTTCAACAAATTGTTTTGAGCCAATAGCACGTTGATCGTTTTATCTTTAGTTTCGCAGTTTGAGCACTGCGTTGAAGAAGAGCCTTGACTAAAGTACTTTTGTTGAAATATTTCCTTCCACATGAAGTATCGACACCCATAGTCTTCAGTCCCTGGCTGTTACATGATGAAACAATTATAAGAAATGTATTCTAAACAAACAAGTTATTGATATATTTACGTAAATAAGCAAACGTTTAATTATTTAACTTTGACAAAGGACATGCATAATACTTCAGACCACAAGTTTTGGGCTGTTGGGATGTTCTTTCAATTATAAATCCACGTCGAAAATGACACAAGAAAGGATTTTCTTGTTGCATCTGGCCAAAAGAATTTGTATAATTATTCACAACATAAATCAGTAATATCATGGTTCACAAAATTAGAAGCTTCGAATACATAAATAATCAATCTTGTTATAGATTAATAGTTGATACATGGTTCACAAAATCACAATATAACTAGAAACTAAGATCAATCACGCCCGAGGCGTAGTCGCTCCAATGATGTTGCAATCTGTCCCACACGAAACTCTAACTCTGAAATGCGTCTCCTAAATTCGGCAATCTCTCGCTCGTACTCGTCAACGCGAGACGGCTGTAACAAAAGATGAGGAAGAACCGGAGGACGGTGTATAAAATTCTCCTCATCTGCAGCTGGAGATATAGCTGGAGAGGGAGGCACATAAGATGGAGAAGAAGACACATAATCTGGACTCTCAACACGAGCGGGTGTGTTGTTGACACAATGAATGTCCTTCCATTGAATGTTATCCGATTCCTGTAACAAAAGATGAGGAAGAACCGGAGCAGGAGCTGAAATCTGTAACAAAAGATGACGAGTCGTTTACTATAAATCAGTAATCGTCTATACATGTTTTGTCATTTACAATATAAATCAGTAATCGTCTATACATGTTTTTTCATTTACAATATAAATCAGTAATCGTCTATACATATTTTGTCATTTACAATATAAATCAATAATCGTTTTCTATGTCTTTCTAAACATGCTCTGTCGTTGAGTAAACATATGTGCCCATCTCGCGGCCAAGTCATTTCTGTACCATCTCCATTGTGGGTGAGTATACGGGAGTGGTGAGTTTTCATCAAGAACCGCAAGAACGAAGTGAGCAGCCTGGTCTTCCCCCACGCGAAGAATCACAACGGGGGACAATATTTGTGCTGTATTTGGACCATCTCTCAGCGGAAGACACATAATAGATTGTGAATTGGATATACATACAATAGGACGGTTAAGAGCTGTAGCAATAGCCACGCCCGTTTCTGGCATAGTCATCCAGTAACCGTAGGGTGCTGGACCTTCAAACCAATTCATCGAGTTACGAATAGTTGTAAAATAAGTCCCCCACATTTGCATGTAAACATACTCGTTATTGTCTACCTCTTCCCTGACAAGAGCTCGAATTCTGGGCCACATTCGTTCGTGATGACCAAGACCTACGGCAAGAGCTCGATAGCCACAATTTCCATCACCTGCCACGTTAAAGATCCCTAGGATCCAGCGTCGGAAAAGAGGTGGAATTTGAGCCATAAAATATTCGCTACTGTCATCTGGAACGTACAAGTCGTGTCTTAAGTCGCCCTCGCTAGGTCCTTCCTTCAAGTCTGGGACGTTAGAAGGCTCTCCCACATATGAACTATGTCTCGCAGCTTCTTCATTTAAGTCTTAGACTTTTTTAGGTTTTGTGTAGCTTCTGCGGTGCCCTGTGGGGGGTTCTTCGTTCAAATCTGGGATATTTTGTTTAGCCTTGGATTTGTTGTCCTTTGCGCTCGGACGTCCACGATTACTTTCTTTAACAGCAGGTTGTTGGGTTGACACAGATTCAGGAGCGTATATACCTCTGAGCCTGTTTAACATATTTTTTTTGAAAAACGACGATGCTTTGGTAAAAACACTTTGGAATTTTTGTACGTCATCTTGACAAGAAAAATATTCAGGCTCTTGAGGCTCTTGAGGATATTCAGGCTCATCAGGCTCTTGAGTATTTCGGACAACAGGCCAGGGAACGCTTAGTGTTCTCCAAAAATTATCAACAAAATCAAGCGGAATAGGCAATCCTGTATTAGAAAAAAGGAACTAGTTAAAATTATCGGTATTTACGGGGAGAATAACTTGATAGGCATAAATTTAAAATACATACCGTTTTCTTGAAGCCAATACAGTTCGTGATAGCATGGTAAACCATAAACTAACCGCAACTGATGACCACATTCATGTGGGTCCACATCCCGTTTACTTTCTGCGAGTATGAGTAGTAAAGCATCTCTTGAAACATTATACCGCAATTCGTTAAATAGTGTGCCATTACACGAATGCAGTTTCTTGATTTTGCTTGTATTCAAAGAGGCTCGTATCGCAGTTTATTGCGCAGCTATAATCTTGTCGACCGAACACAACAACGTGTCTAAGCTGGACTGTGTGGAGCCCAAGTGTAACTTCAACAGCGCGTGTTGACTCTCAACTCTACATGTTGTTGTCTGGCCGAAGCTGCGATATTGATCGGTAATGTACGACACAAACATGCGGTCGTAATGTCGCAGCCAGTTACGAAAATACCGCAAAACATCTGAGAAAACAAAGAATTAATAAAGTGAGAAAACAATTCGAGTAGTTATTTATTAAATAATAATAAAAAATGTATTAATGGGTAAGTACCCTGTTTTTGGACTAATAAATCCTGTAGGTGCTGATAATAATGCGTGAACACATCTTCGGTCGGAGTTGTAACCATCAAATCCCATGTCCATCTAACAGACTCATACTCCTTTACCGAATCGAATTTGTGTCTGCAATTCTTGAGCA
Source organism: Chrysanthemum seticuspe (assembly GCA_019973895.1). Classification (NCBI taxonomy): domain Eukaryota; kingdom Viridiplantae; phylum Streptophyta; class Magnoliopsida; order Asterales; family Asteraceae; genus Chrysanthemum; species Chrysanthemum seticuspe. The sequence continues at coordinate 271,604,593 of BPTQ01000004.1, forward strand.
CATTTTGATTGATATGCCATCGGCAGAGTAATCTGTTTGCGTTTGGGAATTCTTCTCTGCATGCCCCAACCAACGCTAAATCTCTGTCGGTAACGATAACCCGCGGGTAATATTGTTCTTGTATCACCAACTTAACACATTCCAACACCCATTTGAAATTTGGCTCTTTTTCACAGTCCAAAAAGCTAAACGCCATTGAGAATGTTGTGTTTGTTGGAGTAACCCCAACAATTGTAAAGAATGGCAGTTTAAACATCGTGGTGTTGTATGTGGAGTCCATTAGCATGATTTCCGGATATGTTGTCCACAGGGCATATGACGTCGGGTGAACAAAAAATATTTCATCCAACTCATTGGTGTGTTCATTTACCCTGGGGTAATATGTATAACCTTGACGCTGCAAATGTACTAAAAGGAGTTGTATCGGAGTCAAATCACCACGACTGGCGCGACGTATCTTTTCTTGTGCATTATATACCGTTTTAATGCTAGACACGTTATTCGGATCGCTCTCTTTTAGTGAAGAAAGTATAATTCGTGGTGCTACATGCTGTTTTGTCAACTGCTTCACCAAAACTAACTAATTTTCTTTTAATCGCATGGCCTCTCAAAAACCATGGAACGAGTCTACAAAATGATGATTATGCCTCAGACACTTGACCCTCAAGATCCAACCATTAGTTTGACCTTTTATGTATTTCGCCAGTAATCTGAATGGGCAATTAATTTTAGTGGTACCAGTCTGCCGTTGAAGTTCATCTTCTAGACCTTCACGTGCAGACGTCCCATGTCTAGAACACTTAAATTCGATCGAGTACTTATAGCCCCTATCTGTTTTAGTTCTTCCTTTAACAATAAGAAAACCGTTCGATTCAGCAGTTTTCTTGCACCCAATCAGTTAAAACAACTTCATCACAGAACACCTAAAAAATAATAAATACAACTACTATAAATATTACAACTTTTTAAAAAACTTTATTTATTGTTACATTTTTTTTTACAAACTTTTATATTAGTTTTATTTTTAAAAAACTAATACTTTTAAAAATACAACTTTTTATTTTAAAAAGCTAATACAAAATTTTAAAAAACTAATACAACTTATATTTTAAAAAACTAATACAAAATTTTATTTATAATACTTTTTATAAAATACAAATTATAATACTTTTATTTATTAAATACATTTATATCACTTTTTATAAAATACTTTTTATTTATAAAATACATTTATATGACTTTTTATAAAATACATTTTTATTTATTACACTCACCTCCCATTTAATGTGTGTGTTACGTGTGTGGTTTTGAGTCCTTCTACGCGTTCCTTTTGTAAACCATTTGCGCACATGGTTTTGTATACCATTTGTTTCTCTCTCTCTCTCTCTGACTTGATATTACCACCTGTTGTGGTAAGTGTACTCATACCTGACTTGATATTACCACTCTCTCTCTCTCTCTCTCTAAAAATTTTAGATCTAAAAACATTTTAGATCTAAAATCTTGATCTAAAAATGGTGGTGATGCTGTGGTGTATCTGTTTCGTTGTTTAAGTTTGTTATGGTGGTGATGCTGTGGTATCTGTTTGTTTCGTTGGTTGGTGGTATCTTTTTCGGTTAAGTTTTTAGATCTAAAAATATTTTAGATCTTGTATCTTTTTACGATGTTGAAAAAAATTTGAAGGTTGGTTTATAAAAATCTTTGGTTTTCTTTGATAATCTAAAAAAACTTTAGATCTAAAAATGGTGGTGATGATGTGGTGTATCTGTTTCGTTGTTTAAGTTTGTTATGGTGGTGATGATGTGGTATCTGTTTGTTTCGTTGGTTGGTGGTATCTTTTTCGGTTAAGTTTTTAGATCTAGAAATATTTTAGATCTTGAAAAAAATTTAGGATGTTGAAAAAAAATTTGAAGGTTGGTATCTGTTTAGATCTAGAAATATATTAGATCTTGTAAAAAATTTACGAGGTTGAAAAAAAATTTGAAGGTTGGTATCTGTTTAGATCTAGAAATATTTTAAGATGTTGAAAAAAATTTGAAGGTTGGTTTATTAAAATCTTTGGTTTTCTTTGATAATCTAAAAAAACTTTAGATCTAAAAATGATGGTGATGCTGTGGTGTATCTGTTTCGTTGTTTAAGTTTGTTATGGTGGTGATGCTGTGGTATCTGTTTGTTTCGTTGGTTGGTGGTATCTTTTTCGGTTAAGTTTTTAGATCTAGTAATATTTTAGATCTTGAAAAAAATTTACGACATTGAAAAAAAATTTGAAGGTTGGTATCTGTTTAGATCTAGAAATATTTTAAGATGTTGAAAAAAAATTTGAAGGTTGGTTTATTAAAATCTTTGGTTTTCTTTGATTATCTAAAAAAATTTTAGATCTAAAAAAATTTGGTATCTGTTTCGTTGATTATGATTATCTGTTTCGTTATGTTTTGCAGGTTTGGGGTGCCTCCATAGCATGACCCTTGCTGGCTGCAGGGGCGATACTCTAGCCAAGCACCCCATTATTCATTACTGGTTGGTAAAGTGATCATTTTTAACTCACTTTTCAACTTTAATGAAAAAACTTAGTGTTTTGGTCTAAAAACGTTTCATTACTGGATGGTAAAGTGATCATTTTAGGTCACTTTGCAACTTTAATGAAATAAACTTGAGCTAAAAAAAGGCAATGATGATTTTTTTTTAAAAAAACTTAAAAGAGTTTTGGCATGGCAAAACTGAATTTGCAGCCAACATGAGCTAAAAAGCTAATAATCTGAGCCTATTCGATAAGTTTACCTCTTGTGTGTCAAATGGTGAACTAGACATGGTGGACTGTGGTGCTGTTGCTTGTGCAGTTGTTGCTTGTTGTCGTGGACTGTGGTCCTGTTTTAGTTCTTGTTAGTTGTTGTTTGTTGTTGTGGTGGACCACTTGTTGGTGTTGTTGGTTGTTGGTTGTTGCTTTCTGCTTGATTGGGAAGTGGATTATGTTTGGTGTTGTTGCTTTCGCCTGACATTATAAGTGAATTTATGGGGTGCTTGTGTAGGCTTTGCCTTTGAGAATCTTAGTACATTCTTGTGAACTTTTGCAGTTTTGGAATCCTACTTACCACATTCATGTTGAAAACGTGTAACTTGTGAAATTTGTTGAACTTGTGAGTCTTATGTGCTTGTGCAGTTTGAGACTTGTGAGACTTTGTGCAGTTTGAGACTTTGTGCAGTTTGAGACTTGTGAGACTTGTGCAGTGGTGAGACTTGTGCAGTTGTGAGACTTGTGCAGTTGTGAGGCTCGTGCAGTTGTGAGACTTGTGCAGTTTTGTGCAGTTTTGTGCACTTGTGACTTTTTGCAGTTCTTGTGAACTGGTGACTTTGTGCAGTTGTGACTTAAAATTTTTCGAGGCGATGATATTTTTGAGCCTAAAAATTTTCCGATGCGATGATGAAAACCGAATGGACTGCAAAGTGAGATAAAAATCTCACTTTGCAACCTTCAAATCTGAGCCTCAAAAATTTTCCGACTACATTTTTTTTAAAAGTTCTAAAACTGAAAGTTATAAAACTTGTAAAAAAAGTTATAAAACTTTGTAAAAAACACTTGTAAAACAAAAACTATTACCACATATTTATAAAAAAAAACTTGAAAACAAAAACTTGTAAAAAAAACACTCAAAACAAAAAAAACTTGAAAACAAAAACTTGTAAAAAAAACACTCTAAACTGGAAGGTGATGTTGTGGTGGTATATTTTGGCACGGAAATCGAGACCCCAATGATTGGCTACCAATCATTGAGACATGCAAACACCCCAAAAAATGCAGCACCCTCTACCATTTGGTGCCTGCATAGGAGGACCCTTTTAATAATATAAGAATCTAACAAAAGATGTACTTTTCCACTAAAAGCTTGACACGTCTAACAACCCCTACGTGAAAATGGACGGACCTTAGTGGAGACCGAGGAGGGTCACGACTCTCTCAAAACTTTGAGATTTTATTTATATTTGCTTAAAGAAAATATAACTTTGGCACTATTAAATTAACTGATATATCACTCGGCCTTCCCAATAAATTCACCCAAGTTTCATCTATGCATGTGACATCCTCATTTGTCTCTTATATAAAAAGAATGTTTGTCAGAGTAAATGCTATCCCTTTCATATTAATTGTCACATTTAAGAATAGCATTTATTTTCGTTTTGAAGTCGCCTGTTGGCGTATGTATCCGGCGAGTGTAGCCGAAGGGCATAAACCGCTCGGATAAACATACAAACCAATTAAGACTATGGAAAACTAGAAGGGGGGGTTGAATAGTTTTACCAATTAATACATCGTTTTAAAATATTTAGATCGACTTATGTCAATTTATTTAGATGTGTATGTTTGACATTGATAGATAGATATATAAAAGTGTAATGAAAGATAAAGAGTAAGAAGCACATAACCACGACACGAGTATTTATAGTGGTTCGGCTACAAGGACACCTTCCTTGCCCTACCCTACTCCCCGAGTCACCTACTCGAGAGTTCGTAATCACTATACGACACCAACTCCTTATGGCGGAGAAGCCTTCACAACGTCGCCTACTCTTTTTCCGGTACTAGGCTAACCACCTGGTTCTTTCACCAAGGTGAACCACACCTACTACAACGTTGCCTACCCTTTATCCGGTACTAGGCTAAGTACCGAGTTCCATTACAATGGAGGAACTACTACCCAATACTACACAACACCTAATCCCAAAGAAGACCCACTCCTTATTACAACACCATCAAGGATATCAACATCCTTGGAAACAAACTATCATTATTTGTATAACGATGCACCTCATCGATTATACGACCTTGGCATTCTTCACTAATGCCACTTGATTTTATTCCTAGGCATATTTCACCAATGCCCTTGACACAAATGCTTGGCACCTTTCACTAATGCCTTCGTCTTGACACCTTTAGCATTCTTCACTAATGCTTTTGACACGGACGTTAAGCACCTTTCACTAATGCTTTCGTCTTGACTCTTTCGGCATCTTTCACTAATGCCTTCGACATAACACTTCTATAGAGGAAGGAAGAACTATCAACAAGAGAACCTCAGTAGTCTTGATGATGACGAAGCATGGCAACTCATGGACTTGAGCTTGCTCGACTTCAAGAAATGGTGATCTCGCCTTTAAGAGGAACCTAGAGAATCACACAAAATCAAAAGACAAATACATAGAAAGATCCCTTAGGATCAGTGGTTAGAGAGTTACAATACTTGGGAAAAGTATGTGTGAGAGTGGCAACCCAAAAGGAAGAAATGGCTCACTATATATAGAGGAAAAACACTTACTGTTCCACGGATCCCTCCCTTAAGGGATCCATCTAGTGTAAAGCTAGAGATCCGTGGGACGCTCCTCTTTGCCCATGGGTTTTTTGGTTATGGGTCATGGGTTATGAGTTGATCCATGGTTATTTCATTAGATACAATGTACCAAATAGATGCAATGCATCTAGTCAAATGGGTATGGGTCAATACCATGGGTTGTAGTTTTTACCAATTTATAATACATACTAGTTATGTATATATTTGCCCAATATGTAAACACTAGTTGTTGTACATATGTATTACTAAATCATAAAATCTCTTATACTTTGTTTTAGTGTTTTATGTGAAAACGTAAATGTGTTAGAAAACTATTGGCTTAAACTATTTACGTATTTTATTTGTTTCGTTAAAATGATTTTACGTTTGTTATCGACAAAACATTAGAAGATCGTAAAATATAAATAAATGTTTTTACGGCTTATTTGTATTAACAATCTCCCCCTTTTTGTTGATGACAAAACATAAAATTATTTTAAGGAAAAAACTAAAAATCGTAAAAGTTCGAATTGGAGTTTTTACTCTCTTCTCCCCCTTTTTGTCGAAACAAAAAGAGTGTCGAAAAGAAACTAACACATTGTTTTAAGAAAAACATGTAAAAGAGAAAAAAAAATATAAAGAGAGCAAGTGACGGGAATGGTTCTCGTCTTAGCTCCCCCTTGACGAGTCCATCCCTTTGTGAGGGCGTCAAGTTAATAAAAACTAATAAGCTAATGCATTGCAACTTTGTTTGTAAATGGTTTCGTCCTTGTGACGAAAATACTCCCCCTTGAAGATTGCACCTTTGCAATGGGATGCCATGAAGTGTAATCCAAATAAGGATTGTATTGCAACTAGTTTTGCAATGTATGGTTTGACACAAAGCTCCCCTAGCTTAAGGTGTCAAAGTCTTCATGTGTATTTTGAAAATCTACAAAATAAAGGTTAGAAAACAAGTATATAGTTCATAATTTCCTGCAAATAAGACTCAAGTTAGTAGAATTTAGTTCTTCTGTTGCACGGATCCCACGGTTCCCTCCTTTGTGGGATCCGTCTAGGCAATTTCCAGGGACCCGTCTGTCTGGTGACAGATTTTCAGCAATGGTGATATACCAAACAATGCTAATATGAGAGTGAGATATGTATACAAACAACAAACATATACTCAAAGCAATATGGCAAATAAGTTATCATTCAATAAAACAAAGAGATAATCAAAAAATCTCTAAAAACTAAGAGAATTATTTAGCCACGTAAAACTTAATCTACTAATACTAGTAAGTTACTAAAACTTAAGAAGCAACAATGTGCTTAAGAATGAGTAGACTTGTTGATTTGGTCCAATATTTAAAGAAGATGATTGAACATGAAATGTAACTCATTTCGTACTTCTTGAACAAGTCATTGGGTGATTAGACAATTTGAGCAATTATTGTCTTGATTTGGAACCGGAGGAAATTGGATGTTTTGAGGAGGCTCTACGAATGATGGTGGGGTTTCATTGAGAGATGTAGAATGAGGTTCTACTAAAAGTGAGGGTGGTGGTAATGGAAATTCCTCCATATGATCAAGTCCTTGGTGGTTCCTTGTCTCCAATGATGGACTTGATGGTGTTGTAGGCGGTTCCCTATTTAGCGAGAAAGTTGGTGATTGGGAGGTTCTTGGTGGTGAATGCTCTAATGAATAAAGATTTGGGTGAGAGATAGGCTCGGTGAAATATTGTAGTCCATGCTCTATGAATGAAGGCTTAGACGGTTTGCTAGAGCTAGCTATTTATGGTTTTGAACTAGATGAACCCTTTTCTAGTCCAAAAGTTTTAATGCTAATTCTTGCGGTTTTCTTAGCAATTGTTGAATGGGTTTGTTGAGGTGTGATTCTAGCATTGTTATCTCTTACGGGAGATGATTCAGTGAATGAAATCTCATGAATCATATAACCATTTCTTTTGGATGAACCTTTGGTTGAAGAGTTGTTGCTAAGTGCTTTAGTCATGGTGATGGTGAGGATGCAATATGAGCTTCTAATTGTTGATTGTTAGGATCCAATATTTATGTTGTTTGATGATTCGGGTGGTCTAGGATTTTGATTAAATAAGAAAGCCATTTTAGAGAGATGAAGAGAGTTGAGAGGAGGTTCCTTGAAGAGAGTTGCTTAAGAAAATGAAAGGTTTATTCAAAGAAGCCACACCCCTTCCATGGATGGAAGGGGTATTTATACTTACAAACAATATGTCCTCCTATCGGACTGTGGATCAGGCATACAGTGGGTAAAGACCCGTCCTTCCTCCACGGTGTTGCACTATGCTAAACTATGCTATAAACTAACTAATAAAACAGTAAATAACGTAACTAACGATATGTCTACGAGCTAACTTATGCTAGATAATATTTGGGGTGACCGACTCTTCACTATGGAATTTTCTAATTCCTAACAGTCTCCCCCTAAGGGAGGTCACCCCATGTTTTACATTTCGACTCCTAGCATTCTATTCTTGACTTTGTTCTTGAGCTCGTAGACTTCAATTCTTCAATTCCGCAATCTTTGTGCATAAGCAGTGCAACTTCAAAGTCCGCATAGTTTTGTACTTTTAGTGGAGGCCTTTAACTGATCCACATCTTTGATGATCTACGAGCTTTCATTGAGATCATCAGCCACAGAAAATCTCTGGATCACCCTTTATTATGTTGCCATCATGTGAAGTTGTGACTTTTGGACCGACATGCTCACACTTTTGAATCATGACATCTTTCCATCAGAGTAGCGGAAGCCTTACTGGTTCATGATATTTGCACCAGCGTAGCAGAAGCATAGTATAAAAATATCAGAACCAGGTTATGTAGATATGCACCAGTCATGATTTCTCCAATTAAGTGTGGTTGCTGTGAACATGCGGCTTTGGATTGACTCCTCAATTCTGATCAGCTGCAATCGTCGGGGTGTACCTGCATACGACAGTTAGCAATAAAGCGCACGAAAGTGTCTTTGATCACTTTCGTTGAATTGAGGTACACGGCCCACGGTTCCCCGTTGATCAGTACAAGTACTGCCTGTGATCAGGTAGGATTCCTAAGAATCTCCTTGACAGGGTTTCGCAGCTGTTCTAGCTGTTCTCAAACCGGAACGTCTCAAAGAAGACAACACGGAGTGAGTGAACCAGCAAATTGAGATTCACTGATTGATGAAAAATGATTTGAAAAACAATCGCGTATTGCTTGAAGAAAGAGTTTTGCAATACGACGAAGGTTTTATGAGAAAGATCAATTTTCAATCAAAATACTTTTTGTATTAGAGAATGAGTACACATTCGACGTGCTAGCGAAAAGAAGAGATTCGCACATCAAACGGTTTTTCTAAAAGTATTTTTCAATCAGAGATACTTTTTGAATTTGAAATGAATACACATTCGACGTGCTAGAGAAAAGAAGGTTTGCACATCGAACGGTTTTTCCAAAAGTATTAGTCAATTCCATTCCTGGACCAAGGTTGATTCAAGAATGAATCTCCCCATCGTTTCTATCCAGTTGTTACAAGCTTGATCTTACGAGAAGATCTCACATGTCACCCACCAAGAGCTTGTTTGATGTTGGCTCTAGAAGGATTTCCATCTTCATCGTGAATACTTTTACATACCACTCAGATGTTCTGGCAATACCACAAGGATAATGCGTAGGACTCTTAATATATACTTACTTTCCACATTGTGTGAAACAACAAGTCTTCAAGAATTTAGTGTCCTAACGAGATATTGTGGATGATCTCTTGGCTCTAGACTCAATTGTGCATATTTGGTTCCTTTGCCGGAGACTAGGGAGAGGGTCTCCTTCTTCAATATCAGCAATCTCTAAGAGAAAGTCGATAGATTATGTAGGTTCCCTGTGAGAATGAAACAAGCCCTTTTAAGAGGAACTTGAGTAGCTTGGGAAGTTTAGTGCAGTGCGTCACTGGGTCCATGACGTCTTGTCTTCAATACCAGTGTTACCTTAGTAACTGCCAGTAGCATATGAATTGAACCCGGTTTCTGCCCTAAGGTTGAATTGATGGAGGGCTATTTCTTTTCACCCTTTTCTCATTCATTTCTTTTTCATTCTTCAACCCCTTCAGTGCTTACCGAGACTTCATTACTAGAACCTTGTTGGGTTTATTCCAGTACTAGCTCTGTCTCAGCCCGCACTCTTCCCATTTCTCATTTTTCTCCTTTTTTTTTCAATATACCTAAGGACTCTACACTATCTAGTGGATTGTCCCTGGGTAGATCCCTCCGGTTCTGGCGGATCGTGGGAACTAATACCTAACCTCACCATCCTTATAACTCCATACATAAAGTAAAATGGTCGGTCTTTTGGTACAGTTCATTGTTCCTTGAAACCAATTGAAAAATCATTTGGAAAAAACAATCAAGGTACTTGTGATACGAGATCAAAGCATTTTGTACCTTAATAGTTTTGATCATTTAGAAAACCTCCCCCTCAACATGTGCGTATGATTTAGAAATTGTTTAGCACAGGAGGCAAGAGGACTTTGAAATATTTTCTTTGATCACAATTTTCATACGAAAAAGCCATTTGATTATCTTGGTAAATTCTCCCCCTCAATATGTGCATAGGATAAGAGAAATCATTTTAACACATAGAGGCAAGAGTTCTTTTGAAGCACAACCACAATCACAAGAGCCATTAAGAAAACCATTTGAAAACTCAATCAAGGTACTTTATAAATCACTTTAAAAAGCTTTCGTACCTCGATAGTTTATTTGCTCCCCCTCAATATGTGCTTCAAGATTCGAAAGCGTTTGGCACATATGAGCGAGCAGCGTGCACAATTATATCAAAACGATCACCTTTTATCAAATTTCATTATTAAATCACAATATCTCCCCCGATCAAAAATATCAAACCCTTTGAGATTTTTTATCCCAAGTGATTTAATAAGGTTTAGAAAACATGGGAGAATATGTGCCTTGTTTAAATACTCATCTTGTTTTAGGATAAATGCTCCTCCTCAACATGTGCATTGTATATTTGAAATCGTTTAGCACATGGAGGCAGGAGTGCCTTTGAAGGACTAAAACCAATTTCATTAAAACAGATTTGAGATTTAAATCACGATCTCTCCCATGATCAAAAATATCAAACCATTTGAGATTTGTGATCCCATCTGATTTAAATCATTTAAAAGAGTTTGGGGAAAGACGTGGCAAGATTTAATTTTTTGAAAAATGACAGATAAGGACCAATTTAAGACATTAAAGATTGTTAGTGTCAGGTATGATAGTTTTTAAGAGATCTTTTAGTAAAATAAAACAATTTCACAATCAAACAAGAACAGAAAAAATTTCATTTTGAAAGACCTTGATTCTAAAGAAAAAAAATCATACCATGACATAACATTAAATCTTTAGATCACCACTTATATTGTACAAAGCGAAACTTTTGTGAAGAAATATCATTTTAAAATATTTTATTTTAAATCACTCTCCCCCTCAATCCATGACAGAAGTCAATAATTGAGTGACTTAGGTTTTGATAAAAAGAAGTCCGGTGATTTTCAAAATTTAGTTCAATTTATTTTCAAAACAATATTTTTCCATTTTCAAAACAATTTAATCAAATTATTCAAAATTGTTTAAAAATGGTATCTTGCACAAAGATACGTTAGGTGGTTGAGAAGCTTCCGTTGTTGTTGCTGTAGGGTTTGGAAGAAAAACCGTCTGCAGATGCAGTGAGACTTCTTCTTACGTTGCATTTTGAATGCCAACTGAGGTCAAATTAAGCTCCGTTTCTTCAATCACTTAGAAGAAAACCATCTGCTGATGCAGTGAGACCTCTTATGTTGCATTTATGCCAACTTTCCATTGAAGTCAAATTAAGCTCTGTTTCTTCATTTGTCAACCCAAGATATAGTTACCCTTTTCCTTTCGGCATCCAATCATCTTCAATTGTGGGATCCGGATCGGGAACATTCTTTTATACCAATATACCTGCATACGTTAGTGAACACACATACAAATATATGGTGGTCGACATCACCCAAACGCCAATCGACTAATTAAAGTCAATTCAACATAACAATCAGATCATATAAGGCATGGGGTTTATGTGTTAATCAAACTCTAATCATCTAAACCTAACAATCATATCCTAAATTCCTAGTCCTTTGACACAGGCAAATATCATTTTTAATTAAGCACGTAGGATAATTAAGAAAGCTCGTTAGATGATATAGATTTGAAAACATTCTCCCCCTCAATCAATGACTTATTTTCTGAAAAGATTAAAAGCGCTGAAGTCATTGATTGAGTTTTCAATTTTTTACGAAAAACTCTGAAACTGATTGGTTTTGCAACTCATTAACCACCATTTTGTTAAAACACCAAATATTTTTCTGAAGAATTTTAGACGGAAAAACATTTGTGTAGGAACAGCAGTCCTTCGACATACTTTCCTTGTTTTGTTTTTAGGATAAGTGCACGAAATATTTTGAAAATAGTTTAAGCGTAGCACTTTCCTTCTTTAAAAAACGGGTTGCTATCTGAAATAATAGCAAGCCATAGTTTAAGCACGGGTCACAGTCTGAAGTAACTGCAAGCCCTATTTTGAAGCGCGGGTTACAGTCTGAAATAACTGTAAGCCATTTTTTTTTTTTGAGACATGTTTAGAAAATAATATTTACACCTCCTGCTCGAACTTCATCTAAAGTCCCGTGCCATTATTGAATGACATTTCTAAGACCGTAGATGTTATCGATACCAGAAGACTTGTCTAGAGAAAACATATTTTTGGAATTTTTCAAATTTTCTGATTTTTATGGGTTTTTGTTGATTTTATATTTTTGTATTTTGTTTTGATGGTTTTATATTTTTGTATTTTGTTTTTCGGATAAATATATACAAAGATAGAATAGATGATATAGTTTAAGAAGATGATGATACGAGTACCGAGATAAGGATATCGAGCAGCCCCGTTGAAGAAGATAGAAGTCATCATCCCTAAAACTTTCACCACCAAAGCTTCCAGGGCTCTTGAATCGAAGAAAGAAATTGAACCAACTGAAAGTGAGACTTTGGCAGCTTCCCCCCAAACCGAAAATCCTTTAGCTGAGCAGATTCAAAGCTCTATTTCAAGCTTGCCTTAGCCAAGTGCACGAAGAAGCACGCCATTATCATAAATCCCGCTGCTCCTTTCAAGAATAATCACCGTGATTCTTCGTTCGAGGTTATATCATCAACAATAACAACGTATCATCCCACACATAAATAACTCTTCTCAAATTTCATTACCACTGAAGTCTGAAGCAATGCATCCCCAACGAGTTGTCAAGAGAACACTTCCCCCAAGTAGATGAATTGATGCAGTCAGTCTCTTAGACTAGAGCTCACGAACCCGAATACACATACCCGAAGACAAAGAAACTTATACCATCGAAGTAGCAGATTAAGTCCAATAGCCAAAGAATAACCCCGATGTATACTTTTCTCTCCCCCTGAAGAAAGTGTATGAAGCTCAAGAACCCGAAGTACCCGAATGCCCAAAGAGAGAATAACCGATAACATTGAAGAGGCAGGCCGAATCACTGATTATCTCTGCGGAGGACTATCTCTGCGGATCTTCAACTCCGGAATAAGTGATTATATCTCTGAATCACTGATTAAGCCCTCAAGTAAAACAGCTGAGCATCCTCAATGTACACAATCTCTCTCCCCTGATAATTGTGATAACATCAAAATCATCACACACTTGTGTACCTCTTTCATCTTCAGAAACTAACTCTTCCATCTCTTCTCCCACATAGTTGGAATAAAAACACTAAACGCCTTGATGAGTAAAACCTTGAGTTTCTCTGCGGTCATGAAAAATGTCTTCCCGGGATATCTTCAATCACTTAGAAGAATTAAGTTCATCAAGTTTACTCGCCATGAGTCAAACCTTGAGTTTCTCTGCGGTAATAACAATTGTCTTCCCGGTATATCTTCAATTACTTAGAAGTATTAAGTTCATCAAGTTTACTCGCGTTTAGATGCGTGTCTCTTTCCCCCTTGCTGGTTTTGACACTTCAGAATCAGCAACATATTTTAAGCCCAAATACTTGAAATCTGTTGAGAAGATCGCTTGAAGTCTTTGTGAGAATCAACATGCTGAATAATGTGAGCAAGTCTAATTGGGGATTAAATATGGCATTTCACTCTCCCCCAATTAGTGCTCTCCCCTAAACCGACAATCTTTTAATAAATGCCCAGAATAAGAAGAAGTCTTTTGGTAATCAAATGCAGCTCGTCTTTTAGTCTTCTAACATGTAGCAGAGAATGTAGAACCGACTGTAGACTCGACCTTCTTCAAGATTGTCCAGTTGGGGAATAGAGTGTTAACATCTTCAACTCACACCAAAAAGCATCCCTCCAAAAAACATCCCAATTAACTTACATCTTGCAAATCCCCTTAACTAAAATCCCTCCCAATCAAACAAGAACATAAAGATGTTCATCAAGGAAATCAGCAATCAGGCCGCAACGAACACACAAGATGGTAACACCAAACTACCAATCACATCAAACAAGAACAGAGAGATTGTTCGGAATCATCATGTTGATGTATACGTGAAGCATTAACCGGAAGCACTTTGTCGATAAACTCATCAATCCGAGTGAAGATGTCAACCACGGCTCTTAGAAGAAACTCCATGTAAAGATGATCCGATAAGAAGAAGCTCGGTTCTTACATGAGTTAGGAGCCGTATGACCATATATTCTCATAAGTCAATCAACCATGCAGTAATTTCACACTTCTTCTCCCCCTCAAGAATTGCATACGGAGTTGCCATTCTTGATTAAATAAGTGAAAATCATCCGAATGTTCTATTCACACTTCTCTCCCGCAAATAAGCACATGATGTCGCCATCTTCATTATAATCGAGCAAGTAGAATGAGAAAACAATCAGTGGTAGCCCGGTTCACTTGATGACTGAAGCGCATGGAAAAAGTATGAAGCATGTTGATGAGAATGGTCATAATTGAGATGATTTCTCTTCTTCAGAAGATAAAGCGCACTGACACGTACACTTTTCTTTTCTTTGAGGAACGAGGCTTGAACTGAAGTGTTCAAACGTCATAAGAAGATTTCTCTTCTTTTGAAGATAATGCGCACTGAAACGTACACATTTCTTTTCTTTAGAGAACGAGGCATGGACTGTTGTGTTCATACGTCATAAGAAGATTTCTCTTCTTTCGAAGATAAAGCACACTGAAACGTACACTTTTCTTTTCTTTAGAGTACGAGGCATGAACTGTTGTGTTCATACGTCATAATCTCTCTCTTTTCATCATCTCTTGGCAAACTTATAATCAACCCCATTATCATTCAGTAGGCTATTTGTCGTGACAGCTGATGGAGAAAACCCAATATGATGAATTTGACCCTGAAGTAAACTAACCCGAACTCGTGACTTAAACTTGCACATATGTAACAAAGAGCGGTGCCGAGACTTCATCCTCCATTGAATCTCTAAGTACTCTATACTCTTCATCCAACCAGCCATCAAGTAATAGACGTACATCACCTCTTGAGAATCCACAATTCAATGTGACACTGAGCACTACAACGTAACTCCTTAAAGTGATAGTTATTTTGTGGTGGTATGAGCCCAATTCCCCCAAGTGGTAAAAGAAAAGGTAAAAGACACCCAACAATAACTAGATTTCCAAGTCTTCGTTTTTAATAATAAGCTTGAACAAGGATCATGAAGAATCTTCATCCAACCATCCCCGATATCTTCAGATACTAAGTACATTCGCCTGTGATATTTCACTTCAGCCTCAAATAAACAATAGTGAATTAACTCCGTTGTCACATCTTCTTGGTTAAAAGCTCAAATCTAGCCTCATTTGACATTTTAAGTGAACTATGATAATGGTTTCATCCCGACCATGGTTAAAAGCACATAACCCCGTAAAACCATGTAATAACCAAACTGCCATGACGAAAATCCAAACACACATCCAATTCATGAACTACACCTTTTTATCCCTTCTTCGAAGTAGAAACCGTAGCACTAGCATCAGAAAGGATCCCGACCTACACTTTCCTTTCTCCAGGATGGTTCCACCATCACGGGATTTTACAATTCTATGGTTTAAACCGAGAAATAGTTTCTTTCGCGGGATTTTACAAAACCAAGATTAAACCGTAAGATAGATCCGGAAATGCTCATTACTTTAACCAGGATGTTTTCATTGTCACGGGATTTTTCAAGTAAATGATTTAAACCGAGAAATAGGTTCTTTCGCGGGATTTTACAAAATCAAGATAAAACCGTAAACAATGTCAGCTTGAATGAGTTATGACAACCTTGGTTTCGATGAATATCTGTTTTAGGGTAACATGCAGCGGTTCATCAACGGTTCATTGTCCATCATCATCCATATCATCAACCATCCAATAAACAGTTTGGTAAGCACATCATTCACGCATTATGTCGGCTATTGTAGTGACCACATGGAGAAGTAAACCCGGTATATCAAACTCGAACATGACGTAAAATTCCCCAGATTTGTTACTTAAACTTGTACTAATCCTCGTGAACAAGAACCGGTGTACCAGTGTACAAAACCTCTTGACATTCTCAACTGAGTGAGACACCGAAGTGATGGTTACGTTGTGTGTTAAACGAGAAAGAATCACAACCGTAATTAAATAGCCAAGTCTTGATCACACTCTGTAAATGCCCAAACAAGTCATCTTCGCGGAAGGGTAGAAAGAAAGAAGACGAAATAAGTAAACGTGCCCGGAAAACCTCACTTCAAATTTGAATAAGAAATACCGTCCAAACAACCCAGTAGTCAGCATTTTCTCATAAACACTTCAAGCCGTGACATAAAATTCATCGTGAAAATGTCTAAACCAAAGTACCAAACCGCATACCACAACAACTCTAATTAACATACCAAATCACATCGTAATTCTTTTCAGCAAATCATATCGTCAAGTCACTTGAACTAGAGGCCCATTTTTCGTCATCCATATCCAAGATACACGATCCAAATGTTCGGCCCATGTGGTCAAGCAGCATATATGAACAATGTTATTTAAATATATCTGATCCCACAATTATAATATCATAATTAACATATCAGATATGATTTAAAATACCATTAACAAAAAGTGACTAGATATTGAAATGTGAATTTATTAAGAAAACACCCGATGTATACTCCACGTCCAAATGTATTCTTTTATCAGATACATGAGTATTGCTTTTGCTCAAGGTCATACGGCCCAAGTGTCTCACGGTCCAACTATTGCATGAGAATTTGGAGGCCCGGTTTACCCAATCAGTAGCATTATACACTCCGTATCACATCACCGCAAGGCCCATTAGAAAACTAATACTTGCCCTAAATTGATGGAGTATATAAGACTCTTACTAACACCAACCCTAAAAGTAACTCACACAAACTAAACGCCTCTTTATCATCTTCAAACCCTAATCACTCTCCCATCATATTTCAGTCTGCCTCATTCAGTCATTACATACACCACTCTCCCAATAGTATTCAAGTTAATCGAGTACATCAAGAAAGATTGAATACATCTAACCATAGATCAAAAGAAGACGCTCGCCACAGGGATGGCATGAGCTCTTTTCATTAACGCCACAGGGATGGTTCGAACTATGCACCAGTCCAAATGTTTCCAGGTAGGTAAATATGACATAAGCCTAGTTGAAAATCTTGTACTTTTACCTTTGAACTTATGAGATTGAACGAATCTAAGAGAGAAACTAACACACATGTTAGATTTTTACTCTTTTAAATTCGGATATGAAGTGAAGCATGGTCTTCCAAAACTGAATAGATCAATGACGAAAGAAAAAAAACATGTAGTACTCAAAGGATCTTTTAAAATCTATGAGTATCACGGATCTGAGATCTCTTTTATCCTTTGATTTTTCTTAACCGAATAAGAGGATGAATGAAACCTATTATAGTTTTTGTTCTTTATTCATAATTCGAATAATGTCCAATAAGTATAACAAGAATCTGTGATGAACATATTGTGTTGAGGGCCTTTTTCAATGGTCATGATATACATATATCACCAAGCACGAAATGGTTTCTGAGATTCATTTGTTTTTCATTTTGAGTTGATGAGTGTCCAAATACTCATCATTTTTACATAATCTAAACTGCAAAATCATCTGAAAACACTCAAAAACACATCAAAATGATCAAATTATCACAAATCAGTGTTTTATGTGTTTTAAATGCAAAAATATCAAAATCAGATGAAAAATGTATAAAGTTTGCAAAATTGGCAGTTTTAGTCCCCCAAGTTTTAAAAGTTGTCAAATCTAGTCCCTGGAAATTCAAAAATGTGGAAATTTATCATTCAAGGTCCCTGAAGTATTCTAAGTTGTTTAAAATGATCCTTGATTGATTCTTTGGTCAATTGGCAAGAAAGGTCCTCAAACTTTGGAAATTTACAAAAATAGTCCTTGGACCTTAAAAAATGGATTTTATGCAAAAAGGGTTCTTGTATTATCAAAGTTGGCAAATTTAGTCCTTGTGAGAAGTTTGGAAACATGGCACTTTCAGTCCTTGAAGTTTGGTTAAATTGCACTTTTGGTCCTTGTCCTTAAATAAACCAAACCGGATCCTCATATATATCTTAGCCTATCTCAAGCCCAAAATCCAAGCCCAATCACAAGCCCTTTGCCCTTGAACCTTGACCTCCTTTGGCTGACCCTTGAGCCAGGTCAAATTGCAAAAAGAACCCAGCCACCCCATTTTGACTACCCCGTATTATTAAACCTTCAGTCAACAGAAGTCAAACCCAGTGTACGCGCCCTTATACCAGAGCTACTGTAGCTCTGTCTCTCCCCCAACAGAAACACCAAAACCATGACTGGTTTTCACCAATTTTCACTCCCCCTCCCATACCATGTCCCCTCCAACCCCTCTACACTCCAAAAGCTTTAATTAACTTAACCAAATTCATTAAAGCAAAAACCTGCTCAAAGAATTATTTGGCGCCAAAACTTACATGTGGACGGTTCTGATGATTTTGAGTGATCCAAAGGCTCATGTTTGGTGGGAAACAATCAGAGACACGTGGGAAGTATGAAAAGTCTATAAAGAAGAGGAGTTATGCAATGTATTGATGTATCTAGTGTAATATTTACTTTTCAAGTCGTTTTAGTTAATTTCCAATTTCAGTTTATGTTTTAAGCTTAAAAACTTTGTATTTCAAGTTATTCTGTTATAAGAAAGCTTTTGTGAAGATTTAATTCAAGTATCATATTATATTTCATCTTATGCAATTTTCCTCAAATTCAAAAATCTCATGTTGTTTCAAATGGTGTTTTCAGTTGTTTGTATGGACTAGATTAAGTCACTTAAGCTCCAAGAAAGCTTAATCAAGCTTTTAGATACATCTAAAACAAGTTTAGAAGTTAAAATAAAAAAATCACCAAAAATAGCAATTAAATAGCTCAAAAATAAAAAATCATTTGGAGAAGGTGATCACAGCTGGAGCAGGGTATATAATGGATGGCCTTGGGTTAGTAGCTTATTGGTAAGCTTATAGGGGTGCTCATTGATCTTGGTTCTCAGTTTTAAGCATTGGAAGCTTTTGTAAGCTCTTTTGATCATTTTAGCATTTTACTGTTTTGCTTGTTCATTAGCTCTAATTCCTATTTCTATTTGTTTACTAGTTATAATTTAGTGTGTTTGATCATTAAAATCAGTAGGGTGTTAATTTAAATTTGTGTTTTGAAAAAATCTCATTTTGACAGTCAAACAAGCTTAGGTCTAGAATATTGGTTTCAGTTGATTAGTGTTAATGATTTGTGTTCTCTTAGTGCTAATATTTGATAATACAAGGTCTGTAATCAAGTTTAAGGTTTAAAATTGTGAGTTGCTTTGTAAAAAGTTCAAAACAGTCAAGCAAGAGGGTGTTTGGTTTATTGTGTTTCAAGGTACTTTGGTCATTGGACTTATTGGAAACCTGTTTAACTTGGTTCAAACAACTCATACAAGTCATAAAACAAGTCCTAATTCAGCAAAAAGTCAAAATTCCAATTTCTTCCTTAAACAGTTAACTGTGGAGGATTTTGAATTGTCAAAAATCATTTTACAAGCTTGAAAGTAGTTAATCTTGCTCAAGTTAGTCTCATTACACTTTATAACAACATATTCAGTGATCTAGATCAACTCAAATCTCATTTTGGTCAACTTTGCACTTTTTCTCAAAAAGTCAAATTTTCAAAAGGTCGTTTTTGAATAAAGTTTGGAATTTCATTGTGGGTTTATTAGTGAGTTTCAGTTTATAAGCTCTTGGGGAATCATAGTCTAGTTGGTATAGAAAAATACAAAAATGATAGTTTTTAGTTTCTTAGCTTTTTGAGTGCTTATTCAACTGCTTCTTAGTGGTACCTGTTCTGCAAAAGTGCCCTGTGCACAGTACTTGGTTCCATTTTGAAAAGCTTGCATCAAGCTTATTACCTGTCCAAATCTCTTGTTCTTTGGTTCTTTGGAAAGCCAACTTGGTCCTCTTGAGTTGTCAAGTTTTATTTTTCACTTTTGAGCTTGTTTGGTAGGGCTGCTACAAGCTTGAAACTTGTCCCATTTTCTGTTTTTCATCACCACAGTCAAATAGCTTATTTGCTTATTAGAGCTTTTCAGTTTAAGTTTTTGTGTCTTTTAGCTTCTAGTCAGTTGCTCTAGCCTATTTTTATCTTAATCTAGCTTTTGTTTCAGTGTACAAGCTTATTTGAGCTTATTTCCACCCAAACAAGCTTACTTAAGCACTGTGGGATCATAAGCTAATCAAAACAGCTTATTTGAGTTTTGTAAATTTTTTGTCTTTATTAAAGTTTCATAATATTAGTGTATAAGTAGTTTTCAAAAAGAAAAATCACAAAAACATCAATATAAAAATAGTGATAGCGTTTATTTAAGATTTTTTAGCTTTTTTGATTTTTCTTTTCAACTTTTTAATAAGCAAATCTTGTTTTTCTATTTTTCTTAGGTTTCTGTTATCATATAGGATTTTTAGAAAAAGTTTCAGATTTTTCTCTATCTTTTTAGTATTTATTATAATTATAAATAGTTAATAAATAATAAATAATTAGTAATAAATAATTAAAAAGTCTAAAAAATATATTTTCTGTTTTAAAATTAGTTTTATCATATTTTAGATTTTTCCAAGTTAAAATTTTATTTTTTCAAGTTTATTTTCTATTTTCTAGTATTTAAGTGTATTTTAAATAGTTATTAATTAATAATAATTAGATAAAAAGTGTGAAAAATATATTTTTAGTTTTAAAATTAGTTTTATAGTATTTTAGATTTTTCAGAATCATAAGTTTATTTTTCTAGCCTTATTTTGTATTTTCTCTCATTTTAGAGTATTTATTAAATAGTTAAATTAGTTTTTAATTAATAATAATTAATTAAATAGTGTTAAAAATAATTTTCCTTTTCTAATAATTTTCTTTTATTTTTAGGATTCCAAAAATGTTATTTTCATATTTTTAGGCTTTTTATTTCTTAGTTTTCACTTTTTATTTTGTGCGTATACGTAGTTTTTAAAACTCACGTTTACGTTTCTTTGATCTGGTTGTTGTGCTTTCCAATTCTGTGTCCAATTCTATTCCAAATCAATCAGTAGTGTAATTTCTAATCATAACCTTTACAGATCACTATCCTTAGTGATCATTCTATCCTCTGAGTTTGTGTTTAACACACCATTGAGTCTCCTTGGGACTAAACGACCCGGGAATCCCCTGTATTCTCTGATCTTAATTGCATTTGTGTCTGAGCAGTTTTAAGTCTTTTTGACTTGACTGTTCAGCAGAGATCAAAATTTTGGCGCCGCTGCCGGGGAGGCTTTAGCGTGTGTCTAGCCATTTTCAGATCCATTGTTGCACATACCCACCATTTGTAAAAAGTTTTTTTTGTAAAGTTATAAGAAAATCAAAAAAAAGTCATTAACACTTTTCCTAAAGTGTTAAAACACCAAAAAAATATAAAACAACAAAACAATCGGAACGTTTTCTATTTTGTATTCTCTTTTAAGGTGATTCTTGAAGAGATACGATTTGGTTAAACGGGACGATAACAAAAATATTGTCCAAAAGTTTTTAAACCCATCAGCACAAATCTAACCTACGTCTTTTCAGTGGTACTTAATTGAATACATAAAAATCAACCACCGCAAATCAAGGCAGTGCACTACCTAACTGGGGGTGCGACCATTAATAAGTTCCCGAACATCAGATTTAAAACTTGCCTTTGTGTCACTTGTGATTTGGTGTACCTTTTTCAAAGAAGCCATTTCATCTGTGATTATTGGTTAAGTTCACTTGTGTTTTGCCTCATTTGTTTTGAAAATTGGTTTTTATACATAGTGCATGCGCACTCGTTCTTCCAGTTCTACAAGTCCACTTTCTGAACTCGGAAACATTCCTCGTAGACGTAGAGGACGTTCAGCTCCTTCAGCCGTGACTGAGGAACGTCTACCACCACCACCTCCTGTCGAAATGGCAGAAGACAAACCCATGAATGAGCTTCTCCAAGCACCCATCGAGGGTTACGGAGATGCCATTGTTGTTCCAGCCATCGTGGCTGACACTTTCGAGCTCAAAACCGGGTTGCTCAATCTAGTAACCCAAAGCCAATTCTATGGTTTTGAGCGGGATGATCCTCATGCACACATTCGATGGTTTAACAAGATAGCATCTACCATCAAGTACAAGAATGTTCCATCCGAAGCTATCAAGCTTCTTCTGTTCCCATTTTCTCTAGAGGGACAAGCCCGGAATTGGCTTGAGAAACAACCCCCTCGTTCTATAGAGACATGGGAAGATCTTGTCACCAAGTTTGTTAACGAGTTCTATCCTCCATCCCGAACCACAAGTCTTAAGAATGAGATAATGAAATTTTCTCAGAGATTTGATGAATCATTCGGGGAGGCATGGGATCGTTACAAAGAGTTGCTTCGCAAGTGTCCGCATCACGGTTTTACCGAGTTAATGCAAATGGATACTTTCTACAATGGTCTCAATCAAGCCAATCAAGATTCTTTGAATGCCTCCGCGGGAGGTAATTTCCTGAGCAAGACCACCAAAGAGGCCTTGCAGATCATTGAGAACAAATCTCAGGTCCGTCCTTTCAGAGCTAAGACATATCAGTCTAATGCTGGACCTTCTTCTTCTTCATCCCCCGTGAGTACATTTAGCACCGATGCTAAGATTGATAAACTCACAGACATTGTTCAGGCTTTGGTTCTTGCTAACCAGAAGAAAGTCTCCTTCACTCAGCCACCAACACATGCTGAAGTGAAGAAAGTTGAAGTTTGTGTCACTTGTGGTGGTCCTCATGCTTACTACAATTGTACTGCCACCGATGGTAGTCCTTTTGAAGCAAATGCTCTAGCTGGTAGTTCACAACAAGGAGGTAATCAATACCGTCCTCAAAATGAACCACACTACCGTGCTAACACTAATCAGGCACCACCCGGTTTTAACCAAAATCACAACCGGAATCAGAACCAACCAAGAATGAACCAAGGTTATCAAAACCAAGGTAATTTCTATCCTGGACCCAATCAAGGTTTCCAACATCAAGGAAACCTTCATCAAAACAATTTCAATCGAGGGAATCAATTTCATGGGAATATGAATCCTAATCAAGGGAATTTTGGTCATAATCAAAACATACGGCCTCAAATTGTCCCTCCAGCTCCTCCCGTCATTACTCCTCCAGGACCATCATCTGATGAGTTACTGAAGCAGTTCATGAAATCCCAAGATGAAATGAACCGGTTGTTGGTTAGTCAGATTGCTGATCTGAAGAAGTCTTTAAATGATCGACCCTCGGGCTCAGGTACTTTACCGAGCAACACGATCGCTAACCCGAGGGGCGATGCCAAGGCGATCACAACCCGAAGTGGTGTTTCATACACTGGACCTGCTGTTCCTACTACCTCTTCTTCTTCTTCTCTTCCTAAGGTAGTGGACAGTGAACCTCCAAAACACAATGGACCTACGACTCCAATGCCACCTCCACCAGTGCCAATGAGTCAAGTTACCAAGGATACAACGGACAAAGTGCATAATTCAAGCCCACGAAGTACCGCACACGTCCAACCTTCGGTAGTCCAACCTCAAGTGGTCCAGAAACCCAAGTCAAATCAAGGAGTTGTTTTTGAACCTCCTATAGCTCCTGTTGAGAATCAGAAATCCAAATCTTCTATTCCTTACCCATCACGTTTGAATGAGCAAAAGCTCCGCGAGAAAGCCAGTCATCAAATGGATAAATTTTTCCAAATTTTCCAAGAGTTACATTTTGACATAAGCTTTGCGGATGCTATCATGCTGATGCCCAAGTTTGCATCAACTCTCAAACACATGTTAAGCAATAAGGAAAAGCTGTTTGAAATGGCTAAGACTCCTCTTAACGAGAACTGCTCAGCAGTTATCCTGAAGAAGCTTCCTGAAAAGCTTGGAGATCCTGGGAAATTTCTCTTACCTTGTGTATTCCCAGGAATGGTTGAATGCTTTGCCCTAGCAGATCTTGGTGCAAGCATTAATCTTATGCCATATTCAGTGTGGAAGAAACTTTCTCTTCCGGAACTCACTCCTACATGCATGACTCTCGAGCTTGCAGATCGTTCCATATCCCGTCCTCTTGGCATTGCTGAGGACGTATTTGTGAAAGTAGGAAAGTTCCATTTCCCAGCTGACTTCGTGGTTGTTGATTTTGATGCCGATCATCGGGTTCCTCTCATTGTTGGTCGAGGATTCCTGAGAACGGGCCGTGCTCTCATAGATGTATTTGAGCAAGAAATCACATTGCGTGTTGGTAATGAAGCTGTCACCTTCAACCTTGACCAAACTTCGAGGTACTCCGCAAATTATGATTCTGAATCGGTTAACCGAATAGATATCATTGATGTTGCTTCTGATGAGTACTCTCAAGAAGTTCTTGGTTATTCTCATAATTCTGTGAGTGGGGATTCCACCACATCTTCTCAGCCTATCATAGCCAATGCTACTCCTTCTCTCACTCCGTTTGAGGGAAGCGACTTCATCTTAGATGAGATTGAAGCATATTTGGCTAGTGATTCTGTTCCTTGGGAAATTGATCACGCTCCAATTGATATTGAGGGGGACATACTTCTTATTGAGAAGTTGCTCAATGATGATCCATCATCAACCCCTCATCCTAGTGATTCAATCCCAGTTGAGATTAATCTGGAGGGAGATAATCTTCTTGAGAAATTGTCAAATCTAGACACTTCTCTTCCTCTCCCTCCCATCAAACTTCACAATAAGGAAGTCAAATCAGTTGAGAAAACTGAAGAATTTCCTGAGGTTGAGCTTAAGGACTTACCTCCTCATCTCGAGTATGCATTCCTTGAAGGTGATGATAAATTACCCGTCATTATTGCTCGAGATTTGAGTAAAGATGAAAAAGCTGCTCTCATTACAATCTTGAAGTCACACAAGCAAGCAATTGCTTGGAAACTCTCCGACATCAAAGGTATAAACCCTGAGTTTTGTACTCATAAAATCTTGATGGAGGATGACTTTAAACCCGCAGTTCAACATCAGAGACGAGTGAATCCAAAAATCCATGATGTTATCAAACAAGAGGTTATCAAACTTCTTGATGCTGGATTGATTTACCCGATCTCAGACAGTCCTTGGGTCAGCCCAATTCATTGTGTTCCGAAAAAGGGTGGCATTACTGTTATCACAAATGAAGATAACGAGTTAATTCCAACTCGATTGGTAACGGGATGGCGTGTTTGCATCGACTATCGTAAGTTGAATGACGCCACCCGTAAAGACCATTTTCCTCTACCCTTCATGGACCAGATGCTTGAGAGATTAGCAGGGAATGAGTACTATTGCTTCCTTGATGGTTTCTCGGGTTACTTTCAGATCCCTATTGATCCACAGGATCAAGAGAAGACCACATTCACTTGCCCATACGGAACTTTTGCCTACAAGCGTATGCCTTTTGGCTTATGTAATGCTCCTGGCACGTTCCAACGATGTATGATGGCCATATTCCACGACATGATCGGGGAAACAATGGAAGTGTTTATGGATGACTTCTCGGTCATTGGGGATTCTTTTCAATCATGTCTCTCCCATTTAGATAAAATGCTTCAAAGGTGTGAAGACACCAATCTTTGTCTAAACTGGGAGAAGAGCCACTTTATGGTCAGAGAAGGCATTGTCCTTGGCCATAAGATTTCTAAGAACGGGATTGAGGTAGATAGAGCAAAAGTCGATGTTATTGCTAAATTACCTCATCCTACCACCGTCAAGGGTATTAGGAGTTTTTTGGGTCATGCCGGTTTCTATCGTAGATTCATTCAAGATTTTTCCAAAATCGCCCGGCCTATGACCCATCTTCTTGAAAAGGATGCTCCTTTTATCTTCTCACCCGAGTGCATCATAGCTTTTGAAACATTGAAGAAAAAGCTAACTGAAGCACCCATTCTCGTTGCTCCCGACTGGGACTTGCCTTTTGAGCTCATGTGCGATGCAAGTGATTTTGCTATCGGTGCAATCCTAAGGCAACGAAGAAATAAGCATTTTCAGCCTATTCACTACGCAAGCAAAACTATGACTGAGGCTCAAACTCATTACACCACCACAGAAAAAGAGCTATTAGCCGTGGTGTATGCTTTTGAGAAGTTTCGGCCGTATCTTATCTTGACCAAATGCGTGGTGTATATGGATCACTCGGCTCTTAAATATCTCTTTGCAAAACAAGATGCAAAGCCGAGATTGCTTCGTTGGATTCTCCTCCTCCAAGAATTTGATATCATCATACGTGATAAAAAAGGAGCTGAGAATCTAGCTGCTGATCATCTGTCCAGATTAGAAAACCCTCACCAAGATGTTTTCGAGAAAAAGGATATAAATGAAACATTTCCTCTCGAGACACTCAATGCGGTTTCTTTTCGTGGAAATTCTACCACCCCATGGTTTGCTGACTTTGCAAATTACCATGCGGGTAACTTCATTGTGAAAGGAATGTCGACCCAGCAGAAGAACAAATTCTTCAAAGATGTTAAACATTATTTCTGGGACGACCCTTTCTTGTTCAAAATCTGTGCGGATCAAGTCATCCGACGGTGTGTTTATGGACAGGAAGCTATTGACATTCTCACAGCTTGCCATGCTGGACCCACCGGGGGCCATCATAGTCCAAACTACACCGCCAAAAAGGTGTTTGATTCCGGGTTCTATTGGCCTACAATCTATAAGGATGCTCATGATTATGTCAAAGCCTGTGACGCTTGTCAGCGTCATGGTAATATATCTCAAAGGAATGAAATGCCACAAAATGCCATTCAAGTTTGTGAGATATTTGACATCTGGGGTATTGATTTTATGGGGCCATTTCCATCTTCTCGTGGTAACAAGTACATACTCGTGGCTGTTGACTATCTGTCAAAATGGGTTGAAGCAAAAGCTTTACCCACCAATGATGCCCGAGTAGTTGTGAAGTTTTTGAAATCTCTGTTTGCCAGGTTTGGAACTCCGAGAGCGATAATCAGTGATCGCGGTACACATTTCTGTAATGACCAATTTGAAAGAGTCATGCAAAAATATGGTGTTACGCATCGTCTCTCCACTGCATACCACCCCCAAACAAGTGGGCAGGTGGAAGTTTCAAATCGTGGTATTAAAAGGATTCTTGAAAGGACAGTAGGCGAAAATCGTGCATCCTGGTCGGATAAGCTTGATGACGCACTCTGGGCCTTCCGTACAGCTTACAAAACACCAATCGGGTGTACTCCATACAAGCTAGTGTACGGAAAGGCATGTCATCTTCCGATTGAACTAGAGCACAAGGCTTACTGGGCCTTAAAGCATGCAAACTTCGATATACAGACAGCCGGTGATCACAGAAAAGTTCAAATGAATGAACTAAATGAACTTCGTGATCAAGCTTACGAAAACTCTTTGATCTACAAGCAAAATACAAAGAAGATTCATGACTCCAAGATCAAAAACCGCGTTTTCAACGTTGGTGATCGAGTCCTTCTTTTCAATTCCAGATTGAAGATTTTCTCGGGAAAGCTCAAGTCCCGCTGGTCTGGTCCATTCACTATCGCTAAGGTTTATCCTTATGGTACCGTTGAGTTATCTCAACCCGATGGTCCTAATTTTAAAGTGAATGGTCATCGAGTTAAGCATTACTTTGGAGAGGACATTCCCCCTGTGGTTGTCCCGGATTTACAAACATTCCCCATGAACCAATGAATGCGGGGATCGAGTCAAGCTAGTGACTCGGTAATCAAAAACATTAGCACGCACCATATGGGTTTTCACCCATAATTCTGTCTTCTTATTCCCTTTCTACCACCTAGTGTGGGGGAGTTTTCCCCACACTGTTGTATATTCTCAATCTTTCTAAAAAAAAAAAAAAAAAAAAAAAAAAAAAAAAAAAAAAAAAAAAAAAAAACCTTTCTAAATAATGGCCGTAATATTTCCCTTTCACGTTCTTTGTTTCGGCATAACCGCCGGTACATTGAATATTGAGGGCAATATTCATTTCTAAGTGTGGGGGGGAATTCTCACGAATTTCATATATATTATCTACCCAATTCCCCCGTTTTTGGCCAAATTTTTTTTTGGAGTAAGTGTTTTACACTTTCTCATTTGGTTATCAGTCCGCCATGTTTGATAAACTAAAGGATTGGCTAATCCAGGAGCAAACGGCTCTTGGTAAAGATTTCTCAAATCCGTTTATATGGCTTGCAATTTGCCCAAAATTGTATGGTTTTTCAGCTCCCCATCATCCTCAAAAGATAATGAGTTGGCTAGCCCACAAGGTTATGGCTTGTGGTAAAGGCAGTGGAAAATCCATAATTGGTATTCAGCTCACCAAAGATAATTCTGATAATTTATCTAAGAGTTGGCTAGTCCAGAAGGGTACGGCTTCTGGTAAAGACACATCAAATCCGTTATATGGTTTATGATTTGCCAATAAATCATCTGGTTATCGTTGTACCAAGATTCTTACTTGAATCAAAACAATTGGCTACTCCAGAAGTGATGGCTTTTGGTAAAGAGTTTTTCAAATCCATCAAGGTTTTCTCAAATCATTGCTAGGGACTAGCAATATCTCAGTGTGGGGGATTGATGAGTGTCCAAATACTCATCATTTTTACATAATCTAAACTGCAAAATCATCTGAAAACACTCAAAAACACATCAAAATGATCAAATTATCACAAATCAGTGTTTTATGTGTTTTAAATGCAAAAATATCAAAATCAGATGAAAAATGTATAAAGTTTGCAAAATTGGCAGTTTTAGTCCCCCAAGTTTTAAAAGTTGTCAAATCTAGTCCCTGGAAATTCAAAAATGTGGAAATTTATCATTCAAGGTCCCTGAAGTATTCTAAGTTGTTTAAAATGATCCTTGATTGATTCTTTGGTCAATTGGCAAGAAAGGTCCTCAAACTTTGGAAATTTACAAAAATAGTCCTTGGACCTTAAAAAATGGATTTTATGCAAAAAGGGTTCTTGTATTATCAAAGTTGGCAAATTTAGTCCTTGTGAGAAGTTTGGAAACATGGCACTTTCAGTCCTTGAAGTTTGGTTAAATTGCACTTTTGGTCCTTGTCCTTAAATAAACCAAACCGGATCCTCATATATATCTTAGCCTATCTCAAGCCCAAAATCCAAGCCCAATCACAAGCCCTTTGCCCTTGAACCTTGACCCCCTTTGGCTGACCCTTGAGCCAGGTCAAATTGCAAAAAGAACCCAGCCACCCCATTTTGACTACCCCGTATTATTAAACCTTCAGTCAACAGAAGTCAAACCCAGTGTACGCGCCCTTATACCAGAGCTACTGTAGCTCTGTCTCTCCCCCAACAGAAACACCAAAACCATGACTGGTTTTCACCAATTTTCACTCCCCCTCCCATACCATGTCCCCTCCAACCCCTCTACACTCCAAAAGCTTTAATTAACTTAACCAAATTCATTAAAGCAAAAACCTGCTCAAAGAATTATTTGGCGCCAAAACTTACATGTGGACGGTTCTGATGATTTTGAGTGATCCAAAGGCTCATGTTTGGTGGGAAACAATCAGAGACACGTGGGAAGTATGAAAAGTCTATAAAGAAGAGGAGTTATGCAATGTATTGATGTATCTAGTGTAATATTTACTTTTCAAGTCGTTTTAGTTAATTTCCAATTTCAGTTTATGTTTTAAGCTTAAAAACTTTGTATTTCAAGTTATTCTGTTATAAGAAAGCTTTTGTGAAGATTTAATTCAAGTATCATATTATATTTCATCTTATGCAATTTTCCTCAAATTCAAAAATCTCATGTTGTTTCAAATGGTGTTTTCAGTTGTTTGTATGGACTAGATTAAGTCACTTAAGCTCCAAGAAAGCTTAATCAAGCTTTTAGATACATCTAAAACAAGTTTAGAAGTTAAAATAAAAAAATCACCAAAAATAGCAATTAAATAGCTCAAAAATAAAAAATCATTTGGAGAAGGTGATCACAGCTGGAGCAGGGTATATAATGGATGGCCTTGGGTTAGTAGCTTATTGGTAAGCTTATAGGGGTGCTCATTGATCTTGGTTCTCAGTTTTAAGCATTGGAAGCTTTTGTAAGCTCTTTTGATCATTTTAGCATTTTACTGTTTTGCTTGTTCATTAGCTCTAATTCCTATTTCTATTTGTTTACTAGTTATAATTTAGTGTGTTTGATCATTAAAATCAGTAGGGTGTTAATTTAAATTTGTGTTTTGAAAAAATCTCATTTTGACAGTCAAACAAGCTTAGGTCTAGAATATTGGTTTCAGTTGATTAGTGTTAATGATTTGTGTTCTCTTAGTGCTAATATTTGATAATACAAGGTCTGTAATCAAGTTTAAGGTTTAAAATTGTGAGTTGCTTTGTAAAAAGTTCAAAACAGTCAAGCAAGAGGGTGTTTGGTTTATTGTGTTTCAAGGTACTTTGGTCATTGGACTTATTGGAAACCTGTTTAACTTGGTTCAAACAACTCATACAAGTCATAAAACAAGTCCTAATTCAGCAAAAAGTCAAAATTCCAATTTCTTCCTTAAACAGTTAACTGTGGAGGATTTTGAATTGTCAAAAATCATTTTACAAGCTTGAAAGTAGTTAATCTTGCTCAAGTTAGTCTCATTACACTTTATAACAACATATTCAGTGATCTAGATCAACTCAAATCTCATTTTGGTCAACTTTGCACTTTTTCTCAAAAAGTCAAATTTTCAAAAGGTCGTTTTTGAATAAAGTTTGGAATTTCATTGTGGGTTTATTAGTGAGTTTCAGTTTATAAGCTCTTGGGGAATCATAGTCTAGTTGGTATAGAAAAATACAAAAATGATAGTTTTTAGTTTCTTAGCTTTTTGAGTGCTTATTCAACTGCTTCTTAGTGGTACCTGTTCTGCAAAAGTGCCCTGTGCACAGTACTTGGTTCCATTTTGAAAAGCTTGCATCAAGCTTATTACCTGTCCAAATCTCTTGTTCTTTGGTTCTTTGGAAAGCCAACTTGGTCCTCTTGAGTTGTCAAGTTTTATTTTTCACTTTTGAGCTTGTTTGGTAGGGCTGCTACAAGCTTGAAACTTGTCCCATTTTCTGTTTTTCATCACCACAGTCAAATAGCTTATTTGCTTATTAGAGCTTTTCAGTTTAAGTTTTTGTGTCTTTTAGCTTCTAGTCAGTTGCTCTAGCCTATTTTTATCTTAATCTAGCTTTTGTTTCAGTGTACAAGCTTATTTGAGCTTATTTCCACCCAAACAAGCTTACTTAAGCACTGTGGGATCATAAGCTAATCAAAACAGCTTATTTGAGTTTTGTAAATTTTTTGTCTTTATTAAAGTTTCATAATATTAGTGTATAAGTAGTTTTCAAAAAGAAAAATCACAAAAACATCAATATAAAAATAGTGATAGCGTTTATTTAAGATTTTTTAGCTTTTTTGATTTTTCTTTTCAACTTTTTAATAAGCAAATCTTGTTTTTCTATTTTTCTTAGGTTTCTGTTATCATATAGGATTTTTAGAAAAAGTTTCAGATTTTTCTCTATCTTTTTAGTATTTATTATAATTATAAATAGTTAATAAATAATAAATAATTAGTAATAAATAATTAAAAAGTCTAAAAAATATATTTTCTGTTTTAAAATTAGTTTTATCATATTTTAGATTTTTCCAAGTTAAAATTTTATTTTTTCAAGTTTATTTTCTATTTTCTAGTATTTAAGTGTATTTTAAATAGTTATTAATTAATAATAATTAGATAAAAAGTGTGAAAAATATATTTTTAGTTTTAAAATTAGTTTTATAGTATTTTAGATTTTTCAGAATCATAAGTTTATTTTTCTAGCCTTATTTTGTATTTTCTCTCATTTTAGAGTATTTATTAAATAGTTAAATTAGTTTTTAATTAATAATAATTAATTAAATAGTGTTAAAAATAATTTTCCTTTTCTAATAATTTTCTTTTATTTTTAGGATTCCAAAAATGTTATTTTCATATTTTTAGGCTTTTTATTTCTTAGTTTTCACTTTTTATTTTGTGCGTATACGTAGTTTTTAAAACTCACGTTTACGTTTCTTTGATCTGGTTGTTGTGCTTTCCAATTCTGTGTCCAATTCTATTCCAAATCAATCAGTAGTGTAATTTCTAATCATAACCTTTACAGATCACTATCCTTAGTGATCATTCTATCCTCTGAGTTTGTGTTTAACACACCATTGAGTCTCCTTGGGACTAAACGACCCGGGAATCCCCTGTATTCTCTGATCTTAATTGCATTTGTGTCTGAGCAGTTTTAAGTCTTTTTGACTTGACTGTTCAGCAGAGATCATGAGTCTTGGTATAGATGTAGTGATAAAGAGGGTCTTGGAGTGAGTCTAGTTGTAGGTTAAGTTATATTTGGATATGGTTGAGTCCAGATTGGTTTTGGTTTGGATTCGAACACCTTTTTCATTATGATATTGTTGATTGATGGTTTTCCTCATTGAGTATGATGGATTTGGTTCGGATGTTAGGTATGGATAATTGGTTGTGTCGATGTACAAGGACTGATGATGGTGTTTAACCTGAGGTTGTCGTGATGTTTGTATTTGGTTTTGTGGTCAAGTGGTCATAAACTTCTTCTTCCTTTATGTTTGAGTCTGCATATACAACTTGCATTTTACCCAACTCGCATCATGTTTTGGTTAGCAACTCGCATGTTATCTGCAAACACAACTCGCATACTTTATCCAAACCAACTCGCCACTGTAGCAACTTGCATGTACACAAATATATTTGAGCAGCATGACAACTCGCTTTTGACATTAAATCAATAGCAACTCGCTCAATAGCAAAGTGCAATAAAACCAAATGCGAGTTAAGTAACTCGCATGAAACTGAACCAGTACCCAACTCGCTTTTGACCATACCAACACGCATCTTACACATTGAATCAGGACACTTTGATAAAAAGCATTCAAAAATGCGTCAATATGCATCCAAGAGTTTCCCAACTCGCATATGGCAAGTCGCTTAGTACAAGTTAACAACTCGCATCCATGAAAGACCAACTCGCATCCAAGCAGGCAATGAACAGCATCCAGAAACAAAAATAACGGACTCAAGTTTAGACCTATTGATTTAACCAGCTTGGACCATTTAAAACTGTTTAAAACTTTTAATCCAGAAACTGTTTAAAACTGTGTAAACATTTAAAGAGAACCATTTAACCACAACTCGCTTGTATGAAAGCTAGCAGCAGCAGACCATCAAAAATGTGACCAAAGATGATAGATAACACAAATCGCATATATGAAAACCAGTAATCACAACTCGCTTATAAAACTGACCGATAAAACAAGTTTAAGCAACACAAGAAACGACCAATCAACAACAAAACCATGTTATCACAACTCTTATGAATCAAACTACATCAAAACCGCATACATGAACCGAATAAAAACCATTCGAATGAGACCCAAATCAACACAAACAACACAACCTGGCTCTGATGCCAATTGTTAGGATCCAATATTTATGTTGTTTGATGATTCGGGTGGTCTAGGATTGTGATTAAATAAGAAAGCCATTTTAGAGAGATGAAGAGAGTTGAGAGGAGGTTCCTTGAAGAGAGTTGCTTAAGAAAATGAAAGGTTTATTCAAAGAAGCCACACCCCTTCCATGGATGGAAGGGGTATTTATACTTACAAACAATACGTCCTCCTATCGGACTGTGGATCAGGCATACAGTGGGTAAAGACCCGTCCTTCCTCCACGGTGTTGCACTATGCTAAACTATGCTATAAACTAACTAATAAAACAGTAAATAACGTAACTAACGATATGTCTACGAGCTAACTTATGCTAGATAATATTTTGGGTGACCGACTCTTCACTATGGAATTTTCTAATTCCTAACACTGATTTTTGAGAGCTAGGTAAGAGTGATGACTTAACCTCAAGAGTGTTTGGTTTATAAAGGATGATTTTGAATTAGGGAATTAAATTCTTGGCCACTAGAAGGATTAAGCATGCACAAAGATATTGTTCAGCTCTAGGAGAACATTAAATGATTACTAAAAGTGGTTAAATAACCAAAAGGTGGTTTAGATTTGAAGAGGAAATCTGATTAAATTCTTTCTACAGACACGGATCGCACGGATCCCTCTCACCAGAGATCCGTCTGGTTATAAACTAGGGATCCGTCTGTCAGACAGAAGTGTGATGAAAAGATTATGCTTTTTGTAATGTCTAGTGCCTATGTATTTTGAGGTTTTGACTTTCCTTTGATGTCTTGAGTGGTGGATGTCTTAAATGCTCAACCATAAGGAGTGAGGATGCTTAATGATGGTTTTGGGTGGGAAAGTGGACTTTAGATAGTCTAACTAAGTGCTTGAGAAGGATACCATTTGTTTTGAAATGGAAAAATTGTGGTAATTAGTCCTATAAGTCAGATGATAGCTCAAGAGAAATTTGATAAATTCTTGAAAAATAAAGAAAAAAAAAAAAAAAAAAAAACTAGTTTTAATCCTATTTTAGAGTTAAAAGTGACTAAAATCAATTTGCTAAAATTGATAGAAACATTAAACTAAGTGTATTGAGATGTGAGGAATAGTGTGTGAGCGTTGGAGCGGAAATATGGTGAGTTTTGATGAGTTGATAAATCAAAAACAGTTTGAAATAGATCCTAGGTAAGCTATGGGTGAGTGTGAAGCTTTCAAATGCTTGAGGAAGACTTAGTCGGTTCTAAGGTCTTATGTTTGACTAGTGTGATGTGATCTAGTGAGCTGTTTTTTATGTGAGGAAGTCTGTATTGCTCATCTGTAGTCACGGATCCCACGGTTCCCTCTTGGGAGGGATCCGGCTAGTTATAACGCTGGGATCCGCCTACTGCAGATCAGAAGGCTTTCAGCAAATGTGCAATTTTTATACACTTAAAAAATGCTTCTCCTAGTTGTTTCTACAAAGACTAAATGCAATAACACACCAAGTATAACGCATAGCAAGTGTGGGGGAACTAAAGGTACCTAAGATGAGTGACGACGACTACTTGATTGGTTTCAAGAAGTCGTAAAATCTCATCCTACACGTTCCTAAGTTAAGATTGTTCAATGCCAAGTTATGGCAATACCTACATACTACATCCTATTCTACATAAGTATTTGTTAGATGTTACAAACCATTGTTTCAAATTGTTTCCACAGATTAAGGTCCTATGACCTTACCTTACTTCCCCACCACTCCCCGTCTTCATCCCTCCTCCACTCTTTATCACACCATCTCTACTTCTTTTTCTTCAAGAAGTTGGCGAAGCACTTGAAGATCCCCTTGGTTTGTTGCCATTCTTGTGATGGGCTAGGAATGTTCGGCAATTGATTGATGTAGTCCAAAGGGTCGAGATCGGTGTTTTCGAGCGGGTTGCTACTACCTTCACCTTCTCTTTGCCTCTCCCGTTCATCCGAGGAATCCGTGGGTGGGTGAGGCCTTTTTCCTTCCACCATAAACCTTGTAGTTCTACCCTCGGTCAATGACACCATAACTTTGTTGCAAAATCTATGATCATAGGAGTACGGAGAAGGATCTAAGGCAAAGATGAAGTTTGCAAGACGGGATAAGAGCATTGCATATGGGAGTACCATTTTGTCCATGCTTTTGACGCTTGCCATTCTCTTAATCATGTAGTATGCAAGGTTGAAGCGAGTCCCGGTCACCAAGCAATAGATCATGAAACTTAGGCATGCATTGGGGTGATCCTTGTTCCTTCCTAAGCACAACACATTCTCCCACACCACAACTTCCCATTTCCTATACAAGGCATACATCTCGGATAGCTCCATTTGGAAAGGATCCCTATAGATCACTTTCAAATTCCTAGTGACCCTCGATGGGGATGCTCTTGGCATGAACACGGTGTCCCTCGCCGTGGTTGCTTTCGGGATTCTCATGTGGTAGATTTCATGGTGATCAACCATATCGTGTATCTCCACCAAAGACCACTCATTGGAACACATGCAAACTCCTTGATATGGAACCCTTAGTATTCTTCCAAACTCCACAAGCGAAAGGGTGTACTCATGCTCATTTATGATGAAGACAATTGAGATGGACCCATCATCATTTCTAACTATCCTCATTATCTTGTAGAACTCGAGTACGAAAACCGGGCAAATTTGTTCATTTATGTCCAATAAACAATCAAAGCCAATGGTCCCAAAAACTTGTCTTATGTTGGTGTTAGCAAGAAATGATGGTTATACTACACGACCTTCATGAAAAAGTCTCTTTTTGAGCATTTTGATAGCTTTCCTATCTTCCGGGCTAAGTCCATCTTTTCTATGGTACATTGGTATGTAATGGGCGGTATCTTGATAGTCTTGTTGTCGATTACTTGGCATGATTGTTCCTAAACAACACAACCACAATGTGGTGTTAATTATGAATAGTAGCCTAAAGGGTTTGATCACAATTTTGCTAAAATCATCTTTATTGAATTCAAGAAATGAGTTTAATTTGTATTAACAATGTTAATTCTTTGATTTGGATTATTTTAGAAAACAATGTGGTAACAAATTATGATAAACCCATTTGAACCCAACTTCTAAAAATGAAGAAATTGTAATCCTAGAAATCAAGGAATTAAATTAACAATATAGTGAAGATTATACTTACACAAGAGATTGTTATGCTTGAAGGAAATGATCAAATTGCTCCTGTGAACAGTAATTGGGTTTTTGTTCGTGAGTCTTTGAAGGGAAAGTGGTTGTGGAACTTCCACATTGATCATTAGTAACTTATGCTGTCTTTTGTTGCACGGATCCCACGGATCCCTCTCATTAGGGATCCGGCTAGTTCAAGCTCAGGGATCCGGCATGACAGCAAAAATCAGTTTAAGCATTCCTTGATAACTTTGGTTTGGGAGTTCTAAAACGCCTAGAGTTTGATGTTTAAGCTCTATAACTTATGATTTGGGGTTTGACAGTTTAATACTAATCATATTTGACGTGATTCCCTTTTTATGAATTAGTCACAATTCTTGGGAGGTTTTTCAAAGATTATGATAAAATCCCATTTTATCATAATATAAGAAATTTCACATGGATATTCATTGACATAGATGAAGTGTCAATAATCCTTTTGTGATGAATAATGATTGAGGCTATCGAATAACCGAGATATCATTATTACAGATTAGTAGTGTAGTCTATATATAAATCAATCGAAGAATACTATTCTTGATGATGATTTTAATATAGATAACTACTTAAGTAATTACTAATAAAGATTAATCATACAACTAAGATTTTAATAAAAAAAAATGTAATTTATTAATGATCATACCTTTGCTAAATATTCCTTTTAAGGAAAGAAATATTTAGAGAAAATGCTTTGTGATCTTCTTGGAATCTCCAGATTCATGTATGAGGAAAACAATGCTAAATAATCTTTTTACGGAAAGAAATATTTAGATAGTTTCTTCATGATCTTCTTGGTATGCCCAAATCCAAGTATGGAGAATTCTTAACAAGGAAAATATTAGACCATTGTATCATTGTCCAACAGTAACACTATAATGATTTTAAAACATGACTTAAAAAATCCTTCTTTGTAGTTTTCAAACATACACGGATCGTATCAAGTTTTTAAAGTACAATATACTCTAAGAAACTTGGTAACAAAGCTCTGATGCCAATTGTGGAAAACTAGAATGGGGGGTTGAATAGTTTTACCAATTAATACATCGTTCTAAAATATTTAGATCGACTTATGTCAATCTATTTAGATGTGTATGTTGGACATTGATAGATAGATATATAAAAGTGTAATGAAATATAAAGAGTAAGAAGCACATAACCACGACACGAGTATTTATAGTGGTTTGGCTACAAGGACACCTTCCTTGCCCTACCCCACTCCTCGAGTCACCTACTCGAGAGTTCGTAATCACTATACGACACCAACTCCTTATGGCGGAGAAGCCTTCACAACGTCGCCTACTTTTTTTCCGGTACTAGGCTAACCACCGGGTTCTTTCACCATGGTGAACCACACCTACCACAGCGTCGCCTACCCTTTATCCGGTACTAGGCTAAGTACCGAGTTCCATTACAATGGAGGAACTACTACCCAACACTACACAACACCTAATCCCAAAGGAGACCCACTCTTTATTACAACACCATCAAGGATATCAACATCCTTGGAAACAAACTATCATTATTTGTATAACGATGCACCTCATCGATTATACGACCTTGGCATTCTTCACTAATGCCACTTGATTTTATTCCTAGGCATCTTTCACCAATGCCCTTGACACAAACGCTTGGCACCTTTCACTAATGTCTTCGTCTTGACACCTTTAGCATTCTTCACTAATGCTTTTGACACGGACGTTAAGCACCTTTCACTAATGCTTTCATCTTGAATCTTTTGGCATCCTTCACTAATGCCTTCGACACAACACTTCTATAGAGGAAGGAAGAACTATCAACAAGAGAACCTCAGTAGTCTTGATGATGACGAAGCATGGCAAATCATGGACTAGAGCTTGCTCGACTTCAAGAAGTGGTGATCTCGCCTTTAAGAGGAACCTAGAGAATCACACAAAAACAAAATACAAACTACATAGAAAGATCCCTTAGGATAAGTGGTTAGAGAGTTACAATACTTGGGGAAAGTATGTGTAAGAGTGGCAACCCAAAAGGAAGAAATGACTCACTATTTATAGAGGAGAAACACTTACTGTTCCACGGATCCGTCCCTTAAGGGATCCGTCTAGTGTAAAGCTAGGGATCCGTGGGACGCTCCTCTTTGCCCATGGGTTTTTTGGTTATGGGTCATGAGTCATGGGTTATGGGTTGATCCATGGTTATTTCATTAGATACAATTTACCAAATAGATGCAATGCATCTAGTCAATACCATAGGTTGTAGTTTTTACCAATTTATAATACATACTAGTTATGTATATATTTGCCCAATATGTAAACACTAGTTGTTGTACATATGTATTACTAAATCATAAAATCTCTTATACTTTGTTTTAGTGTTTTATGTGAAAACGTAAGTGTGTTAGAAAACTATTGGCTCAAACTATTTACGTATTTTATTTGTTTCGTTAAAATAGTTTTATGTTTGTTATCGACAAAACATTAGAAGATCGTAAAATATAAATAAACATTATTACGGCTTATTTGTATTAACAAAGACCAAGTAAACTGAGCCAACAGTCAACACATGCCAAAGGGTTGGACACAACCCCCCGGCACAACGGCTACATGACATCACCATACATAAAGGGAAAGGAATCTTGATCAGAATACCTGACCTTATTCAGACAGGGACCAAACAGAGTAAGCCAAGCTCTCGCCTGACCTAAGCAGAAAGAGCAAGTCAACTCCCGCCCGAAAGAGTCACTATCACCCCACGTGACCTTAAGGACAAGACTTCTCGCCTATAAAAAGAGCAAAGTTACTGCATTAAAGGTTAACTAATTCCTATCTCATTTTACACATTACTCTGACATTTCACCATACTCATTCTCACGCCGGAGCGTGGTCTAGGGATAAAACCCTAGGCGAGGCTAAAGCATGCTTTCTTTGTGTTAACAGATCCAAAGGACCCTAATCCGGAGAGCTAAACGAAGGATTAGCCGAAGGATATTAGCTTGTTTAGGTGAAGACATACTTTTACCTCAACAAATTGGTGCCATCCGTGGGACCGCTATTCAAACTACCAAAGTTAGTAAATGGCAGGTCCCTCAACCAAAACACCCTCCGGAGATAATCCTCCTAACCTAGAAGAACAAATACTAAGCCACGTCTCATCACTAAAAGCCCTGATAAAAGAACATAACACCAAGGGAAACAGCCCACTAAAACCCATACGGATCGATTTCGGTGACGAAGTTGAAGAACCAACCCAAGAGGTGGAAAAAGAAAAAGATCCCAAAGGAAAAAGGGTCGAGGAAGATCTACAAAAACCCTAAAAAGATGCCCCCAGATGTCCACTCACCCGACGAATCATAGAATTCGTTGGACCAAGACATGAGCTACCTAAGAACATTAAGCTTTATGACGGATCCTCGGATCCGGATGATCACGTCACCCACTTCTCCGGGGCTGCTAACCATGGGGGATGGCAAATGCCGGTGTGGTGTTGGATGTTTCAGCAAACATTGGACGGGCCGGCTAGTGGATGGTTCGATCGCCTGCACAACGGCAGCATAGACAGTTGGGAGGAGCTTCGGGAGAGTTTCCTTGAAAGATTCGCGCTTAGGAGAAAGTGTCTCAAGGATCCAATGAAAATCACAAAAATCGTGCGGAAAGCTAATGAAACACTGCCAGAATTCAAGGAGAGGTGGACCGATGAGGCTAGTTATATTCCAGGAGTGCCAAAGATCATGCAGATATCCTCCTTCATTAACGGAAGCAAATGCCCGGAGTTGGTAAAACATTTCTCGGACAAAATCCCCAAAACAGTTACGGAAATGATGAAGAGGGTGGATGACTTTGTACGTTCGGAAGAAGCTTACAACACCACATAACTTCCTAAAGGGGAGTGGAGCCGTAAGTCATACACTGGTATTCAACAAGACCGAACTTCCAGAACTTCAAGTCTCTCCGACAGACGGAGGGGAGACCGCAGAGCAGAACAGAGACCTCGCAGCCAATATAACCCCTATTACCCGGCGAGAACAAATAACTACAGAAGTGAGTATCGGAGAAACCATTACAGGAATGATACCCGTCCGATAGATTTGAATCTCCTCTCAAAACCACCTAAGGAAATCCTAGCAACTGAACTTCAGCTGAAATTGCCACCTCCCCCACCTTTGAGAGGGGCGCCAAGAAGAGAGAACTTAGACAAGTTCTACGACTACCATGGCGAGAAGGGTCATCTCACCAACGATTGCTACCACCTCAAGGAGCAATTAAAGATAGCTTTGGATACGGGCAAACTGGATCATCTTTTGAAGGACGTGAGGCAAAGAGGTAGAAACCCCCCAAGAGATAATCAGCCCGGCAGAGGAAGGGTCATAAATATGGTATACAGCGGAGGAAAAGATAGAAAAAGAAAGGTCGTTAATCAGGAGGAAGATTGGATGAATGTTCCCACATCTTTCCCTCCCATTCTACCTGGAGATGTATCCGAGGAACCACTGATAATCGAAGCAGACGTCGAAGGATATACTGTAAGAAGGATTTACGTTGATCAAGGAGCGGCAGTGGAGGTGATGTACGAACACTGTTTCCAGAATTTATGCCCAGCAATCAAAGCGAAGCTGAAGGAAACAAACACACCACTAGTGGGGTTCTCGGGCGAAGCAATCAAACCCCTCGGAAAAATAAACCTA
Organism: Chrysanthemum seticuspe; assembly: GCA_019973895.1. NCBI lineage: Eukaryota > Viridiplantae > Streptophyta > Magnoliopsida > Asterales > Asteraceae > Chrysanthemum > Chrysanthemum seticuspe. The sequence goes on from BPTQ01000004.1 coordinate 271,645,799, forward strand.
AATGTTTGTTTCAGAAATGATGGTCTATATCGTCGAACGGTAATGACATTCGCGGTGATAAGATCCCCCTCTCCTTACAACATCATTCTAGGACGATCGGGCATCAGAGAATTAAGGGCGATCCCCTCGACCATCCACTCCATGATAAAATTCCTGACACCAAGGGGAATTGCAACCCTTGTCACCAGGTCAGTTATAATATCTGAATGTAGAAGGCTAGAAAAACAATTCCTGGAAAAAGGGTCAAAGAGCAGGAATAAGGAACACACCGCAGAAGAAGAACCCCGCGGAAAGACAGAAGAGGTGATGATAAACCTAGAATTTCCTCAGTAACTAGTCACTATTGGAGGCAACTTTTCCAAAGAATGCAGAAGGCAGCTAATTGAGTTGTTGAAAAACAACAAAGATGTTTTTGCGTGGCAACCGGCCGACATGACAGGGGTTCCTCGGCGAATCATAGAGCACAAGCTAAATGTCAATGTGCACGACAGGCCAATCACCCAGAAGAAAAGAACCTTTTCAGCCGAGAAAAACCAAGCTATCAACACCGAAGTGGAAGAATGGTTGAAGGCTGGGATAGTCCGGACAGTAAAATACCCCACATGGATTTCCAACCCAGTGCTGGTAAAAAAGCCGGATGGAACCTGGAGGATGTGCATGGATTTCAAGAGTATCAACGCTTCCTGTCTGAAGGACCTCCCGGAGATTGACTGGAAAATAGAGTCTGTGATGGGATACAAGTACAAATGTTTTCTCGATGCATATAAGGGGTATCATCAAGTACAAATGGCTAAAGAAGACGAAGAAAAAACGGCTTTCTACACGGAGCACGGAACCTTCTGTTATACCAAGATGCCCTTCGGCCTAAGAAATGTCGGGGCAACGTACCAAAGGCGGGTCGATACCACGTTCCAAAGACAAATTGGCAGAAATCTGGAGGTGTATGTAAATGACATGGTAATCAAGAATAGAAGTGAAATGGAGTTGTTAGTAGACATGGCGGAGACATTCGATAACCTCCGAGGAATCAATATGAAACTTAACCCAAAGAAATGTTCATTCGGATTTGAAGAGGGAAAATTCCTCGGATATGTGGTGACGTCCGAAGGGATAAGGGCAAATCCCAAAAAACAAAGGCGATAGCCGACATGCAATCACCCAGAACGCTCAAGGAGATGCAAAGCCTCAGTGGAAAATTAGCCGCCATGAACAGGTTCCTTTCACGGTCTGCAGAAAAAGCCCTACCATTCTTCAATACGTTGAAGAACATAACAAAAGAAAACCAGAGCGAATACCGTTGGAGTGAACAAGCTGAGGAAGCATTTCAGAAGATGAAGAGTATAATCCTGGAATTACCCAACCTAACTGCCCCGGTGGCAGGAGAAGATCTGTTTGTATATTTAGCAGCAGCCGAGGAAGCCATAAGCGTTGTGCTAATGGTAGAAAGGAAAGGAAAACAAATGCCAGTCCACTACGTTAGTAGAACATTGCACGAAGCTGAACGGAATTACGCCCCTTTGGAAAAATTGGCTTTAGCGCTATTGCACTGTTCCAGAAGACTCAGAAGATATTTCGAGGCCTACCAATTAAAGTAATCACAGACCAACCCATTCGAGATGTGCTAAACAAGCCTAAATCCTCGGGGAAGTTGATGAAGTATGCCGTGGAGTTAGGGGCATACAAGATTACCTACATCCCCAGACACGCTGTTAAGGGACAGGTTTTGGCAGATTTCATAAATGAAACACCAGTTGGTAAGGAAAACGGAAGCCGAGGGAAAAGTAGGGAAATATGTGATATTTTGTAACACCCCCAAAAATGGTTTGCAGCGGAAGAAAAGGTTTTTGGGGTGCTACTCAGTTTGGATCATAACACAAGGTGAAAAATATAGATTTTTCTTTAAAGATTTCATTTATTGAAGTAAAATAAAGTTTACAAAGGTTGAATTGTTGCGGAAAAATGGCCCATTAACAAAATGTAGTCCCCATACATAAATCAGAGTCATCTATGACCATGCCATGCCAATGCCCAAGCGCCTCCAGAGTTAGCTATCGCCTTTTTAATGCCTGAGATAAACATGCTTAAAAAGATCAACACAAAGGTTGAGTGATATTCATAGGTTTAGTAAATGGTTGAACACAAGTTAAAGATGATAATTGCTTCGAAGACAATTACCATAGAAAAACAGAGATTATTATGCACTAAGCTCATGACACCAAACTAACTGCATACACCTAATTACTGGTGTAAGTAATAAAATTGCCCCCCAGATGTAATAGCCAATTACTTAGAGATAATCAAATATGGTGCGCCCCGGTTATTTCCGATAACCGAGTCGGGGTCGTCAATTCCCATAGTACTATCCACAATATTTGCGTTCACTCGCAAGTGATTAATGGTTCATGATGAAGAGGACTTTTGGCTGGCAACTTAGGCTATAATAATAACAATAATCAGGCAAGCATACATTTTAAGAAAATACTTGTGTTCTAGTTTTTAGCATGTATCTCCCCCAAAGGGTTTATAAAACAGTTAAAAGAGTAGAAGTGGGGCTATGAACTCACCTCAGTGATACGGTAGAAAATGCACAACAATAGCAAGTATGATATGACAACGGCTTCAACACGTAACTTAGATATAATATGGCAAGTCTTAGATAATATATTCCGTTTACGACCATAAATGGTAATGTTTGGAAAATGGTTTATTTGTGAGACACTTGTATCATTATAACTTGTGTGCTAATGCTTAAAGTTCAAAAATAAATGTTTTCAAGTGGTTGTGTTTAGTGTCGCTTGTGTGGTAAGTTTTATGTTTTAATCGATTTCAAAATATTTGTAAGTATTGGCTCTTGGAATAGATGTGGAAAAATGTATACGAAAATTTCGTATAGGAGTTGGTTCAAATACTGGCTTAAGTGTTATCGAAGTGGGGAATAAATACAAGTCGAATTGTACTTATTAGATTTGTTATATTTCGAGGTGTGAAGATAAAAATACAATATATATTTATCGGAGTTGTGGGAAAATAATATATTTGAATAAATGTAATATTTATAGTTTACAGGAATGAAGTCGTTAAATGAAAATATATGTTAAACATGTTTATTTAACGAAAGGTGTAAAACATATAAGTTTATAAAACTTATAAAAGTTTTAGGGTGAAAAATGTCAAAGTATCAAACTTGAGGGGTTGATATCGTAAATATAAACTTCCAAAACTTATAAAAGTTTTTAGAAAATGATAGGTGACTTAAAGTTTAGGGCTGAAGTTGTCAAAATAGTATGATTTTCGAAGTTATAAAGATCCTAGGAAAACTGATAAGTTGCTCGGAGTTGAGGGGCCAAAGTTGCCAAGATGCGAAAATTGTAAAATTACCAAAAATAAACCAATAAAACTGACCACCACAGGACTCAAACCTGGGTCAGTTGAAATAAATGTAAGCAACACAACGAGTGAACTAGATGTCGCTTGGTGTCTAGTGTTGCTACATAAAAGAATTTAAGGTGAACTAAATATGTGATCCAAATCTAATAATTTTACTTAACAGTGGCCTATGCTTGTATTTTAATTGCTTTTCTTTCATCATTTTTAATATAAAAACCTTAAATGTGTTCATAATATGTGCATGAGTGTCGACTTAAGTGAGAACAACTTTTTCCTTTTTTAAGCTTACATGATAGCGATGAGTTGATGATTATATGGTGTGATTATTTTGACGCCTGATCAACGTGATAATATTCATATGATATGGCATGAACTTATCGAGATCATGAGATACCTCGTGGAGCTTGCTAAACTGTTATGTGTTAAATGCATCGTGAATATTGCATTAGATCATGTGTAGTAGCATTGTCAGACATAGCAATTATAGAGGCATAATTTACATACTCCAGCATGTTTAGATTCACCACTCAGAAAAAGATTATGATTTAGAAATGCTACAGAATATGACAGAATAGATATGAAAATGGGTTTCAGTATTCCTGGGTTTAAGCAGTTTAAAGAAAAAGGAGTAAAAGAATTAAAATGAAAACGTATCAGAATGGATACGGATCATTCAATAAGAAATATTCCTTATCAGAGTTGTGCAACAGAATTTCAGGATGTGACATTTTAGCGAAAATGATGCGAATTCAGGTAAATAAATCCTTTCTTTTAACGCCACCTTATGAAATTTTTAGATATTTTCAGAAAACATTCAAGATGAACATCAAGAATACAGATGATTATGGATCTACCGAGTTATTTTTAGAGGATAATCCAGAAAATCTCTGAGTTCATATGATTAGGAGAAAGGATTTCAACATGGATAACAGGTACCTACTACAAACCTGTTGATAAATATAATACATATATAGAGGAAATGAATTCTAGTTTGATCCTTATTAGTGGATTATCAGTTTTATGTTAGAATACAGACATGATACAAACCCAAGTGGGGTAGTACCTACAACCGATCCTAAGTAATTTAGGGGACAACTTAGTTACAACAACAGTAGTTCGTGAGGACACGAACAGTCCAAGCGGGGGAGAGTTGTAACATCCCGATTTTTATAGAAAATAATAGCGGATTTATTTAAATTCATATTGGTTACATCTAATATTTTAGAGGAATAAATATAAAAGTCCCACTTTGATGGAGTTAATGACATAGTTAACAAGGGACTTAATATGATACAAGCTCGGACAAGTTTTGCAACACGATTTTACTACGAGGGCTAAATGTGACTGATTGGTGCAAAACCGTCAAGTTTTCTCACGCAAGCTAGCCACTTGTGAATGGCTAACCGTAAGGAACTTAAAACAGCTCAAACACCAAATGCAATTTAGATCAGGAGAATACAGTGGATTCCCGGGTCGTTAAGTCCCACGGAGGATGAATGGTGTTTAACACAATCAGATGTCGAATAATCACTAAGGATAGTGATCAGTAAGGATTTTGAGTTATTTTATAAATTACAGGGGCTTAAATGCAAATTAAAGGAATATTAAAAATATAAACTATATTAAATAAATGCTATCACTAATTTTAAACTGATGTTTTTGATTTTTCTATTACAAATTTAAATTTAAAAACTACGTGACGTACAAAATAAAATGTGAAACTGAAGCAGTATTAATCCTAAAAATATGAAAATGATATTTTTTCAAACCTAATGATATGAGAAAATTTTAAGAAAAAGAAAATTATTTTTATAACTATTTATCTAATTATTATTAATTAAAAACTATTTTTAACTATTAAATTATAACCTAAAATACAAGAAAATATGAAATAAAGCTAGAAAAATAAAATTATGACTTGGAAAAATCTAAAATAACAAAAGAGAATTTTCAAAACTATTTTTATATTTTTCTGATTATTTTTCTATTTTTTATGAATTTTAAACTATTTAAAACTAATTAAATTACTAAAATAACAAATTAAACTATGAAAAATCTGGAAAAATAATTTTTTTTCTTTTTATATTTATCTTAACCAAAGAAAAATGAAAATTTATTTTTTTTGAACTTTTTCTTAATTAATTGTATTAAAAGCTAATTAAATAATCCTAAAAACTGTTTTAAATTAAGAAAAATAGCAAACAGTGTTGGAAAATTATGAAAATTTCAGGAAAAGTCTAATTTAATATGTTGAATCTAAGAAAAATAGAAAAACAGTTGCTTATGTGGAAGAAAATGAAACTGCCATGCAAGTGCTTATGTAATAAGCACTTTGAATAAGCACAAGTTACAAACTGAGAACCAAACTTTCACAGAAGCTCTAATAAGCTATAAGTACTTTAAAACAACAAATTACAAATGACCTTGACCTCTGAATTGCAACTACTTGTGATTTGATTGATTTGAGTTTATGTGCAAAAACAGATTTAGGGGTCAACTTGCAGTTTAATAATAAGCTACTAAATAAGCTAGAAATCAAAGAACAGAAGTTGGAACCTGACCTAGACCTGGCTAACTACTTATGAACCAAAAATCAGCCCTGGATGAGCTCTGATGAGCTTGGTACAAGCCTAGCAATAAGCTGAGAAAACTCAGCTTTGACTGAGTTTGTGAACAGGGCACATAAGCCCTGTTTGATAAGCTTTTTTGAAGGCTTTAGAAAATTACCAAAAATCTAACAAAATGATAACAAGTAACTTGACCAGTTGAAGTTTTAAAAACAAAAAGTCTCACTTGATTTGGACCAATAATGAACCTATGAAAAATCACTCTAGTTTGGAGAAAACTGAGTTTTCCAACCTTTTTGACTTTTAAGCAGTTTTGACAATATTGACTTTATTGAACTTTGATTCAAAATGGTGGACTGATGTTGATGTTAAATGGTAAATTGAAACTAGTGCAGGCTATCTTAATGAATTATAAACACAAAACAAGATTTTGATTATCCAAAATCCAAACAGTTAAAGGAGTAAGACAGTTAACAAAAGGTTTTGACTTTTAAGGTTTGTAGTTGCAATATAATGACTGCAATGAGCTCAAATGAGCTTAGCAAGCATGAAACAACAGGCTTTAATCACTGACTTAACCTCTAGCACAGATTAAGTAACCGATCCAAACACACCTACATTAACTGTTTTGTAAATTTAAACTATACTAACCACTGATTTAACTCATTCCATTAATTAAACTAACTCTAATATCCTAATTACTAATAATTAAACATATTTAATGACCAGAGATTCAAATATAAGCACAAAATGAAACCTGCATTAAAATTGAAAATGAGACTAGCACTCACAAGTATCCAGCTTGTTTGCAGCTTAAACCAGAAACCAAACCATACTTAAGCTATTCAAATCCACCCCAAATTCATCTCTGCAACACCCACTATCCAATTCTAACCTGCTTGAACCAAAATTTCTTCTTTGTTGACTTTTGTTGACCATCAACCCATTATGCTTGAAACTGAACTCCAGGCTTACAGAAAGCTATATTGAGATTATATAAGCTTGTCTGAGCTTATAAATAAGCTAATTGAAACTTTAAGATCAGATTTTAAAATTGAAAATTGAAACAGTGGACATGAAACATGAATTGTAAACTCAAACTTGAATTGATGCTTGATAACAGTTGAAATACAATGAAATACTTAAGTTTGATATAATTAAGCTTGAAATTACAACTTTAAAGCTACTTAAGACATTTTAAAAAAAATACGACATACTTAAAATTAAAAAACTAAAGACTGGTCTTCTCTCTTGTTTCTCTTCCTCTTTTAAGCACCAAAAAGCTTCCACGTGTCCTTCTGAGCAAATCCCACCTCTAAACTTGACCAATGGATGAGTAGAATTGATCTTGGCCATTTGATCATTTTTGGCGGGAAAGCCTGTTTTTGACCACAGGCTCTGAATTAGCTGCTAGGGGGGGTGGCATTTATTGTGGTGGGAAAGGTGGGTAGTGGTGATGATGAGGGGAGGGAAAGGTGATGGGAGAGGGGTCTGTGTGTTGCAGTCAAGTTGGGAAAGACATGGTTTGACTTTGTTTGACCTGGGGGTCCAAAAAGAGAAAAGACAGGGGGGTCACAATTGTAAGTGGCAGGGGTCAAAAGCAGTTTTGACAAGGCTTGGCTTTATATTGACAAGGACTATTATTGCAATTCTGATAGATGAGGGACCAAACCTGCCATTTTCTCAAAACTGTTTCAAGGGTCACTTTTGACAAGCTTTAATAGTACAAGGACTATTTTTGACATTTTCAAATTTTCAAAGGACCATTTTTGCCAAATTTCAAAGTTCAGGGACTTAAGTTGTAAATTTGCAATTTTAAATCTCAAGGACCAATTTTGACAACTTAGGAATCCCTAGGGACTTGAAATGATATTTTTCTTTATTTTGTTTTACCAGGGACTGTTTTTGACAACTTTTGAAACTTGGGGGACTAAAACTGCCAATTATGCAAACTTGATACGTTTTTCACCAGATTTTGATATTTTTGCATTTAAAACACATAAAACACTTATTTGTGATATTTTTATCATTTTGATGCATTTCTGAGTGTTTTCAGATGTTTTTACAGTTTAATTTGTACAAAAATGATGAGTATTTAGACACTCATCAGTGACAAATAGCCAAACTATAAAAAAAATCCATATATATTTTATACTTAATGCAAAGTCGGTTTACAGGAGATATACTCCCTCCCATTCACAACTTAGAGAAAAGAAGAGCATGAAGAAAACATTTTCTTCACTTTGAAGAATTCTTTTACACATCATGATCTTTATCAATTTCTATTAAGGATTATGCAAGGATTATAAAAGTTTAACATGGTATGAATGATTAAGGAGCTTCAAGTGATTTCATGTTCTTCCCCAATTCAAGGTAAGTAGTGAATTAAATGTTAAACATGAATATAAGCTATGAGGTTATGATTAATAATTGTTTTACATGATTATGTGATGAATTCATGGTTTATGATTCAAGGGTTATGCATATGATTATTAGGGTTTATGATGGGATTATGTTTATGATCAATTTATGATGTTTAGGAGGTGTTTATGTTGATTATTGAGTTGAACCAAACACCCCTTTATGTGATATATGATGTTAAACAAGTTGCTGAAGTTTTCAGCAATGATTAGTCATGTTTGAAAAATCATATAAAATTGATAGAAGCTCGGATTGAATCATGGTCGGACTTTCTGGAAAGCCTAAGGTGTCTACTTCAGTTGTTATTCATAAAGTGTTTGCTCATTTAGTAGTTAAGTTGGTCTAAAATGTGATTTGCTACAGCAAGGGCTGATCCTGAAATGTGCAGCAAACCGAACTTTAAAAATTCATACCGGATAGACCGTAGCTCCGTTTGGAGCGTTCCATACCTTTTCGGAAAGAAAAATAGTATACTTTCATGGAAAAGTAGCTCATGACCTGTTTCAGTAGCTAAGTGAGCCAAAACAATGCATTTGCAGGCTGCTGCAGAAAATTAGCAAACGCTTTATTAAGTGTTTTGATAATTATGACATGATATGATGTTTTTGCAAGTCCCGAGAGATTATATGCTATGATAGCTTATGTTCTCAGCCCATATGGTTATAATTCATGTTATGCAAGTATAGAACCAAGTGATAATGTTTGGTTAGCTTAGCTCGAGTTCGCGAGCATAGTAATGCATGTTTGGCGAGATTTATGCCATAACTAGTTTATGAATTTATACATTATAATTAGTTTATGTGTGCTTAGTTGCACTTATAGTTGCATTATCATGTTATATTCATGCTTATTTGTTATGTGTTAACATTATACGTGTACATCTATCATGATATAGGTGTTCGAGGCATATTCAGAATCATTCATCTTGCATTATACGGCCCAGGTGAGTAATGGATTTTCAGTTAACATGTTTAGTAGATTAAGCGTTTTTAGTATATATATGCCTTGCTATATCTTAAGTACTATGAAAGTTATGTATCATGTTGACCCGTGTGGTCATATAAGTATCATGTTGACCCGTGAGGTCATATTAGTATCATGTTGACCCGTGTGGTTATATTAGTATCATGTTGACCCGTGTGGTCATATTAGTATCATGTTGACCCGTTGGGTCATATTAAGTAGTATGTTGACATGTTTGGTCATATTAGTATCATGTTGACCCGTGTAGTGATATTAGTATCATGTTGACCCGTTGGGTCATATTAAGTAGTATGTTGACATGTTTGGTCATATTAGTATCATGTTGACCCGTGTGGTCATATTAGTATCATGTTGACCCGTTGGGTCATATTAAGTATTATGTTGACGTGTTTGGTCATATTAAGTATCATGTTGATCCCTTTGGTCATATAAAGTATCAAGTTGACCCGTTGGTCATATTAAGCATTAAGTTAACCCAAGTTGACCCATTTGGTCATATTGAGTATCAAGTTGACCCGTTGGTCATATTAAGCATTAAGTTAACCCAAGTTGACCCATTTGGTCATATTGAGTATCAAGTTGACCCATTGGTCATATTAAGCAGTTTTTAAGGCGCGCCAAGTGCTTTATGCACTAAATTAGTCAGAATGGTACTTTATGCATTACTCAATGTATTTAGTACTATCAGTATATAGTCAGCTATGTGATCACACATGTGTTCCAGACAAAGTTGGAACTTAGACCTCCTTAGTGAAGAATCGAGCCTTAGAATAGTGAATGTTCCAAAATTGGAACTCAGACATCCTATATGGATGATTACATGCTTATATGGCTCGTCAGTTATGTATTCAGCGAGTATAGTACTATAGGTACTCAGTCAGTATATGCTTATGGACTTAGTCAGTATGTGCTTATGCACTCAGTCAGTATGTGCTTTACGCACTCACTATGTGCTTATGTACTCAGTCAGTTATGCACTAAGTATGTGCTTATTTATGCAGACAGTTATGCACTTAGTATACTTATGTACTCGGTCAGTAACATGGTGTATCATGTATTTAATCAGTCAGTATCATGCTTATGCAGTTAGTTAATATTATGATTCATGTAGTCATAATAGTACTGTATATATACTTATTCAGCATCATGTTTATGTTCAGATTATGATTTAATACAGTTCCGTTATCTCACTAAGTCTTATAGACTTACCGTTCTCAGTTTATATTTTTGTAGGTATGCAAGATGAGACCATGTACATGCTAAATGGGGCGTAATGGGTTAAAATGGTGTAGCTCGCGGGTTAGGTAACGAGCTTCTCATTTCCATAATTTGTTATCAGTTTGGAATGCCCCTAAATCAAGAACCAGTTTATTTACCAAGTTTAAAGAGTCACCGTTATGTATTTTTGTAAAGTTTGATATTTTAACGGGACGTTTGGAATAAGCCCGTATGATGTAGAAAATACGCTTCTGCTAGTTTTATCAATGTATACAGTTTACGGATTTTTAAATATATATATAAAAAAAAATCTGGGTGTTTCACTAATTAAGGAAATTATTAGTAATAATTATAAGGTAATTTATTCGGTGAGATCAAGGATGATTCGGAATAAATTTGTCGGTTTTGAATTCTTCGTGTTACTCGTAAGTTATGCCACATGAGGACGTGTCAAAAGTTATTTCAAAAGAAAAAAAATATCCCGTAGTTATCGTTAATCAAGGTTTACCTTTGTTAATTGTGTGGTTAATTTCTCGGGGTCTCACATATTTCCACGGCCGAGGAAGAATGGACCCTGTTCACCGACGGGGCATCTAATAAAAAAGGCTTCGGAGCCGGCTTAGTGCTAATCAGCCGGGACCAGACAGAATACACTTATGCTCTCTGGCTGAATTTCCCCAGCACCAACAACGAAGCAGAGTACGAAGCATTATTGGTCGGCCTAAGAATCGCAAAAGATATGAAAATCCAAAGTTTAAATGCCAAGGTAGATTCTAACCTGGTATCAAGCCAAATCAACGGAGAGTTCACCACGTATAAGGAAAGCATGGCAAAATACCTGGACAAAGCAAAGGAATACATAGGGTGTTTCAAGCGATTCCGAATACCGAACATACCCAGAGCACAAAACTAGAAAGCCGATGTACTAAGCAAGTTAGCGTCTGTTGCTTTTGATCATCTAACTAAGGAAATACTTGTGGAAGTGTTGGAAGCACCTTTAACTGAAGAAGAGATCATTGGGGCCATAGTGGAGGAAGAAGAGGAGAATTGGATGTCTCCAATCATCAGGTGCCTCGTCGAAGGAAAATGGCCGGATGATGAGAACGAAGCAAGAACCCTCCGGATGAAGATCAACCACTATACAATGGAAGACGGGGTATTGTTCAAAAAGTCATACTTGGGCCCAATGCTAAGATGTGTAGGTCCGCTGCAAGCCAAATACGTAGTAAGAGAAGTACATGAAGGGGCATGCGGAATGCATTCAGGACCAAGGTCCGTGGTGGCAAAGTTGATAAGGCAAGGCTACTACTGGCCAACAATGCATAGGGACACCAGGGAAGTTACCCAGAAATGTGAATCCTGTCAAATACACTCTCCGGTACCCAAGTTACCTAAGACTCTCATGACTTCCATCATGTCACCTTGGCCTTTCTTCCAATGGGGAATGGACATATTAGGCCCTCTCACCGAAGCACCGGGAAAAGTAAAGTATGTCATTGTAGCTATCGACTACTTTACAAAATGGATGGAGGCTAAGTCATTAGCAAAAACTACAGGAAAGGAGGTCATAAAGTTCGTATGGGAAAATATTGTATGTCGCTTCGGCTTACCACACATAATAGTGACAGACAATGGCAATAATTTTATTCATGATCCCTTCAAGAATTGGTGTGAAAAACTGCACATCAAACAGATAAACACCGTGGTGGCACACCCCCAAGCTAATGGTCTGGTAGAACGGGCAAACAAAAGCCTCATGCATGGCTTCAAGACAAGATTGGGAAGAAGCAGGTCCGGGTGGGTTGATGAACTACCAAACGTGCTATGGGCTCACCGAACATCTCTCAAGACGAGCAACGGGGAAACACCGTTCAGCCTGACATATGGAAGCGAAGCAGTGATCCCGGCCGAAATTGGAATGCCAACCTTTCGGACCATGATGGTAAAAGAAGAAGGAAGTGAAGAGGAAATCCGTCTAAACTTAGACCTGCTGGAGGAAAGGAGAGATTCGGCGGCGGTGGAAGAGGCAAGGTACAAGAAGAGAGTGGAGCAATACTACAACCGGAGAGTAAGAGGCGAGAAATTCAGAGTTGGAGACTTTGTCTACCGAAAGAACGAAGCAAGCAGACAAGAGAACCAAGGCAAATTAGGACCAAATTGGGAAGGCCCAGTCCGTGTCGTCGAAGCATACGAAAACGGTTCATACAAGCTATAGACAGCCGAAGAGAAAGAAGTACCCCGCACTTGGAACGCGGTAAACCTGAGGAAATGTTTCTTGTAGTTTAGAAAAACTTTGTAATCCTAAGCCCAAGGGGCAACTAATTGCAACTTCTGCTATTCATTAATGAAAAGTATAGCTCCTCGGATGACGAAGGAGCAATTTTCCCTATCTATTGTTTACTAAACATAATTATCATGTGACCCCCCCCCCCCCCCCCCGATAGGCTCGCGACCTCCGAGGAAACATGGTCAATGTTCAAAGATGGTTCATACCCAAAAAGGGTTGCCATGAGAAAAATATAACGGTTCATACCCAAAAAGGGTTGCCGAGAGATAAAATAAACGGTTCATACCCAAAAAGGGTTGCCGAGACATAAGGTAAGCGATTCATATCCTAAAGGGGTTTCCGAGACAAAACAAGTGGTTCATACCCAAAAAAGGGTTGCCGAGGCATGAAAAGCCTAACGACTCATAGGACCGAGAAATATGCCCTAAAGGAATCACCATGCAAAGAGCAATTTAAAAGAAAGGCCGAGCAATCAACATCGAGGAAACATAAAGAAATCGTTACATACTCCCAATATCATGTAATGCATCCATTAACATGATACTGAGGGGGGGGGGGGACATGTTGGCGTATGTATCCGGCGAGTGTAGCCAAAGAGCATAAATCGCTCGGATAAACATACAAACCAATTAAGACCAAGTAAACTGAGCCAACAGTCAACACATGCCGAAGGGTTGGACACAACCCCCCGGCACAACGGCTACATGACATCACCATACATAAAGGGAAAGGAATCTTGATCAGAATACCTGACCTTATTCAGACAGGGACCAAACAGAGTAAGCCAAGCTCCCGCCTGACCTAAGCAGAAAGAGCAAGTCAACTCCCGCCCGAAAGAGTCACTATCACCCCACGTGACCTCCAGGTAAGGACAAGACTTCTCACCTATAAAAGGAGCAAAGTTGCTGCATTAAAGGTTAACTAATTCCTATCTCATTTTACACATTACTCTGACATTTCACCATACTCATTCTCACGCCGGAGCGTGGTCTAGGGATAAAACTCTAGGCGAGGCTAACGCGTGCTTTCTTTGTGTTAACAGATCCGAAGGACCCTAATCCGGAGAGCTAAACGAAGGATTAGCCGAAGGATATTAGCTTGTTTAGGTGAAGACATACTTTTACCTCAACATCGCCGTTGTCCTATCAGAAATTCAGAGTTCACTTGTAAATTTTAACCTTTACTTATACTGATTATAGAGCGACTCAAATTATCATTGAATTAAGTGTTTCAAACCGCATAACACTTTGTAATTCTACGATTTATTTACGAGATAATCAGTCCGGAGTGTACCTAACACGTCACTGAAATACCGAATTTTTTACTTTGTAAAAAAATAAAAACGAGTAAGTATTTTTTTTTTGGGAAAGTAAACGCATGATCCAAAAACAGACGTCCCATTTTGTCACTACTCCCACACCCAAATTGTGCATGTCCTAATTTACTACTCATCATCCGCCTGCAATATTTGTAATCTACTCACCAAACTTTCCGAATCTTTTCCTTCTATAATGACAATGACAATCCACCTGCTGATCACACTCATCCTTCAACTGATCAATGGCTACTGCTTACGTCATCATCATCTTACTCATCCTCCAGCTATTACCGGCGGAGACTCGATCGTCAACCGTCGGAGTTGAATACGTTTCGAGACTTATCGAAATTCAGGACCGTGAAAAAGCTCCGGCGTCTGTACAGGTTTCTGCTGTTAGAGATGCTGTTGACCGGTTTATTCCTTCGCATTCTTCTAGCTTTGATTTTCAGATTATCACTAAGGTATATAATTGTGTTGTTAGTTATATTTGAGTATGTGATAGTATCTGCTTAATTAGCTTGGTTTACGGATAATAAGTTAATCAGCTATGATTCTGTTTTTAGATTCTCTTAGCCTATATGTTATGATTTTGTTAAGTTTCGTTACGTTTAGATAAAATATCAATGACAGATATGTTGCCGTAAAAGACAGGTGACAGTATATATTAGTGGCTTATGAACTGGGCTTATGCTTATGTTATATAAGCGGCTTATGGCTTATATATCATGAGCTCATAAGCCCTTGCAAAGTGTTTGACTTAGCTTATCATAGTTAACAAAGTAAAATGAAAAAATAGTACATGATCCAACATTAAAAAAGTGTACTTATTAAATGAGGGTATAAAAGTCTTTTTATATAGTATCCTTATATAAGTCAACCCCTCCTCAGATAAGCCACAAATTTGGGCTTATAAAACCCCCCTTATATAAGCTCATAAGCCCACTCATATAAGCTTAAGCCAAACACCCCCTAAGTTTTTGGAATGGTTGACTATCTAACTGTCAAATTACATGTTGCCTACTCAGCTTCTTTAATCATACACGATGTTATGAGCTATTGAGCTAACATATCTGCAAATCACACTCAGGTTTGATATTTCATCAGATTAAAGGCATTTGAAGTGCTAATTTGGGCATTACATCCATTACTACTATATCGCGCAACTTAGGCGCATTTTGTTTTTAAGTTTAGCATCAGCACTTTTAGAAATACATCTAGTTTGGCTTTATGCTGATTATAATGATTTCTTTCTAGTTAAATAAGAATGCTGGTTCAAAAACAAAGAGTTAAGTATATTGCTTTGTGCGTCATTCTCGAAGGTTGTATGATATAGTGTCTACCTTTGTTTTTTCACGTTTAACTTACTATGTGTTACAGTGATATAATTATCTATCTGATTTTTGTTCCAAAATTAATGTGCAGCGGCAATGCTTGTTGATGTAACATAACATGTTTAAGCTTTCAGATTAGTGATAACATTCTGATATGTAAAATAACCGGCATTTGGCAGTAGCAGAATTTAGGCTGCATTATGATAACAGTTTCAGTGTCTCTAGAGTTATCACATTATCAATCGCGAACAAACTAGTATTTGACACATTTTTGTATGTGATATAGTTCTTTATGTGACGTGTTAAAACGATAAATACTCTTATAACCAAACTTACTCCCTGCTGTATGGTTATTTGTAGGAGCGTTGTGGTGGAGTATCCTGCTTTTTGATAAGCAACCATCCTTCTTCGCACTTGCCGGGTGCCCCTGAAATTCTGTATGCTGCTTCTTTCATTACTTTACACTTCTTAGTTTTCTCTTTGGTTCTGGTTACAAACTTTCAAGGGGTCTGAAAAACTTCTAGTGTTCACTGATCAATGTATCATCAGACCCTTAACATTTTGTCTTTCCCCGCGAGTAGACACCATACTGTGTTGGCATTATTTAGAAGTATGTAGGTTCATCATATGTTGTCAAACTTTTGTAGTCCTCTTTATGATAAGGAACCTAATATACTTGAAATGCTGATCAGCATAAGTGGTGTCACGGGAGTCGAACTGTTGACCGGTCTTCATTGGTACTTGAAAAACTTGTGTGGGGCACATATTTCATGGGATAAAACTGGTGGTTCACAACTATCGTCTGTGCCTAAGGCAGGGTCTCTTCCTCGTATGAAAGATGATGGGCTTCTGATACAGAGGCCTGTTCCTTGGAATTACTACCAGAATGCTGTCACATCTAGTTGTAAGCACGTTGTTTCAACATAAATTTTTGAAATATCCTTGAAGCTTACTGCTCCAGCACACAAATATATGATATCGTTATGCTTTTTCAAAGATACATTTGCCTGGTGGGACTGGCAAAGATGGGAGAAGGAGATTGACTGGATGGCTCTGCAAGGCATCAATATGCCTTTGGCATTTACTGGGCAGGAATCCATCTGGCAAAAAGTATTTGAGGTATTTATCTGCCTTATATTGCTCATCATACTTCGAAATTTGTGTTTGAATATATGATATGATTAGACAAGATGACTACATTATATCAAATTTGTCTTTTGAACCTGGGTACATTATTTACTTCCTTCCCTTGATAAATGATGGCTCTTTTTGCAGAAATTTAATATTAGCAATACAGACTTGGACGATTTCTTTGGAGGTCCAGCTTTTCTTGCATGGTCCCGGATGGCCAACTTGCATGGGTGAGCTTTGTTTGCTTATTCTATTCCATGATTATGAACCGGACTTTTTACCGAGTTTGATATATGTCTGTGCCCCTTTAATGAACAATATTACCGAGTCTTCACTTAAATGTTTCTTTTAAGTCTTATATTTGACATTTTCTATGTTGATTGCAGATGGGGTGGGCCACTACCTCAAAGTTGGCTAGATCAACAACTCACAATGCAGAAGAAAATTCTTGCTAGAATGTATGAGCTCGGAATGACTCCAGGTAACCCACTACACTAGATTGTTTGGATCATTCATGTGTCACTTTCTCAGTACCGCAGATTATTTAATGAAAACAGGTTCAACAAGGAGAAGTCAGGAGACAAAGACTTTTGTAATCTTACTATTTATTCGCTCTTACTAATGCTCATATTTTTTATGTTGTAGTCCTACCAGCCTTCTCTGGAAATGTACCTGCTGCTTTGAAGAATGTATATCCATCAGCAAAGATAACACGTTTAGGGAATTGGTGGGTATTTTGTTTTCTTCGCATTCGATGTCGATGGTCATGAAATTGAGAAGGTTAAACACAGTCAATTTCCCATGTAAAAAAAAAAAAAAAAAAAAAAAACTTTCCTAAAGCTCACAGTAATCGTCTTATTGTTTGACTGGATGAATTGCTGCAACCCATTTATTAAGGAAATTGCTATTATGTTATTCCTTCTAGGTTTACAGTTGACAGTAACCCTAGATGGTGCTGTACTTATCTCCTTGATGCCACTGATCCCTTGTTCATTGAGATCGGGAAAGCATTTATAGAGCAACAAGTCAAAGGTGAGTCTGTTACAAATTTTATATTATCATAGTCATTTTATCTAGTAATCTGAAGCACAGAAAGCTTTTTTACTATTTTTAATAGTGGAATTACTTCTTGTTTCCAGAGTATGGACGGAGTAGCCACATATACAATTGGTAAAAGTTTCATCATATTCTTTAGCTGTCATGCTTTACATAAACTGTATGATTAAGAATGCTCTAATATCATCTTTATTTCTTAGTTTATAAGCGTATTTGGCTGGCTAATCCTGTAGTAACTTCCTATATTACGAATATACCATGACGTTCATTCATATTTAACGTGTCACAGTGATACATTTGATGAGAACACACCACCAACAGATGATCCAGAATACATTTCTTCGCTGGCTGCTGCAATTTTTAAGGGAATGCAAAGTGGTGATGAGGATGCTGTTTGGTTAATGCAGGTAAAACAACCCAAAAAAACTTGTTTATCAGGGCAAATATCTTTCCTAATCAAATATTATGTTACTTATTAATATTTTGTGTCTACAGGGATGGCTGTTTGCATATGATCCATACTGGAGGCCTCCACAGATGCAGGTACCCCTACCTAACCACCCCAGAACACCTTGATTTTCCAATCTTGCATCATCTATTTGTATGCATAAGTTAAGAATGCATAAATTATCATAGTGTTCTGGGGTTTATGCCCAAACTCTGATATATCCCTTGATTGTAGTATGCTTTAAAGTGTATTCATTTTATATTAGTTCGTATATATGTCTCTAAGTGAATGTAATCATGATACTTGGTACATAACTACATACTATATGCATCGATGTTCTGTTCCTTGTTTTATTTTCTGATGTCAAATGACTTGTATTCTTATCTTAGGCACTTCTACATGCTGTTCCTATTGGGAAAATGATTGTTCTTGATCTTTTTGCTGAAGTCACACCAATTTGGACTACTTCGGATCAGTTCTATGGTGTTCCTTATATCTGGAAAGTTACATTTTTCTTCTTTTGAGCCTTAAATGATAAGTTGACATGTAGATCCTTAGCATATTGATGATAAATATTCTGTGCCTATTGCTGTTTTTCTTATTTGGACTACTATTTGTTGCTACGCAGGTGTATGCTGCATAATTTTGCAGGGAATGTCGAGATGTATGGTGTTTTAGATTCTGTAGGATCTGGACCTGTTGAAGCTCGTATTAGCAAGAACTCAACAATGGTAAGCCAATTGTCTTGGCTCTTGCCCTTACCCTCCTTTTCAGAAACTACTTAGCTCCATGTAATTCGTTATTCAATGCATTTACCCAGATTATCTGCTCTTTTAGGTTGGTGTTGGAATGTCAATGGAAGGTATTGAACAGAACCCTGTGGTTTATGATCTGATGTCTGAAATGGCATTTCAGCGCAACAAAATTAATGTCAAGGTAACACAAGCTTTTCCTTTTAACAAATGTAATTAGAATGTAAACAAGTTAATTTGAAGTTGAACATATTTACTAGATCCAAAAGAAGTACCTATGAAGGAAATCAGAGGATTATGCTTTGAAAGTATCTAGTTTTACTGCTGCTGCTTATTATTAATTATATGCATCTCATCTAGGCATGGGTTGATTCATATCCAAGTAGACGATATGGAAAATTTGTTCCATCACTGCGAGAAGGATGGAACATATTATATCACACAGTTTATAATTGCACTGATGGTGCCTATGTAAGTAATCTTTTAAGTCTTTTGAATACAATAGCAGGAGACGCCGTATTGTATTTTGGATTTTATGTTGGTAAAATCTTGCAGGATAAAAATAGGGATGTGATAGTTGCATTCCCAGATGTTGATCCATCCTTTCTTTCTAAGCCACAAATGTATGGAAGACGTTATCTCAGGTCTGCAAATCGTTTTTCAAAGAGGAATTCTTTAAAAGACGAGGATGAAGGTTTTGACAAACCCCATTTGTGGTACTCAACTTCTGAAGTTATACGTGCACTAGAACTTTTCACTAAAGGTGGTAGTGAACTGTCTGGGAGCAGCACTTATAGGTGAACCATAAATACTATTTCATGAGTTCTGTTTTTATACTCCCAAATCCCGGTAACAGAAGAAATATGCATAATAGGAACATTTGAGGGTTTTTTTTTTTTTTTTTTTTTTTTTTTTTTTTTTTTTTTAAATTAGCCACACATCTAAGTATCGGCATATTTCTTACTTTCAGGTATGACCTTGTTGACTTGACGAGACAAGCATTAGCAAAATATGCCAATGATCTGTTTCAGGATATCATTGAGGCCTATGATTTACATGATCGTAGTGGTGTTGCTCACCTTAGTGAAAAGTTTCTTGACCTTGTGGATGATATGGACACACTCTTAGCTTGCCATGAAGGGTTCCTACTTGGACCTTGGTTAGAGAGCTCAAAGCAACTTGCTGTTGACAAGGAACAGGAGAAACAGGTAAGTTGGATCGTTAATTATCATTTTACTTTGATTCTCGATCAATAATTTCTCGTAAATTTTAACTTTGTATTAAAACAGTACGAATGGAATGCAAGAACACAAATCACAATGTGGTTTGATAATACAGACGAGGAAGCTAGCCTGCTCCGTGATTATGGTGAGTGCAAAAGAGGTGTTGCTTTCTAATTTTTGTTAATTGTTAATTACTATTGCCATACATCACATGAAATTGCAACATTTTACGTACACTATAGCATTTTGTGTATGGAGCACCCCTTAAGTCTGATTCACACTATTGGCTACGACTCCAATGTGTTAATTACTTATTGTGCAGGAAATAAATACTGGAGTGGACTTTTACGAGACTATTACGGCCCTCGAGCAGCCATATATTTTAAATATTTGATAGAAAGTTTGGCAAAGGGAGAAAACTTTAATTTAAAGAGTTGGAGGAGAGAATGGATCAAGCTTACAAATGACTGGCAGAACGCAAGGGATGTGTACCCTGTCAAAAGTGAAGGTGACGCCCTCAGTACAGCGCAGTTTCTTTTTGACAAATACTTGCGTAGTTCTACTGGTATAAATTATCACTGACTGCTATATTGTTAAATGTATTAATTTGCTCTCTTTAGAAGTTAAAAGAGTCATGATCAACTTTCTATAAAATGAAAAATGTCTGTTTCCATGACTATAGGCAAAATTTGAGCCATTGCTGACATGGATTTCTCTATGCTTTCTAGAAGTATGAGATTAAGATATCTACTACTTTAATCATTATTTGATCATTAGCCATTAGGTTTAATGAGTTTTGTATTCAAACGGTCAAAGTTATTACAGTTTGAAGGTCAAAGTAGCTAAAATGATTTTGTCTTTGGTAAAAATGAATGGAAATTCTTATAAAAAGAGGTAAGAGGAAGGAGAAAAAATAGTACAGATGTTATCATTTATTCTTAGTAAAATAAAGATGATTTAAACCGCAACAACTAGGGACTACATATCCGATACTCTGTTGGTGATTTTAGTGTCATTAATTATTTTAGGTAATTACGATTTATTAGAGGTTAGTGAAATTTCATATTAAGCTCGGATACGAGTTACTAAGTGTGGGATGCACACTCGTTGAGGTAAAATATTTTCGCCCAGACAAAGATGCGGGGGTTAAGGGGGCCGCGCCCCCTTGCAGGGTCAAGGTGTTGCGCCCCTTGTGATTTAACCAATTCTAACCGAATTTAGCCGCCATAACTGTCACAAATGTCTGTTACATAAATACACATCTGGTCTCATTTGTATATATGAATTTCACACAATTCTCTCTGTCTTGCATTCTTCTCTTGTGCATAGAAATAAAATGTTCTTCTCAAATTATCCCGATAAAAATTTCATGATATCCATGCACCAATAAGGTCGAAATACTTTATATGGAAAATGAAGTTACATAATTCATAAAGATATCTAATATTATCATCACCCTAACCCAAATTTCTAACATGCACATGTAGTCCTATAATCCTATTCGCTGTAAAAGTTTACCTTGTTTGTTCTTGACTATGATTTTTAACAATGACCAAACGTATAAGTCAATCAAAGATGTAAAAGTATACCTTTTTTTTCTTGACTATGATTTTTAACAATGACCAAACGTAGAAGTCAATCAAAGACATTTCGATGTTGATTAGGGAAGTTCCAACAACTTTGACACGTCTAACATACATAACCTTATTGGTGTCTGCCTTAAAATTCAATAAACAAATCTATAAAAGTGATTCTCCCCCCTTGCAAAACATAATGTCAAACATTTGATTTGATATATTATTTTACTTACTGTTTAATCATTAATATAGTATTCAAAATAAATAATAGCAAATTGAAAGATGAACCAACACTAACATCATCTTTTAAACTAACTATTCAATATTCAATAATTATAAATAATTCACATAATAGAAATTATGTATCATTATTTTAGTGAAAAAAGGTGAATATATATTACTTATCAACATTTTTAACAAATAGCAAACTTGAAATACAAAAGCTTTACAGCTAAGGCTAAAGGGAGTGATCATCGCCCCTCATCATTAATATCAACGTTAGCCCAGCTTTTTCTCTTCTCTCACTTCCCCTCACTCTCTCTCACCTTTCACCCGTTTTGGTCACCTCCTCTCACCTTTCATTAAAATACACACTTTATACAAATATAACACACTAAATATCTCACACACACTTTCAAAACAAATAAGCAACATTACTTTTAGAATTGTGCCCCACATTTTTATAACTCTCACTATGGTGAGTCGATCACCGTACAAATGCAATTTGGCCGTGACATGTATTTGCTGTTTTGGTTGATGGCGTGTGAACTAAGACGAATGGTAAGTGAGTCACTCCCACTCTGGATAGTCTAATACAGTAAAACTTACAAACCGGAAACAATGATACAATACATTCAACAATCCAAACTAATGACTTAAAATTCACCTATATTATTCACCAAATCATAGTCTCATGACTACATTTCGATCCTGCACATGCCAGACAAGTGAACTTCATCTTCACACTTCAATTATGTATCACGAGTAAGCAATAATATAGAGCATAAGAAACTATTGTACGCATGGCGAAATGGATTTTGTAGATGTGGAGTAGCAAGATGAACAAGTGGAATAATTATTTATAACTAGCCGAATGTGACATGTGGTGGTATTAGAAAGAGAAAACGAAATTGCTATACGCTGTAGCATTATAGCGACAAATAATTTGTGGTTTTGATATGACTTGTGATTCAGTTTGTGGTCATTGCGATCAAAAACAAAATTATTATTTAAGAACCAAAAATGATAAGTTTGAGCATTAAAATATACTTAAACTATAAATTATATATGAATGTTATTACCATTTTAAATCAAATGTATATTAGTAATTAAACTCGACTCATTTTTAAGTTTGTAATAGAAAGAAAAAAAGTTCTCTCTTTTATACTACATATTAGAGATAGGAGAGTTGATTTGCACACTCCAAAATATGATTGGCACACTTCAATGTACAAGTGTGAGAAGCATCCTGTGATATATGTACAACAGTCTGATGCAAAAAATGAAATGTACTAATTATATTTTGGAGTGTGCAAATCACTTCCTTAAAAATAGAGATAGAATTGAGACAATATATTTGATTGAAAAGTAAAAAAGTAGTACGTATTATGTATACATTTTTAGAAGGTAAGGTTAGTTGGTTAAAACAAGCTTCAATTATATAACTTGTTCAACCCATTATCATTAGGTGGAAGTGTGGAACCAATATGATAACTCTTGGGTGTTGAATCACTTTGTGATCAAACTCACCTAATACATTCTTAATACATTTAGGGGTGTTTGGTTGAGGGTTTAGATGGTAAGAAATGGTAATGATATTTAAAGACGGTGCTTGGTTTCGTATAATGCAATGGTCCATTACCCCAAAGTGGGTAATACTCCATTACTTTACAATTTGGGGGTAATGAGAGTTTATAACCAACACCATGATCTCAGAAGCTCACGTACCATATTTTTTTCTTTCAACTTCTGTTTTTTTATATGGTTTTTGTTGTTTATATATTAATATTAATAAAAAATAATTACACATATTTACATCAATGTACAGTTTTGGAAAAAATAATTATTCATATACATTTTTAGTAGTAATAGTAGTAATAACAACACTTTTAAAAACGTGTCAAAGTACGTAATTTTTAATATTGTCAAATATTAATAGTAATTTGTATGCATACACAAATATTCTGTATATAAATAAGTGTATATGCAACAATTAATAGTATAAACCAAGCAACACCAATGACAAAAGAAATGGTAAGAAATGCTCATTATATTCCTTAGTATTCCTTTTACTTTTTCATTACTATTACCCATTTTAAACCAAGCATGCCCTTAGTCTTTCTTTACTCCTAAAGATATGTTATAATTAAAATACGAATAAAGAATGCCTTTAGAGAGAGAGAGAGAGAAAAAAAAAACGAATAAAGAATCAAATACGACACTAACCTGAATTAATTTGTCATATTATTATATTATTATTATTTATTATTATGAGCGATAATTATCACTATCATTTTTATGGGCAAAAGTTCAATATAAATCTCAAATTTACCCAACGAATCAATCATAGTCATTTATTTTTATAATCAAAACAAAAAAAAATAAATTTTCACCTCTTTTTTAAAAACTAAATATCTCGCAAACTGTTAATCGTTACGAGAAAAAAAAATTACCATCACGACGAGAATTAAATTATCTTTCTATAGCTATGCACTTCTATAAATTTTTAACAATTTTTTTTTTCAAAATTTCGGTCCAGAAAAATTTTATGTGAGTTTCAAAAATCACATGTGATTATATTTTTATAAATCACATATGATTTTTGAAAATCATATGTGATTTGTAAAAATCAAAATCACATGTATTTTTGAAAATCATATGTGATTTTTCTGAGCGGAAATTTAAAAAAAAATGTCGAAAATATAGAGAAGTGCATATCTATAGAAAGATAATTTAATTCTCGTCGTGGTGGTGTATTTTTTATAGTTTAAAGATTTACCGTTTGCAAAATATGTTGTTTTAAAAAAAAAGTGAAAAATATATTTTTTATTAATTTTGACTAAAATTAGATGGATAAGATTGATTTATTAGATTTATGGTAAATATGAGATTTATATTGATCTCAATTCCATTTTTATGTTGATTTTTTGAGCAAACATTTTTATGTTGATTAAGACGAGGCACTTTATTTGCTAAATTAAAAATTCATGCTTACCAAGGGACAAATCCCTACCTTTCATCTAGTTTGATCTAATAGTGGGGATTAACCTAAATCCATGTTTTTTTTTCTTGTCCATTTTTTTATTCAACTTTTTTTGTTTTTTTTTTTAATTCACGAATTTTTTTTATATTAATGTTTTTTTTACTTCACGTGATTCACGATTTTTATATTTCGCGTTTTTTCTTCGGTTTCATACGTTTTCGTCTGTTTTCGTCCGTTTTCATCTGCTTCGTCCGTTTTTCAACGTTTTCGTTCATTTTCTTACGTTTTCGTCCGTTTTCATATGCTTTCGTCTATTTTCTTACCTTTTCGTTTGTTTTCATACGTTTTCGTCCGTTCTCATGCGTTTTCATCCATTTTCATACGTTTTCATCCGTTTTTTTACGTTTTCATGTATTTTCGTCTGTTTTTATACGTTTTCGTCCGTTTTCAGACGTTTTCGTCCGTTTTTATACGTTTTCATCCGTTTTCATAGTGTATATATGTTTTAGTCCGTTTTTAGACGTTTTCGCCCGTTTTCATCCGTTTTTAGACGTTTTCGCCCGTTTTCTTACGTTTTTGTCCGTTTTCGTCCGTTTTCTTACGTTTTCGTTTGTTTTCATACATTTTCATCCGTTTTAATATGTTTTCGTCCATTTTCAGACGTTTTCGTCTGTTTTTTACGTTTTCATGGACTTTCATCCGTTTTTATATGTTTTGGTCCATTTCTATACATTTTCATCGGTTTTCATAGGTTTATATACGTTTTCATCCGTTTTTTACGTTTTCGTCCATTTTTAGACGCTTTCGTCTGTTTTCATCCGTTTTCGTCCATTTTCATCCATTTTTATACGTTTTCGTCCGTTTTCAGACATTATAGTCCGTTTTTATACGTTTTTCATTCGTTTTAATACGTTTTGTCCGTTTTCAGACGTATCCGTCCGTTTTCGTACGTTTTCGTCCATTTTTGCATTTTTTTTACGTTTTCATGCTTATTATTAAACTTTATTATATTACATGTCTAATATCAATTGTGATATTTTATATATATATAAAAAAAAAAAAAAAAAAAAAAAAAAAAAAAAAAAAAAGTTAATGTCTAATATCACTTGTGGTATTTCATAAACAAACAAGTATGTTTTTTTAACCTTTAATATCACCTGGGATATTTCGTTGCTCTATATATTTTTATATATTATCACCTATGTGTTTTCTAATATTTTTATAATTTTCAGTTACAAGATAGTTTTTGTACCTTTCATCGCAATTGACAAGTGCATATTTTTTTAAGAGAAAAGTACAAAAATAAGCCAAAATCTTTTTTGAAGTCCCCTTTGTGGTCAAATTTTAACCCAATGTCCAAAATGGTCATGCGCAACCACTCGACTCCGCAGCTCCACCCAAAATTCGCCACGTGTCCAAATGAAAGTAAACTTTTTGTATTTTTTTTTTATTATTTGTACTTTTTGTACTTTCATTTGGACACGTGGCGAATTTTGGGTGGAGCTGCGGAGTCGAGTGGTTGCGCATGACCATTTTGGACATTGAGTTAAAAAGTGACCACAAAGAGGACTTCAAAAAAGATTTTGGCTTATTTTTGTACTTTTCTCTTTTTTTAATGCAACCAATGTTATCTATCATCACTTGTGATATTATACTCTTAGTAGAAATAAAAGGGTTAAAGTCTCTTTAGGTGAATTCTTATTTTGCTCAAAAAATACTAATTTAATGTAACACTCGTTTGATTTTGAGAATATGTCAAGTCTCTATTTTCATAGTTTCATTCCTTTTTATTCATTTTGATATTTTTAAGTGACACCTATTTATCTCTTGTGATATAACATTGTAAGAAAGATGAAGAGTATTACATTCTTCATCATGTATGTGTTATCAGTTGTGATACTCAACTAAGAATGTCAAATATTACATTCATACCAAATGTGATAAGAATTTAGTATTTTACCAAGTATATATGAAAGAAATAATAATAAACATCACTTATTATATTACTGTGATGATTCTGTTCACTTTTCTTATTTGTGTTTTTGAAAATATTTAGGAAAATTTTTGTCTTTTAGGATAATATGAAATATTAAAAAATGTGTTTAACTGAAAACAAAAGATGTTATGATACTTTTGTTAGACTTGTGGTGGATTTTTCTATTTAATGGATACGTTGTGCATTTTTCGATAGGTTATATAGCGGGATTTAAAAATATCTATGGTTGAATCAGCAAACTAAATAAGCTATGGTTGAAGAAAGCACGCATCTTTATAAACAAACTGGGGAAGCTCAAACACCTGTGATATCATACATGATATCACCTCACTTGTGATATCACACATGCTATCACCGGTAATTTCACACATGATATCAATGGTGATATCACCGGTGTTATCACACATGATATCACGTGTGATATCATGTGATCTCACAAGTGAGGTGATATCACATGTGATATCATGTGTGATATCACAAGTGTTTGAGCTTCCTCAGTTTGTTTATAAAGGTGTGTGTTTTCTTCAACCATAGCTTATTTAGTTTGCAAATTCAACCATAGATATTTTCAAATCCCGCTATAAAACCTATCGAAACATGCACAATGTATCCATTAAATAGAAAAATTCACCACAAGTCTAACAAAAGTATCATAACATCTCTTGTTTTCAGTTGAACAACTTTTCTAATATTTTATAATATCATAAAACACAAAAATCTTCCTAAATATTTTCAAAAACACAAATAAGAAAAAAGAACAAAATCATCAGAATCATCACATTCTTAGTTGAGTATCACAACTGATAACACATACATGATGAAGAATGTAATACTCTTCATCTTCCTTACAATGTTATATCACAAGAGATAAATAAGTGTCACTTAAAAATATCAAAATGAAAACGTCTGAAAACGAACAAAAACATATAAAATCGAATGAAAAACGTATAAAAGCAGAAAAAAAAACAACTGAAAACGAACAAAAACGACTGAAAACGGACAAAAACGTATAAATACGGACGGAAACGTCTGAAAACAGACGAAAACGTCTAAAAATGGACGAAACGTAAAAAAACGGACGAAAACTTATAAAAACGGACGAAAATACATGAAAACGTAAAAATACAGATGAAAACGTCTAAAAACGGACGAAATTACATGAAAACCTAAAAAAACAGACGAAAACGTATGAAAATGGTAGAAAACGTATACAAACGAAAATATATGAAAACGTCTAAAAATGGAAGAAAACGTAAAAAAACGGACGAAAACATATGAAAACGGATTAAAACGTATAAAAATGGACGAAAACGTATGAAAACGGACGAAAACATATGAAAATGGACGAGAACGTATGAAAACGTATGAAAACGAACGAAAACGGGCGAAAACGTAAGAAAATTGAGGAAAACGTTGGAAAACGGACGAAGCAGATGAAAACGGACAAAAACGTATGAAAACAGACGAAAATGTATGAAAGCGAAGAAAAAAACGTGAATAAAAAAAACATGAATAACGCGAATTAAAAAAAAAAAAAAAAAAAAAAAAAAAACTTTAATTGTGAGTTAATAAAAAAGGCAAAAAAGAAAGATAAAAAGAAAAGAAAAAAACCTAGACTTAGGTTTAAGTATTAAATCTAAGGTTAATCCCTACCATTAGATCAAACTAGATGGATGATGGGGATTTATCCATAGGTAAGCATCAAAATAAGGGTTAGCAAAAGAAAATTTCTCTTATTAAGACCACTTTTAACATAAAATCCTAACTAGGCTTTTGGTCATTACAACCACAATCTAATCACAAATATGTTTTTCATCATTTTCGTGTATTGAACTACCATATTACATAAAAAGTTCTAGATATTGTAGCTTACGCTATCTACTAGAAGAACGTATGCGGAAGGTGATTATACATTTGTCAACATAATTAATTAGGTGTGAACTCCATATCGCACGTACTAATTAAACCAAGAGTTGAGATCCATGTAGAACTCAAATTTGTCATAGAACCAATTAACCAATCACATTCATCCATTTTTTTATTTTCACCTTTTTTTTAAAACAACATATCTTGCAAACGATAAATCTTCAAGCTACAAAAAATACACCATCGTGACGAGAATTAAATTATCTTTCTATAGATATGCATTGTTATATACTTTCGACGAACTTTTTTTTTTTAAAAGTTCGTCCAGAAAAATCACATGTGATTTGTAAAAATCACATGTGATTTTTAAAAATCACATGTGATTCGTAAAAATCAAATCACATATGATTTTAAGAAATCACATGTGATTCTTACAAATCACATGTGATTTTTACAAATCACATGTGATTTTTCTAGACGAAATTTTTAAAAAAAAAAGTTCGTCGAAAGTATATAACAATGCATATCTATAGAAAGATAATTTAATTGTCGTCGAGATGGTATAATTTTTTTGACGTAACGATTAACGGTTTGTGAGATATTTAATTTTCAAAAAAAGGGTGAATATATTTTTAATAAAAAAAATGAGTGGCTATGATTGGTTGATTGGTTCTATGGCAAATATTGGTTCTATAATGAACTTTTCTCATTAAACCAATAATAAATAATATTGATGTTCCAGAAGAGCTATTCGTCCTTCAAGGGGCACCCAAAAGTTGACAATATTCCAACATCAACCTCTATATATACAACACACCGAATATGCAACAACATTCATATTTCATTATTTTCTAAAATCATTAGCTAAAACATTATCAAAAGATGGAAGGAAATTATAGTGATCAAAGATCAGCAGCCGAGCTCGACAAAAGGTTTTACTTATGGGACAATCAGTCGGATATTAAGCCTGTTTACGTTCAACCAACGCATAGCAGCCGAAGCAGGGTCAAGGACAAGTTAGAAGACGGGTTTGAAAAGACGAAAGAAGTGGCTGCAACGGGTTTTAAGAAGATCAAACATGGATCAACCGCAGGGTTTCATTGGATCAAATATAAGTGTCAAAAAACCACGCACAAATAGGCATATTGATGTTGTATAAAAGATCGAAAAGTGGTTTGGAAATGTTTGTGTTTTTTTGTTCTTTGATTGAATATTTGTTTAATCTTAAAGAGGTTGTGATTTCATCTGTTAATAGAAGTGAGATGTGTTTTATAAATCTTATAGTTTTCAAATATTAGATGGAACGTATGTAGTATATATTAAGCATACTACCATTTTGACCCATTTTAACTTCAAAATCAAATTCATAAGACATGATTTTAATAATTTTTCTCACAAAAGTAAACAAATATGATCACTGTTAATATCGACAATTTCTTATCATAACTATTTCTTTGTAACAGACTGTTTTCGTATAGAACAAATTATATTTACATATTTTCCTTGTTCCTAACCTCTCAACGAATTTGGTATTTCGTATCAATGAAATTCTCTTAGCCGTTCACAAGAGAATCATACGTTGCGTACAAGAAATTTGAAGAACGTCTATTTAATATAGGTATAAAAGATATAAACTATGCACACTATGAAGCCTACTAGATCATCAATTGTTTTAGAATTGGTTGATATGCCCAATAGTTGTGTTAAAACGTTATGTTCGCTTGATGGTCAAGAGGACCGGACGACTGGTTTGTGTGAGGCTGCCAGTAGACCGGTTTCCCATTTGATAGTCAAGAGGGTATGAGGTCATTTTGGTATCACAATGTCAACAATTGGATCACAGAAGGCAACAACAATAACGTGGCATTAAATTAACTTAAATTTCAAGTTGTGATTAGCTCTATCAGATTAAATGATGTAATGGTTGAAACAATCAGTTTGATGGGTGAATTAATACCTATATTTAACGCAACAGAAAATAGAGGTTTTGTAATTAACTTTGTGTTTTCAGTTAATCAAGAAAAATATATTTCATTTAAAACGGATGAAGTATTTCATGTTCTACGCGGTCTACCAAGTTTCCCGTGACCGTTTTCGACATTCAGGCCAGCCCAAGGTGTGTAACTAGTGTATTTCTAACCTACGACATACTTTAAGAATGTTATAATGTCTAACCACTAGGCCACTTTGACGGTGGCTTTCATTAAATCAAATGTATATCATTCATTCACTATATCAAACGTATACTAATCTAACGAAAATGCTGGTTGAAATTAAATAACAGTCATTGTTAATGAAAAGAAATAACGTAACGATACACAATGAAATATTTACTCGAACGAATGACAAAATATACAATTTGTTCTTTACAGCAAAAGAAAAGCTTATCTATAAGTATAAATTGATGCTAAAGAAAACAACAAGATGGGGATGTAGCTCATATGGTAGAGCGCTCGCTTCGCATGCGAGAGGCACGGGGTTCGATTCCCCGCATCTCCACTTTTCCCTTTTTTTTTTATATGATGCTCTTTAACTTTATGATATCAGTAATTGGTGTTTCTATATTTATTTTTTTGAAAGTATCTAGTTAAGATAATTTTTAGGTTATAGTCGTATGATTTCTATGATTGGATTATTGAACACTGGAGTTTATGAAAAAAAGTTGAACTTACAAGGTAACAACTATAGAGAGTTAGTAGTATAAATAATTCAACCAGCCAAAGGCCATTTGGTTTTAGGTTATTGATTATTAAGGGCCTTTCTGTATCCATTATAATCCATATGAATCAATAAAAGTTTGTTAAAATGTTTTACTATGTCAAAAACAGGAACTTACATCTCTCTTTACAAAGTCAAACAATTTTGTTTAACTCAAAAAACAGTACAAAATAAGTGACACACTAATTATATCGGGAAGGAATAAGGAGCAACTAAGTAGCGTGTTACTACGTTAACAATAGGTGTTTACATCTATATTTTATAGGGAAAAACTTGTGCATATAGAGGAGTGTTAAATGCAGAGTTTGGTGGCCACAATTTTACTCACCAACCAATGGAATTAATCCATGATTTCCATGTGGAGTTTGACCACACATTCATTCACCGTCCAACAATTGCTACAAGTTACGGTTTATCAAACCTATAGTTGTTCTACTTTACATACGGTAAATAATCCATCGCGTATGGATGAATAGGTTATTTAGGAAGATTTACGATTTTTGTTGTAATATGTTTGCATGAGTAATAAGCTTAATCGATCACCTTACAAGTAGGGGTGGAAACGAGCCGAGCCGCTCGTGAAAAGCTCGGGATCGGATCGGTAAAAAGCTCGAACGAGCCGAGCCTAAACGAGCTCGAGCCTAAGTTTGGGCTCATTTAATAATCGAGCTCGAGCCCGAGCTCTATACAAAAGGCTCGTTTAGGCTCGCGAGCCTAAACGAGCCCTAGAAATATATACGTATATATATTTTCTATACGTATAACCGTGTTAACGAGCTCGAGCCTTGTGTTAACGAGTCGAGCTTTGTGTTAACGAGCCGAGCTCGAGCTCAAAATGTGAGGCTCGAAACGAGCTCGAGCTCGAGCTTTTTATATATAAACGAGCCGAGCTCGAGCCTAAACGAGCTCGAGCTCGGCTCGGCTCGTTTTCACCCCTACTTACAAGTTATATAAAAACAAATTGTTCCTATTGACCATGGTTGTAAATATTGCTCGACGGTATCGTGACGGTCGACCCTTTTCAATCGTTACATTGATCTTGGCGGTGATATATCGGAGACCATAAATTATAAAGAAATTTACCGATTTTGACTGATATTGACCGACTTTGGCCGATATTGACTGACTTTGACCGATATTGACCTAATTTTTTTTTTTTTTTTTTTTTTTTTAAGTGTGACCGATATTGACCAAAACCGATTTTTTTATCGATAAGTGAAAAACCGTATCGATTGACCACCGATAAGCGATATATCAGTGATATATCGGCCGCTAAAACTGATATTTACAATACTGGCTATTGTAGTGCATCATAAAACAAATGAAATGATGTGAATATGTGATACTGCATATCCAAACAAAAATAGGTGAAGCAAGTATCAAACATCTTAACGGAAACAAATATCATGGAAACATTAAAAGAGAGCTAAATACCTAAACTCTAAGTTAGGTTTAACCTAAGTTTTCAAACCTAATGCTTATATTAAATTTTAGATATTTTTCAAAAAGAATAAAAAGTTCTGTTTATATTTTTTGGGTACTGACAGATCTTTCTCCAAAAAACAAGCCACATACAATACACACATGTTCTCGTGACCTTTTTTCAGTAGTTGAAATCGAAATGACAAATCAACTAAATGTTTGCGGCATAGGAGCAAAGACCATGCCTTAGAGAATGGATATGTACACAATTTTTTTCTATACATATACCATTTTGCACAAGTTAGATAACACGTTGTAAAGCACTACACTGCTTATAGATATCACCTCTCAACTAAAATGAATGTTTGTGGTTAATTTCACTTATTAATAGAGAAAATTAACCAAATATTTTAAGCCAATATAATTACAGCAAATCAAGATTTTTTATTAAAATTAACATAACGAATTAATTGGTCATGTCTCGTCCTACAAGCTATTCTCAGCTAGCTTTCTGTTAGGCCGTGTGTAATGGTTACCCAACCATCCTATTTATCTCAATGTCACGTCAGCTTTTCAAATCATCACATTATCAACAACTTTAAGGACGTAGTGGTTAACACCTAACCAAACACATAAAAATACCTTACAATATATTTCACACATTCACAAACAACGAATTTCCTTAGACGACGTGCACCACCCAAACAACACAACACAGAAAAAAAAACCCCTAGACACACATGGTGTTTGGCCGTCATGGTCTTGGCGCACGATGGTGTTCGTTAGATGGTCTGAGCAACCCAAACGCTCGGTCTTTGGTCTAGTGGTATGTGAGTTGCCCACCAACTTAAAGGTTGTGGGTTCAAGCTTCGTTGGAATAGGTGTGAAAAATTACCGCTAAAAAAAGGGGGGGGAGTTGCATATATATCTCTCCAAAGGTGAATAATTCCATATATATCCTTCTTACAAGTTTTTTATGCATATAGTACAATGATTTTTATGCATGCAAAAGATATATATGCAATTTTTTATCTTTGGAAGGATATATATATGCAAATGACAAAAAAAAAAAAAAAAAAAAAAAAAAAATCTTTTTAAAAATAGAATAATGGATTTGATGAAAATATTTGAAATGAAAAACAATAGTGATCCAACAGAAGATAAGATACACACACGTTTAATAAAATCAGAAATCATATTTTATACAGTAATAATAATAACCAAATCACAGTCCAACACAAACTCCAACACCTTTACATAAACTCTGCAACAAAAACAACACATCACACACATCAATCCATCTGCCATTAACTCTCCGTCAAATTAATCACTTATTCAGTTATTTAACTTTTGATCAAAGAAGATGACAACGATACCATCACGACAGTTATTTATCGACGGTGAATGGAGAGAGCCTGTGAAGAAGAATCGTATTCCTGTTATTAATCCTTCTACTGAACAGATCGTCGGTATAACTTACTTTCTTTTTTAACTAACTTTTTCGTTAATTGA
Source organism: Chrysanthemum seticuspe (assembly GCA_019973895.1). Lineage (NCBI taxonomy): Eukaryota > Viridiplantae > Streptophyta > Magnoliopsida > Asterales > Asteraceae > Chrysanthemum > Chrysanthemum seticuspe. Next base: position 271,680,215 of record BPTQ01000004.1, read on the forward strand.
TTTGTTTAATTTTTATAACTTATAGTTTCGTTAATTGATTTGTTTAATAAGCACTTTTCGTAAGCTTAATTTAAACAGCGTGTCAGCTTCTTGTGTCTTTATACAGCTAATAAGCACTTTTGAGTGTTTCAATGAAGCGTATGATGGTCAACTTATTTAAGCTGCCTGCTTGAATGATACTAAAGAGCTTATCATCATTAACTTATTATAAAAAGCTGTTTTGGATCAGCTTATCTGAAAGTGCTTCTGCTAATTTAAGATTAGCTTATACACAAATCCAAACACTATCTCCAGATTGTGTTTTGATATAGCATAAGCAGATAAGCGTTTCCAGAAAGTTTACTTTTTATGTGACTGTTCGTAGAGAAGGTGCAGCATCTTGTTCTCCTTAGGGAGTGTTTGGATTTGAGTTTTTAAGGTGATTATAGCAATTAGAGTCAAGTAATCAGTTAATCACATACAGATCTATAAGCAATTAGTGGTTAACTTTGGTGTGCTCATCCAAATCTTATTTTGACCGCAAAAAGTTAGAATTAAAATCAAATTTGCAAAATTGGTGTAGAAGCATATCCAAACACCTTATCATGTTGTTTAATAGAAGCAAATATGTGAAGTCTGAAGTCTCTGTAAAATGATGCTCCGTATTTTGTTATTTTAAGGTATTCAAATTTGTGATCCTGAGAAGTGTAACATTGTATAGATTGTTAACCTGGTTTTAGAATCGGAAGTTATATGATTGTTAATCTTGTGAATCGATTTATCTTTCATGTAATCTACTATTATTTGCTTACATTTGCTTGTGTTGAAAATTGGTACAGGGGATATACCAGCAGCTACTGCTGAGGATGTTGATGTTGCTGTAAAAGCAGCTCGTAAAGCTCTTAAACGCAACGGAGGGAAAGATTGGGCTTCTGCTACTGGAGCACATCGTGCAAAGTATCTTCGTGCCATTGCTGCAAAGGTCTGTGCTTGGTTTTGTTAATGAATACTTGACTTGTGCTTTCTAGTGGCTTTAGTAGTTCGTATACTTTCCGCTTGTATATGGATTCGTTTAGCTTAAGTTTTTATCAATTTTATAATAGCTTTCGTTCATGTGCAGATAACTGAGAAGAAAGAATTATTCTCTAAACTTGAAGCGATTGATTGTGGAAAGCCATATGATGAAGCAGCATGGGATATAGTATGTCCATTGTATATAATTGTCTTTGATATTTTATTTTAACGAGACAGCCAGCTAATATCTCTATCGTCATTCAGGATGATGTTGCTGGATGTTTTGAATATAATGCTGATCTTGCTGAAGCTTTAGATAAAAAGCAAAATGCTCCTATTGAGCTTCCAATGGATACATTTAAATGTCATGTAATTAAGGAACCTATTGGTGTTGTTGGGCTAATTACTCCATGGTACTCCCTCTCTCAGATCATTCAGAATTGTTTAATTTGTATTTTATATAGTGCAATCATAGGGCATTATGTTGTAAGATGGATTTTTGTCCTTACACATTGTTATTTATTATAGGAACTACCCATTGTTAATGGCTACATGGAAAGTTGCGCCTGCTTTGGCCGCTGGTTGTGCTGCGATACTTAAACCATCAGAACTGGCATCTCTGTAAGTCATACTTTTATCAATTAATATTCTTATTCATTGCATCATGGTGTTCTTTACTCTGATCTTTATCATTTGCTATTCTATTCCAGCACGTGCCTAGAATTAGGTGAAGTATGCAAGGAGGTGGGGCTTCCCGCCGGTGTTCTCAATATTCTGACTGGTTTAGGTCCAGATGCAGGTGCTCCTTTGGCTGCTCACCCTGATGTTGATAAGGTGTGCTAAACATTTGATGGTCCAACATATTTCATGCTTTTATTGCCCGAAATGGCATTCTGATAATGTTGTGTGCTCTTAAACAGATTGCATTTACTGGAAGCAGTGCCACAGGTAGCAAGATTATGACTGCTGCAGCTCAAAATGTCAAGGTATTCCGATAAAAAATAATGATTTTTTTGAAGCTCGAAAGTGCCACTTTTAAAACTTTAAATTACACTTGAATTTTCTAATCTTATATGTTTGTTTGGCAGCCTGTTACCCTTGAGCTTGGTGGAAAGAGTCCAATAGTTGTGTTTGATGATGTTGACATTGATAAAGGTTTGTTTTCTACCACATAAGTTTTGATTAAATTTGCAATGTATGTTTTTCACCTTGCATTTAAATATTTAATGGACTGTGTTTACTCTTGTTTGTGCTGTAACTTACGTTTTTGCTTTTGCTTCATTACAGCTGTTGAGTGGACACTATTTGGTTGCTTCTGGACTAACGGGCAAATCTGCAGTGCAACTTCTCGTCTCATACTACATGTAAGTATGGTGAAACAACATTATATCCAAGTCAATAAGGTTAAAAATATCTAATTATGATCTCTCATTATTTTTGTTCAATTATGTATTATGCTGGTGTTCCAGGAAAGTATTGCTAAGGAGTTTTTAGACAAGCTTGTGAAGTGGGCTAAAAATATCAAGATTTCAGACCCGTTGGAGGAAGGTTGTAGGCTTGGACCTGTGGTTAGTAGTGGACAGGTATGGAACAAATTCTTACCATTTCTTTCCATCCCAATTCTTATCGAAATATCCATGTGATTAATTTTAAACTTTAAATATTTCAGTACGAGAAGGTTTTGAAGTTTGTTGAAACAGCCAGAAGTGAAGGTGCTACCATATTGTCAGGAGGGCAACGTCCCCAACATTTGAAAAAGGGATTTTTTATCGAGCCAGCCATCATTACTGACATCACTACATCCATGCAAATATGGAGAGATGAAGTTTTTGGACCTGTTCTCTGTGTAAAAACATTTTCATCTGAAGAAGAAGCAATTGAGTTAGCAAACGACACTCAGTGAGTTGCCTTATTTCTCTCAAAAAGCTATCTTATCAGTTTTTTTAACTGCTCTTATCAGCTTCTCTAACTCGAATGTTATTCCAACAGTTATGGCTTGGGTTCTGCTGTAATATCCAACGATTTGGACCGGTGTGATCGTGTAACAAGGGTACTAAAATTATAAAAAGTTTATCAAATGATATCCAATATACCCTTTGTTCCAACGTCAAATGTAACTGGTGTTGTGGAATGTGCAGGCTTTTGACGCAGGTATTGTATGGGTGAATTGTTCACAGCCATGCTTCTGTCAAGCTCCATGGGGTGGCAAAAAGCGTAGTGGTTTTGGTCGTGAACTTGGAGAATGGTAATAATTTTGTAACTCCTATACGATTATATAGCATTTCCTTCATTTGTATCTTATAATTCACACGACTTGTCATCTCTTTCCAGGGGACTCGATAACTACTTGAGCGTAAAGCAGGTGACTCGTTACATCTCCAACGATGCTTGGGGTTGGTATACACCTCCATCTCCTAAGCTTTAAGAGGACAGAAGGCCAGTGTACCATTATCAAAGGCAGCCCGAAACGCAAGGAGATTTATTAGTACTTGTGATTCCGTGTTTCCTGTTTTAGCTGCATATTTAATAGGATGAACTTGATGTTTGTTTGGATTTCAAGTAATTTCAAGTAATCGCAATAAAAGGAGATTGGATTTTCTTATTATATGGTGTGTTGGAAGCTGGTATGTCGACTTGAGTTAATGTAATGTTATTTTAATGCGTCCTTGATGTTTAAGTAAAGAGCTCACACCTTATAATTGTTTCCCCAATTCTCTGCATCTTGTCTTGTTTACATGTATTGCTAGATACTTTGGAAATAAAGGTATAGTTGGTTGAATTATGTTGTCTTTATTGATAACTGAAAACTTGACGGCGACAATGAAGAATATCTTCTAAACATAGCCAGATAGTTATGTACTTATGTTTATTAAGACCATATACGGAGTATGTGTAAAGAATAATGTGATGAACCTTTATCTTGTATAATCTGCATGCTTTATCACATAAAAAAGGGTGTTCAGATAATAGATACTATGCGTTTTGGGTTGGAATATGTGGGTAGATAGTGGTTGGATGTGATTGTGATGTTTAAACTTGCAATAGTTATAAAATGTTGGAGGGTGCTACTATGAAGATCTCCTTAGCCCACCGGTGTACTTTGCCCACTTCTGTTTGCTGTATGGGAGCTGGTTTACATTTATCAAATTGATTGACACATTTTATTTTAAAGTATGTTTGAGAATTATACCCTCACAGAGTAAAAGTGTGTAAAAGTGATGTGAGGGTATAAATGTCAAAGAACTCTAAAATGGAGTGTACCAATCAATTTGGTGAGTATACAAATCATCTTGCAGTATAACATATATTTTTATTATTTTAATATTTTTGACTTATTAAACTTAAATTTTATGTTTCGATCTTTAAGTTTTATAGTTTTTTAATACTCCTTCCGTTCCATAATAATTGTCCACTTTGAATTTTTTGAGTCTTTCTTGTTCAACTTTGACCATTAATATTTTTATTTGTGTTATATAATACTTGATAAAAATTATACCAAATAAAAATACATTTAAAGCCCAATTTATTCATATATTTTTCATCAAGTATTATATTACACAAATTAAAATATTTATGGTCAAAATTGAATAAAAAAACTTAAAAAGTCAAAGTTGACAATTATTATGGGACGGAGGTAGTATAAAAAATAAGAATACAAAAAAACCTAAAAAATCATGCGAGTTATCACTTCTAAAAGGAGAAAAAGGGAAATGTTTAGTTAGTTTATGCGAATAAAAGGTTCACGTAAGTGTTAACACGTTTTGTAAATGTTATGGCCTCAAGCCCGGTTCTAAAATACTCTTGTAATATTATATATTGTACATCTCGTTTATGGAATGCAATCAATCAAAACCATTATACCGAATTACATGGTATCATAGCACATATGGTTAATTGAGGTTTTGGAGAAATATGCTATTGAGGTTTTGGAGAAAGCACATATGGTTAATTGTAACCCTTGTCGGACTCCTGTTGATACCGAGTCTAAACTAGGGGTTAATGGTGATCCGACTTTATATTGGAGTCTTGCGGGTTCTTTACAGTATCTTACATCCTGATATATCTTATGCAATTTAACAGGTTTGTCTTTATATGCATAATCCTCGAGAGCCTCATTTCTCGGCTCTTAAACGGATTTTGCGGTATGTTCAGGGTACAACTAGACTATGGGTTACAGTTGTTTGCATCTTCTACTATATCCTTAATTGATTATTCGGATGCAAATTAGGCTGGTTGTCCTACCACTAGGAGATAGACGTCGGGGTATTGTGTATTTCTTGACAACAACTTACTCTCATGGTCCTTTAAGCGTCAACCGACACTTTCTCGCTTTAGTGCATAGGCATAGTATCGTGGTGTTACTAATGTTGTTGCTGAAACTTGTTGGGGAATTTACTTCGTGAGCTGCACACCTTTGTCTTCTGCTACACTTGTCTACTGTGATAATGTTAGTGCTGTTTATTTATCAATCCGGTTAAGCACCAGCGTACGAAGCACATTGAGATTGATATTCATTTTGTTCGAGACTTGGTTGATGTTGGTCAAGTTCGGGTGCTTCATGTTCCTTCTCGATATTAGTATGCCGACATTCTCATCAAAAGCTTTCCATCAGCACTGTTTGAAGAATTTTGTATCAGTCTGAGCGTCTGATGTCCTCCCGCTCTGACTGATGAGAAGTATTAACCCGTGTTTATCATTTGTCAATTGTAAATGTTATGGGCTCAAGCCCGATTTTAAAATACTTATATAATCTTACATATTTTACATTTCGTTCATGAAATGCAATCAATCAAAACCATTATACCGAATTACAATAAGTCATTATATTCCCGGCTCCACTAAAACAATTAGCTAAGAGAAAATTGCAGCATGTAAAATTTGAAATAAAATCTTTATTTTAGAATCTTGAGTTAGAATCAATAGAATAGACAAGTAGTATTAAACTACTCCATATTAATTTACCACTAGAGTAACATAAATGATATTTCTTCCTACTTTTACTAATCATCTAACTCACATATCTAAATCACACGATTTTGACATATTGCAAAACTAACGGTTTGAATGAAAAGAGATAATGAGTAAAAAACACATGTTAAATTTTTAAGTAGGTAGGAGGGTAAGCAAGAATATTAATTAGGATGATATAAAAAATTCAGTTATAAAATAGCAACGAACTTTTTTTAAAATTCTGTCTAAATACGCGAACTATAAAAAATATCATTAAATGCAACAAACTTTCATAAAGTGTTCCAACATACATAATTTGATGTGTTATCACGTTAAAAATAATGACATGTGTCAGTTTTTCTCGTATTACAACACATCAAATGTTAGACCACTTTATAAAAAAAATTGTTGCGTTTGGTGATACTTTAAAAAATGTTACTGGTAGTTGTTAGTTTCTAACCTAAACACCAATCATTAGTAGGATTATTTAGGAATAAAATAACTAGTTTTAATAAGATTGGTTAAAAGTAACCATTAGTAATTATTAAGGAATAAAATAACTAGTCCAGTTTTCATAAGATTGGTTAAAAAGTAACTTGGGAGTGAGAGTATAATTCCCTTCTCGATCCCAAAAGTGTCGGCATCTGTGTTGGTGGACCCCAAAATCCAGTCATATATAGTAGTAGTAGATAGATATATGTGAGAACAACAACGTTAGCCCATCTACACATACATATAAGTACAGTACACTACTCTGTCCTTACTTTTTTTTTTTTTTTTTTAAGATCCAATCACATTCCAACCACATCAATTTGATTCATTTTCCAGATTGCAGATATCAAACAATTTGATTGTCTGTGTTTTTCAATATCTAGTACTAGCTGTTGTAGAGAATGGGAATGGATGAAAAAGCTGTTGCTGTCATCATGGTTGGTGGTCCCACCAAAGGTATAATCTTTGGCTCTTATCATAAGTTTATAGATTTGTTTTGTGATTGCTTATTCAAACTGCTTATTTGATTATCTGAGTGTCAAGTAAGAGGTTTTGGTTGCTTTTCTAAACTGCTTGTTTGCTTACCTCTTAGAAAATATAAGTTAGGGCAAATCGCACAAAAAGGTATTAGAATTTTAGGTACTTGGGACTTTATTTTATTCAATTTAAGGTATACTAGCTATTTTTGTGTAACCTACGGTTTTTTCGACTTTTTGAAAGATGTTATTTGGTCATTTTTTCAGCTGAATTGGTTAATTAATGTGATATATCATCGTTATAATTGAGCATTTAAAAGTCGTTTTTGACTAAAATTATGACCGGGTAATCGCTTTTGAAAAGTGAAAAAAAACCTTGCATTGCACAAAAATAACTTTGATACCTTAAATTGAGTAAAACAAAGCTGAGTACCTAAATTCAAATTGACCTTAAGTGTGATACCTTTTTGTGCGATTTGCCCTATAGGTAGTTGTTACGTCAGTAATCTAGATGTAGTTTACGATGGGAGTAATATAATTTCTTGTAATTTGTTTATATAAGATTGAATGCGATACAAATTTGTGAAAAGTTTTCACTACAGGCTGTTATGTGTATGGGTGATTCATGCTGGATGTATTTGTTATTAAGTGTAAAAGTTAAGAGAATATATCTACTTTTTCTTTTTAATTGATACTCTTATAGGATTTAATGATTCTTTTGAATCTTATTATTTGTTTATGTGATTCATGTTGGATGTATTTGTTATTAGGTACTCGATTCAGACCATTGTCACTGAATATTCCAAAGCCACTTTTCCCCTTAGCGGGACAGCCAATGGTTCATCATCCAATCTCTGCTTGTAAAAGGGTATGATCCATGCATTACCAAACAGAAACCCGAAAGTTTGAATTTTACTATTACTAAATTTGGCTGCTGTTTCTTATGCATGAATCTTTCTGTATAGATACCGAACCTAGCACAGATATATCTTGTTGGTTTTTACGAGGAACGTGAGTTTGCCTTATATGTATCCTCTATCTCGAATGAGCTCAAAGTTCCTGTCAGGTAACGTTCAAGTCTTTTTTTCCCCTTGATATTTAGCTTTCTTTGTTTTGGTGTCTTGATCTCAAATTTTCAACTTGTTATTTTTTTGGTTTTATATAGATACTTAAAAGAGGACAAGCCACACGGTTCTGCTGGTGGACTATACAACTTCAGAGATCTAATCATGGAAGATAGCCCGGTTTTAACCTCCACCCTTCTCATTCATGTTTTTTTAAGCTTAAACTACCATCGTAGTTTTTCATTTTAGTTTCATATATTAGTCATTGCACGCTCTTTGTACATCTGAGTCATTAAAGATGTCTTTAAAATTATGTTTTTTTAAGCGTGCCCTTTAGATCATTTTGTAACCAAAAAACCAGCTGTAAAAAATGATAGATTTTCTATATAAAGGCTACATCTATGATAAAAATGGTAAATTTAGTATATAATGTTACGATTACGGGTTGTAACAGGACACATAGACATATTTAATGACTCACGTGTACAAAATCTAACTATTTAAGTACAATGACCGAAACGGGAAAAAAAAATTCTTTTTTAGAGCGTCTTTTAAACTTATGCGAGTGATAAAATTTGTGATGGTGTTCTGTTTTTTTCCCTGACAGTCGCACATCTTTTTGCTGAACTGTGATGTTTGCTGCAGTTTCCCATTACCTGAAATGCTTGGTACATCAACTAGACCCGATCTTCAATTTATCATATATAATCAAATGTCTAAATGACTCATGCTAATATACTCTTCATATCTTATGCAGAGGCTCATAAACGATATGGTGGGATCGGAACAATCCTCGTAATTAAGGTTGGTATATTTAACAAAAATTAATTTCATTAGGGCATTTTAGAAACTTAACATCGCGTTACACTTTGTTGCGTAGGTTTCCCCTGAAAAAGCAGACCAATTTGGGGAGCTGGTAGCTGATGCTGATACCAATGAATTGCTGCATTACACTGAAAAACCGGAAACTTTTGTATGTACTTGAGTAAAGTCAACCACTTGTGATGTCAAACAGATCAAGGCATTACTTACATTATATGTTGCTACTCTTTTAGTCTAATAACGGTATCTGGTCTACAGGTTAGTGACCGAATCAATTGTGGTGTTTATGTATTTACACCGGAGATCTTTACTGCTATTTCGGGTGTTTCCACACAGCGAAAAGATAGAGGTTAGTTAATAGTAATTAATGGTGGCATGGTGCAAAGATTACTATTTTTGTCATCTCCGTATAACCCTTAACTAGATCCTGATTCTTATTTGTTCATGTTTCATGTATAATTTTGACATATACTCATATTATACAACCTGATACCTACTTTTGATTGCTTTGCAGCTAACCTAAGACGACAATCCAGTTTTGAAGCCCTACAGTCAGCAACAAGGTACTAATGTAGTGAGTATAGGTTCCTGAAAATCAATAACATAGTTTATAGTCTCCAACTTTCAGTCCTGATAAAAGTGCATATGACAGGAGCCTTCCTGCAGATTTTGTAAGATTGGATCAAGATATATTATCACCACTTGCAGGAAAGAAACAGTTGTACACATATGAAACTATGGATTTTTGGGAACAAATAAAGACACCCGGGTAAGAAACCCGCGCAAGAGTTACTCAAAAGCCAGTATTCTCAGCTATAAATTAAGCCGGTTCAGAATGAAGTAATCACTCTTTGTTCTTATTTATGCAGAATGTCCCTGAAATGCTCTGGCTTGTATCTTTCCTTGTTTCGGTATAACTCACCCCATCTTTTGACCAAAGGTGATGGTACTAAGAGTCCCATCATAACGGGTGATGTTTATATTCACCCATCAGCAAAAGTTCATCCAACTGCAAAGGTAGATGTTTTAACTTTGTTAGTTTCACTCAAATATCTAGAAGGTCTTTTGCATAACGCACTATTGAACCATTGGAAGATTTTTATTTTTTATATTTTTTTAATTTAATTTTTTTTTTTTTTTTTTTTTTGTGAAATGAACCATTTAAAAGATGGTGATGTGTTCTATTTGAGTCATTTTGTAGCCAATAAGCCCTTGATAATCGGTTCTCAAAAATGATTATTCTATAAAAAATCGTTTAATTCGTATACAAGATTTAGATTTATATAAAATATTAAGTTTTATATAAAAATGTCTACAAAATGACCTAGATGGGACACAACTCAGATGTACAAAATGAGTACCATGGCTATAACGGGACAAATTTAAAGACGTTACTTTATGCACACCAAAAAGCGCTACATAAGATCTTAGACTACAAGAAACTCATTTCATTAAACAAAAGTTTGGATCTCTAATATGATTAAATCTTGCTATATTGGTCCCTTAATTTGCACAGATCGGTCCAAATGTTTCCATATCTGCCAATGCACGTGTAGGAGCTGGTGTAAGGCTGATCAACTGTATCATCCTTGACGATGTTGAAATCAAGGTATAGTAGTGCAGCATTGAAAGTTTACACAAGCCCTTGGACTTATCGGATCACTTCTGCAGCTTAACATAAATTAATCTATGATTTCAGGAAAATGCAGTTGTAATTCATTCAATTGTTGGCTGGAAATGTGCTATTGGGCGGTGGTCACGTGTCCAGGCTGAAGGAGATCACAACGCAAAGCTTGGAGTAACCATTCTTGGTAAGCTCTATGCTTTCTGATTCATTTTCTTATTCCACTTTCGAATCATAAGCATACATACCTTATGGGAAATATTATTTTAGGTAGATTTACAATAGGACAATGTGTGTGTACGTTTATAATATAAACTTAAAAAATCTGGACTGTACATACTCAAAGGTCGGACTTAAAAAGTCAAACTTTACTTTTCTGATTTATGAGAGATCAATCTTGCAATATTCTAAAATCCAGGGGAAGCTGTTAATGTTGAAGATGAGGTAGTAGTAACCAGTTGCATTGTCCTTCCCAACAAGACTCTTAACGTTGGTGTTCAACAAGAAATTATCTTATAACAAAGGAAGATGGCAAACCATAATCGTGTATGTCCGCAGTTATTCATTATCTTCTTTAAACGAAAAATATACCTATCCAGCTTCTTGTTCCCAATTGTAACATAATGAAGTTAGTATGGAGTTTGTATTCTTTTATACTCTGAATTTTATCATATAAACATCTGTATTTTTTAAGTCTTGTATCTTGCAACTTTGTTAAGAGACCAAATGTACTAGGATTTTTAATATTAGAATGAGCTCCGATTTCACCTTTGGTAATCGATTTACTCAAGATTTTATCATAACATTGATTGTCCTCTGCGCCGCGGTGAATTAGTTTTTGTGCAGTGACTTGTTGAAATGCTTGACTTAAAAACAATACTATGAATTTTGACTAGCCCACCAAAGCGCTAAATTTGGATGTTGGTATAATATGGTGTTGTGTGATCTTGTGCCACTTTACTTCCACATCACAGTACTCAACCACCAAATATTTATAACATGTTAAACTACACTTGTCGCTTGTGTTATAGGTAAGTTATAGGCGCACACGTTATACACATAACACACGGTTTGTTTGTGTGATTTTTTGATTATTTTGTTTAGTGTAAAGGGGGGTTTTTTGTGGTGTGTTATAAGGTAAAAAAGAGTTGTTGGGTAGGGTGTTTTTAGTTTTTATAAAGGAATGTTATACAGTTAAGAAGCTTATGTGGCAGTATCGATAACCCGCTCTCCACCTAGTTGTGCGGTGCATGTGTTGTAAGCCTTATTATACGCATTTTTAGGACCTATAACACCGCCAATTGCGCCATTGGTAGTGTTGTAGGCAAGTTATAGATGCACATGTTATACTCTTGACGCATGTTATCTATTTTTTTTTTTTTTTTTTAGTGTAAAGTGTAATAAGTTGGATTTTTTTTTTTTTTCTTTATTTATTATTATTATTTTTTTTGGATAAAACTAGGAACCACGTGTACCTGATAGTTGGAGAGGATGTTTTTCTAGTTTGTGTTATAAGAATATTATAAAGTAAAAGCTGACGTGACACACAGATAACTCACGGATAACCACAACACCTAGCTCTTTTAGAGTGCAAGGTGCAATTGGTGCCTAGAACAGTTATAGGCACCGCCACATCAACTTATACCCTATGACTCTCATATAACATAAATTCTTTTACCAGCTATAACATGTTATAGGCGTTCGTGGGTCCATTATCTTTATTTTTTATTTTCTTTAATTCGAACACATTTTATTTTATACATCTAAACCAAATTTTATAGAAGTTACGGACAAAAAATATAAAATATTAACTAAAAGACTACATTATAAACGTAATAAGAACTAACGGTGTAAGAAAACAGTTAAAAGGACTAACAATGAAGAAAACATAACAACAAGGTTTAAAATGAAAATAATAAAAATACCATTTTCACTATCTTCTTTCTTATTCCGATCTCTACTTTTGGCGTCAAACATAACCTACAACAAAAAAAACAAAATACAAACACAAAAACTAGCATAAGCACAACACACAATTAAGAATCAATTAAATAACTAAAAAAATATAAAAATTAAATAGTCGGATGGCGATGACACTGATAACGGGCCTATGGCACGTCATGTGATGCAGCATAACGACGCCGTAGGTGTCGTTTTGGCCTTATAACGAGTGATTGGTGCACTATACCGTGCTCTCTTACCCTTACATAATTTACATATACCTCATATAAACTCATATACACCTCTCAACACGAAAAAAAATAATTAAATAATTAAAAAGAAAACGAAAAAAAGAAAAGATAAAAAGAAGCCTTTTCTATCACTACAAACTGTAGCAATTTAAATAACCACTCATGAACATTTAAAAAAACAAAAAACTCCACGAGTGAGGCTACACAACCATTACGGTTGATTTAAATATCTACAAAACCACAATTCACAAACTAGACTTGCTCTCACAGATGATCTAATTAGGGATGTCAATATCTGACCTAACACGAAATTCGATTTAAAACTGACACGTAAATTAACATGTTAGGTTGAGTTTATAATAAATTTTTGGTCGGGTTTGGGTTGTCCAAGAAACCTGTTTATTAAACAGGTCAGACTCGGGTTGAAAATAAATTAAGCGGCTCGACCCGTCAACTCGTTTAATATTTTTTAATTAAATTAAAAACTATTTATATTTATTATACGGGTTAAATGTGTTAGACGGGTCGACCGGCAAACTCGTTTAACCTTTTTAACTCATGTAATGTGCCTACTTTTGTATATAAAACGGGTTAAATGGGTCAACCCGAAACCCGTTTAACATATTCAACCGGTGTAACCTATTTAACCCGCTAACACAAGTATATATACGGGTTAAATGGGCCAGGTTTGGATTATGTGTAAATATGTTAAGTTTGACATAGCTGATCCGATAATTTAAATGGGTCAGATTCGGATTGGAGTTTTTTGACCCGCCAATCTGTTAACCCGAACCTTCCGACCCGAAGTGAATCGTAACCCCCATCTAATACAATACGGAGTTGTTGTTTTTTTTTCTCTTTTTTTTTTTCGTCCGTTCTCTTTCATTTTTGAATTTTCTATCTCAAAGAACCAAAAGAAAATCAATTGATCACAAAATGACAACAATAAATTCAAAATCTTTTTTGATCTAAATCTTGCACAGTACTATTTTACCCCAAATGTACTATTTTACCCCAAAGAAAAGCTAATAAATGTCTGTGTGTCTGTTTACCCGAAATATACTATTTCATGTTCCCAAATCTCTCTTGATTTGGTACAAAATCAAGAAAGTCAATATCAAGATCACAATAACATCATTGTATTTTGTTGATTTGCCATATCAAGTACAACAGCCTCTTAAATAGGCACGAATCCAACTATGCAAAGTCAAGTCATTTAAAAACACAATCAATTTGGAGAGTCTCCGAGCTAATGCGTCAAGTTTAATTAACATTTGTAATTTACAAAAAATTCCAAAGTTGTTGTCTTTAGGGGTTTCATATTCGTTGGTAAATGTCTTAAGTTTAAATCTGATAGGTAGCAACTTTGGCGCGAGCCTTCGAGCCTTTGTAATCAACACAAACATTTGCACAAGGTTATGAAATGTAGTCATTACAACAACAATAATACCCAATCTCATCACAGCGAAGTTGTGAAATGGAGTCATTAATCTTGTTAAAGAAAGATTGTATTGGGTCCAATGTGAAGTCCTATTCAAATTGTCTGTTAAATTAACTTTTTGTAAATATTAAAAAAGTACCTTTATTACTTTTGAAACGATTGGAAAGTAAAACAACATCTTAAGTTAATCACACTCATAATTTACTTCACCATAAATCAAACTTATCACATAATGATTCAAGATATAAAATAGATGTTACTCCACTTTTTATGAATGCTACTCGTACTATTTTAATGAAAATCAAAATACTCGTAAAAGTATTTTCATTTAAATGTGAAAATGGCAATGGACCCAAGAAAGAAACATAAATTGATCGCAGGGACTTTCTGGAGATGCTGTTTTTACCACCACACACCAAAAGAAGAAAACCACTCATTGGATCTCAAATCAGTACCCTACTAGATTTCCTTTCGTACTTGCACATTGTTTACAAAAAATAATTGATAATAAAATTCCATGTTTAAAAATAAAGTATGATGACAACATGTAATACGCTACTTACACCAATTAGGAAAAGGAGATTTTGAAAGTAAAATATGTGTTTCACGACTTTTATAGACGAGTATTTTATTTGCTGGGTGGTACAAAGTATGTAATAGTGCAACACTGTAAGATATCCATAATTTAGCCTTAAAAGACTTTTTTAATGATACATTTTGTGACCCAAAGTGCACTTTTAAGTATAATATATAAAGTTTGTTCAAAAAAAAAAAAAAGTATAATATATAAAGGTATAAGCTTATTTTTTTCCACTCGCTCTCTGTTCACATAGTTCTTAAAGCAGTTGAGGAAGAGTAGACAACAGGTACCACAAGCCTTCAGTTTCACACAGAGTGGTCTAGGAGGGGTATAGTAGACGTCACACAGAATCTTCATTTAAAAAGGACCATATTTTTTGTAATTTTACATATAAATACGTATATTGTTAAACATATATGAGTCATGTAATTTAAGTTTATATGCAATTTCTTTTTATTTTACTAGTGTAATAGGGCTTCTTTGTTTTTATTGCCTACGGTCACCGAAAACCACGAGATGGCACTGGTTCCACACATCTATTCAGAAGCAAGTGTAGTTCATCGGTTCCACCAAATGCTCCTATCTGTCGGCAAAGATCGTGTGAGTGTGCAGTTATGCTTCAGATGCTTTGACAAAGAATAGATCGAACCAATTCCCGTTCTTTTACGGTGCACTCACTTATGTCTCAGACGCACAAGGATGTATCATATTGTTATATACTCCTAATAAGTTTTGATGCAAGTGAAAAATCTCCGGTCATTGTCTCAATAACTTGCGGATCCGTTATTGCTCATAAAAGGCTATTGATCCAAATGAAAATAAGTCATTTACTTTCACCTCCCATTCGAGGATGGAGATGGCCTAAATTGCAATTCTAAAGTATCACGAATACAATAATACATTAATAGTATAGTTGGAGTCTCTCTTATTACCTAACAGAAAATACATGGTGATGGACCAATGTTATATATATGAATTATGATAATTACTAAAAGGGCTGGGTATCGTAACACTGTCCCGGGCGTTATGCTGACGTGGCTCGACGTTATCATACTGGTCACCTATTAGAATATGATATTGGGAGAAAAACTGTGAACTGTATTGGTTGAAAATGAAATTGTTACATTGAATGAAGTATGTACAGACTATTTGTATTACTCTGCTACTACGTACTGTTACATTGACTTACTACTATTTATTGAATCTAAACATAAAACAATTATAAATACATTGACTACATCTTGTCACAATGCACTTGAGCAGCTTCATGAAGTACCAACATCTTTGGAGCTTGACTTGATTTTTGTACATGAGATACTGAGTGTTGTGCAGCAGGCTTGGCTTGGTTGTCTTGAGCAGCTGTAGTATACTTTGTATTCTCATTATCCTCCCCCCCCCCTCCCCCACAAGTTAGCATACTGTAAGGGTTACAGATGCCTAACTTGGAGAGGCAATTGTAGTGTAATGCTCTGCTAAGATCTTTTGTGAAAATGTCTGCTACCTGAGCTTTTGAGGAGACAAAGGCTGGGAGAATGTCACCAGCTTTGATCTTGTTTATGACAAAATGACAATCTATTTCTATGTGTTTTGTTCTAGCATGTTGAATAGGGTTAGATGCTAAGGCTATACTTGAGGCATTGTCACATAGGATAGGAACAAGAGTTGTAACTTTGATGTGTAAATCTTTGAGGAGACATGTAAGCCAACCGATTTCACAAATGTTATCTGCAAGTGCTCTGTACTCTGCCTCAGTTGAGGATCTAGAAACAACTCCTTGCTTCTTTGATTGCCAAGAGATTAAACTAGTACCCAAGAAAATGCCATAGCCTGAGGCTGACTTTCTAGAAAATCAGCAAATAGCCCAATCACTATCACAATAGGTCAATAAACTAAGACTCTTTGATGCAGAAAAGAAAAAACCTTGGCCAGGACACAATTTAAGATATCTGAGTACCCTAGTTAGTGCATCCATATGAGGAGTCTAGGCTCTTTGAGAAATTGGCTGATTGTCTGAGCTGCAAAAGGGATGTCTGGTTTGGTGATGGTTAGGTAAATAAGTTTGCCCATAAGTGTTCTATAGAGTGTAGGATCAGATATAGGAGTGCCATCAGTAAGATTGAGCTTGGTGTTTAGTTCAATGGGAGTAGCATAAGGTTTGGCATCTAAGATATTACCTAGTCTTAAAAGATCTAAGGTATATTTCCTCTATGTCATGGCAAGGCCAGTGGAGTTTTTAAGAAACTCTAAGCCTAAGTAGTAGTTGACAGCTCCAAGGTCTTTGATGCTAAAAGTGTTTTCAAGCTCAGTTTTGAGATGGTTGATGTAGGATTTGTCACTTCTTGTAATGAGAATGTCATCCACATATATGAGCACTAACATAAGAGAACCTTGGTGATTTACTGTGAGGAGAGAGGTATATTCATAGCTTTGAGTAAATCCAGGAGAAAGTAGAAAAGTGGTAAGTTTCTCAAACCATTGTCTATTAGATTGTTTGAGACATATAGGGACTTAGTAAGCTTGCACACTGTATTTGGAGGAAAAGAGTGTGAGTAGCCTTGTGGAATGGTCATGTATACTTCCTTATTGAGATCTCTATGTAGGAAAGCATTGTTGATATCTAACTGCTCAATGTACCACCCTTGAGAAACTGCAATTGCAAGAAGTGTCATGGTTGTTACCATTTTGACAATAGGGGTATAAGTTTCTTTGTAATCTATGGCTTCTTTTTGATGATAACCCTTTACCACAAGCCTAGTCTTTTACCTCTCCACATATCCATTGGCATTGTACTTAATTCTGAACACCCATTTGCTACCAATAACAGACTTGCTAGCTAGGAGTGTGACAAATACCCAAGTGTGATCTTTAAGAGCATTGAGTTATTTGTTCATGGCTTCAACCTACTTAGGATGCTTAGAGGCTAGAAAGTAGGTATGTGGTTCAAATGATCTGTCTATGCTATTGACGAAGTGAAATGATTTCTGATACAAGTTTGAGTAACTAAGAAATTTTGAATGATGATGCTTGGATAATGAAGGTGGTAAGGTGCAGTGATAATCAGTGAGTTTGGTAGATTGGTGTTTTGTTCTGGTAGAAGTTCTTATTGGTGGTGGAGGAGGTGGTGTATTGGTTCTAAGAGGGACATTCTGTGGTGATGGTGGTATTATGTTGGAGGGAGAAGTGGAGTTATTAGGTGTTTGGTTGTGTGATGATGATGAGGATGGTGGATTGGGTGGGGAAAGTAGAGAGTGAGGTTTTCTGAGGGGAGTGGAGGTTGGTGAAGCAGGGGAATGATCTGATGAAGGGGTGTTTGGGTTATAAAGGGGAGTTGTGATTGTTGGTGGTGTTAGAGGGTGAGTGGAGATGATGAGTAGTGGTAGGAAGTGGTGTAATGGTAGTGTTTGAGGGAAAATTGGTGTCTGTATGAGTGTAAGTTGATGTAGATGGTGGTGTAGTTGGTTGTGAAGATGTTGTATTGGATGGGTGAAGTGGAAAGGTGGTTTCATCAAATGTGACATGCCTTCTTGTATGAACTTTGTGAATTTTGGGATCATAGAGGATATATACTTTTTTGTTTTAGGGATATCCAATGAGAATGGTAGGGATAACTCTAGGGTTGAATTTGTCATGGGTGTGTTGGTGAACAAAGGCTCTGCAGCCTATAAATTTGAGATGATCAAGTGGTGGTAGGTGATTGTAGAGAATTTCAAATGGGCTTTTGTTTTGTAGAAGTTTATAAAGGAGTCTGTTGATTAATTATGTGGCTGTGAGAATGCAATAACCACATAAATGTTTAGGAAAGTTGCCTTGAAATTGAAGTGATCTAGCTACTTCCAAAAAATGTATGTGCTTTCTTTATACTCTTGCATTTTTTAGGGGTGTAAGGGCAAGATGTTTGATGAATGATGCCTTTTTCATTAAAGAATTCAGTAAGAGTGGAATTTATAAATTTTGTCCCATTGTCACTTCTTACATTTTGAATTTGAGTTTTAAACTGTGTTTGGACATAAGAATGAAAGTGTTTGATTGTGGATGCTACATGATGTTTGCTAGGAATCAAATAAGTCCATGTAGCTCTTAAGAAATCATCCACAAGGGTGAGAAACATTTTGCATTTATTGATAGTGAAATGGTGGTAAGACCCCATACATCCATATGTACAAGTTCAAAGATATAAGTAGCATTTGAAAAACCTAGGTACAAAAGGTAAAGCATGACTTATAGCTAAAGGGAAAATGGTACATTTTTTTCTGAGATGATACAATCTTAGAATGAAAGTTGTTTGATGTTTCTGAGTACCTGAGATGAGGGATGACCAAGTCTAGCTTACCTGAGATAAGGAAGTATACATGACCATTCCACAAGGCTACTCACACTCTTTTCCTCCAAATAGAAGATGTAGGTGAAGTATAGGAGGTTGGGAGAACATAGAGGCCACCACAGAGTGTTCCTTGGGTTTGGAGTCCATCATGGTCCTGAAAAATACATGTGTTATGAGTGAAAGTGATGGATTTTAGTGTGTGTTGTGAAACTTTGCTGGTTGAGATTAAGTTGTAAGTGAGAGTAGGGATGCATAAAACATTGTGTAATGTGGTGTTAGATTGAAGTGTGACATAACCAATTGTATTGCAGGCTATTGTTGACCATTTGGGAGGTGAATTATGATAGGTGTGATGTTACTTATGATGTTATGCATGAGTGTAATGAAAATGCATATATGATCAGTTGCTCCACTATCTATAATCCAAACCTCTTTGTGCTTACTAATGTAAGTTGCAATAAGCCTTTTACGTGCCATGAAGTTGCAAGAGCCTGAATGCCTCTGTGTTGTTCTGCATCATGAGAAGTACCTAATTCAATTGATTTTGTAGCTGATCCATCCTTGAAATAACTGAATAATCAGGTGGCAGGTTCATCATCGGGTTGGTCAATGGTTCAAGTGGTGTTTCATCAGTCAAAGTCATATTGATTGTCTTGTGTCTTGACTGTGTGTTTGTGGATTGTATGTTTGGGGTGTAGGTTCTTCTTAGAGGTGGTTGATACTTGTTGTGAAGTGGATCACCAATTGGGTATCCCACAAGTTTGTAGCACTCCTTTTTAGTATGCCCCTCTTTGTATCAATTTCCAAAAATCACTCCAACATTGAAAGTGCTTCTTTTTTTGTGTCTGTGATGAAGATTGATGAGTGTCTAAATACTCATCATTTTTATACTGTTAAAATGCCAAAAACATCTGAAAACACTCAGAAACACATCAAAATGATAAAAATATCACAAACAAGTGTTTCATATGTTTTAAATGCAAAAACATCAAAATCTGATGAAAAACGTATCAAGTTTGCATAATTGGCAGTTTTAGTCCCCCAAGTTACAAAAGTTGTCAAAAACAGTCCCTGGTAATTCAAAAACTTGCAAAATATCATTTTAGGTCCTTGGGATTCAAAAGTTGTCAAAACAACCCTTTTAAAGTTTAAAAATCACAAAATGACAACTTTAGTCCCTCAAGTTTGGAAAATGTCAAATATAGTCCTTGGTTAATTTAAAAAGTGAAAATTATCAAATTTTAACCTTGTACTATTAATAAATGACAAAAATGGTCCTTATGATAAAACTTTTGAGAATTTACATGTTTGGTCCCTCAAGTTTCTAAATTTGCAGTTTTAGTCCTTGGACATTTCAAAAATAGAAATTAACAACAAAGGTCCTTGTACTATTCTTACTTGGCAGTTTTAGTCCTTATGAGAGCTTTGGAAAATATTCAAGATCAGCCTTTCAACTTTCAAAGAATTACATAAAAGGTCCTTGTGTATTACTAAGCTACAAACCAAACATATCCAATTATCCAGCTGTGGCCCAATCCAACACCCAAGCCCAAAACAAAACCCGCCCAGTGTTTAAATTAAAAACGCCCGCTCCACTGTTCACCCTTCTTCCTCCCTCCACCTGTTCCACTCCTGCAACCACACCTGCCCTACCACCTCACCTCCACCTTTCCACATCACTTCCCCAGCTGTAATACAACCCCCCTCCACCTCCATATCTAACCAAAACGCATTAATTGCTGCTACCTGCCCAAAGACTTTTTGGCGCCAAAAGTGAAATCAAAGGCTTAGATAAGTTTCAGTAATCCAATGGTGGTGGGATCAACTCAGAGGCATGTGGGGTACCTAAAAAGGCTATAAAAAGGGAAAAAGGAGCAGTGGAAAAGATAAGTAGAGTAGTTTTAGTTTAGTTTTAGTCGTTGTAGTTAAAATTTAATTTCTAGTGTAATTTAAAAGCTTCCAAGTATTTTTTAAGTGATCTTAGTATGTTTTGAATCGTTTTCAAGTTTCAATTTCAAGTCCTAATCATATTTCCATTTTATGCATATTTTCAAGTTTAAAATTTCATGAATGTTTGAAATGTTGTTAGAAGTTGTTATTTTGGACTGAGTAAGTCACATAAGCCCCTTATAAAGCTTATGAAAGCTTTTAGTAACTCTTAAAATCAGTTTAGTAGTCAAAAGAGAAAAATATCAAAAATTCAAATAAATTAGTTAAAAATAAAAAAGCTATGGGAAATGATCAAGAAAGGTGTGCAGAGCTGTTCTTTGGAATGATTACTGGTATAGAGCTTCTTGGGAAGCATTAGGATTGATTCTCAGTCCTTGGGTTTCATTTTTCACTTGGAATCATTTGTAAGCCCTTTCAAGCTAATTTCTCATTTCACTGTGCAAGGTAGCCATAAGCTCTAATCTTTGTGTTTCCATGATCATTAGTCATAATTAAGTATAAATAAGCTTTTAAACCAGTAGCTTGTTATTTAAAATTCATAGTTGTTAGAAATCTCCTTTTAACAGTCTTATTAGCTTAATTGGTATTTCTTGTCTTAATGTTGTTAATGTTGTTGTTTTATGCTTGTTTAGTCTTATTTACTGATATTATAAGGTCTGTGATAGATTTCATGGTCTTAGTCTGTGACTTGTTTTGAAAATCATCACAACAGTCTCATAAAAGACTGTTTGGTATTGTCCAGTTCACTGTGAAGCAGGATGTGCAGTCTTGTGTTTGTGGTTATTTTGTGTCAAACTCAATCCTAATAACTCAGTTCTAAAAAAAAAAACAGTGATCATTAGTTCAAAAGTCAAAAGTATCTTTTAATCTCATTCAATCAGTTAACTGTTAGGATTCAAGTTGTAAAAATCATCACAGTAGTTTAAAATTTGTTAGACTAGCTTAATCTCATCTTATCCTAGCATAATACAACATAACCAGTTAGCAAATTCAAGTTAAAATTCAGTTTAGTCAACTTAGATCATTTCCTAAAAAGTCAATATGGTGCCCTGTGCACCAGTTTTTCTAGTTCAATCAAAAGCTCACACAGAGCTTGATAATTGGTCAAATCATGTATAACTTGGATCTTTGGGTAGCTTTCAAAGCCATCTTGAAGTCTCAAGTTTACTTTTTCAGTTTGTAGCTTGTTTGCTAGGGCTGCAGCAAGCTTATTGTTTGTCCCATTTTTGCTAACTGCTCAAATCAGTGTACACAGGCACATCTTGCAGCCCTTGCACAAGCTTCATTGAAGCTTGTAAGGAGCTGGTTTTTGGTCCTTGTGTAGTTAGCCAGATCTATTTTAAGTCCCTATAGCTGTTTTCCATTTTAGCTTATTTGTCTAGCTTGTGCTAGTGCTTAAAGGTACCCCTTGATCACTGTTTTGTACTTATAATCCAATAAGCTCATAACTAGTTTAAGCTTCTTTAAATGATCTAGAGTACTGATAATTGGTTAAGATAGGCTTAATTTAGCATTACCTAGCTTCTGTTTTCATCAGGTACTCTGTGGTAGCTTATAGCTTATTTTGGATTGCTTATTATTAAGCAGTTGTACTGCAGCCTTATTTTCCTCCAAATAAGCATATGTTTTTATATTTTTTATAAACTTAGAATAATATTTTAACATTTTCCTGAATTTTTCAGATTTTTCCTACACTGTTTGCTATTTTTCTTTATTTTAAATAGTTTTTAATCCTTTTTAATTAGCTTTAAATACTAAAAAATCAGAAAAAGCTTAAAAAAATAATTTTTCAATTTTCTTAGGTTAAGATAAATATAAAAGTAATAAAAAGTATTTTTCCATAATTTTCTTAGTTTAAATATTATTTTTTAGCATTTTAATTAGTTTTAAATAGTTTTAAATTAATAATAAATACATAATAAGTCTAAAAAATATATTTTTAGTTTTAAAATTAGTTTTATCATATTTTAGATTTTTCAAAGTGTAAATTTTATTTTTCCAAGTTTATTTTATATTTTCTAGTAATTTAGTGTATTTTAAATAGTTATTAATTAGTAATAATTAAATAAAAAGTGTGAAAAATATATTTTCTGTTTTAAAATTAGTTTTATAGTATTTTAGATTTTTCTGAATCATAAGTTTATTTTTCTAGCCTTATTTTGTATTTTCTTCTATTTTAGAGTATTTATTACATAGTTAAAATAGTTTTTAATTAATAATAATTAATTAAATAGTTTTAAAAATAATTTTATTTTTCTAATAATTTTCTTTTATTATTAGAATTGTAAAAATGTATTTTTCATATTTTTAGGATCTTTATTTCTTAGAACTCACTTTTTATTTTGTACGTTTACGTAATTTTTATTTAAACGTACGTTTTAGGTTTTATAAAATAAACGTTCATCGATCTGTAAAAATAGTGATAGCGTTTATTTAATAGATTTTAACTTTTTAATCTTTTTAATTTGCATTTAAGTCGCTGTAATTTGTAAATCTTTTCTTTAGGTAATTATCCATCAATACCCTTATCGATCACTATCCTTAGTGATCATTCTATCATCTGAAGTTGTTTAAACACCAATTCATCCTCCGTAGGACTTAACGACCCAGGAATTCCCTATATTCCTCTGATCTTAATTGCATTAGTGTTTGAGCAGTTTTTAGTCTGTTAGACTTGACTGTTTAGCACCAATCAAAATTTTGGCGCCGCTGCCGGGGAGGCTGTAAGCGTGTTTTAAGCATTTCCAGACCCGTACTTGCACATATTCCATCGTTTGTAAACAGTTTTTTGTAAAGTTTTTAAAAAAATCAAAAAGTTCATTAACACTTTTCCTAAAGTGTTATCAACATCAAAAATATTTTCATTCTTTGTTTTTATGGCATGTTTTTCAAAAATCCAAAAATATTCATCTTTAACCTCTTACCCTTTTTGATTCTTTATTCCTTTACCCTCTATCCGTTTGATTCTAAACTTCTTCTATTCTCATGGAATCTCTCGACTACGACGAAATCTGGAACGAAGTTGAAAAACTTCCTATTTTATCACAAATGTCAAGAATTCGTGTGGTTCATGATGATCCATTGATTCTGCGTAGGGAAATAGAACGAGAAACCGGGGTGACAAAGGACCAGGTACTTCCTTTTGATAATAGAGGTGCTAAATACGTCCAACCTACAGTTATCCAAAGATCTAAACCCTCAATTGCTCATAAGCCGTCTAGAATTGATTCTAAACTTTCACGATTTACGGTTAAAAGCAAACATGCAGAATTTAAACCGGTGACTAGCAAGAATGACTTGCCTAATCTTCACGTTTCTCAAGAACCAGAACCGGAGACTATAACGGAAGTAGTGGAAATTGCTAGCTCTCAGAGCACACCACTTGTCCCACCTCCGGATTTTTCAAAATGTTCTTTGAGTTTAAATAGTCATTCAGATCACCATGTTGGTTTTGTTGATTCTTTGAATGAACTGATTCCTTCTCATAATTCTCAAATAGAATCGTTTATTCCTTGTGTCGGTTGTGGTGAGCCTCTTTTTGGTTCACCCTGTCGCTGGTGTACGTGTGTACAGTGTGGTAATGATATTCGGAACGGGAGTTGTTTGTTTTGTGGTTCGAGGAATTCATTTGATTATGATCCTAATCCGAACTCATTTAACGACCCCTCAAATTTTTCTAATTACCCACCACAGCCCGACATATCTTCATATAATCAACAATACTGCTGTGAATATTGTGGAGGTCCTCACCAAGGATTTGAATGTCAATCCGGAAACACGTTTGTCTATGAACAGATTTCCGGTGATGCTCAGGACTTTGGATATGACCAATATCCATATGATTCACCAATCCAGGATCAACAGTTTTACTGTTGTGAGAACTGTGGAGGTCCCCATTTCAGCTCTGATTGTCAAACAGGGAATCCATTTCCTTGTAACGATTATGACTATCACGACCAATCTCCACAGTGCCAAATGACTCAAACTCCTCAGCAAACTCAACAAGACACTTATCTAGAGCTTCTGGAATCAGTGAAAAGAACTGAGGAGTTGAGTAAGACAGCATTTCATAATGTTCCCAGTTTTTCTTGTGTGATTCAAAATTCACATGAGAAATCAATGGAAGAATTGCTAGCTGAAGAGCAGGCTGCTAAAATTACTTCCCAAATTGCCTTTGAAAAAGCTATTAAGGAATCAATTGCACAAGAAAAAGCAGCCAGATCTAGCTCGCAATTTCGTTTTATTCCTGATGATAGTGATGATGATGATACACTTGAAGATTCATCAGATTCATCAGTGGATATCCCAGCAGTTGAGATTCATTCTCAAATAACTGCTATCACACCCGAGGTTCACACTCACTCTCTGAACATGGGGGACGAGCATCTTGACACTGTTCCTGAAAAGGAATCGGACGAATTCATAAAGTCTAGTGTTGAGGACC
Source organism: Chrysanthemum seticuspe (assembly GCA_019973895.1). NCBI lineage: Eukaryota > Viridiplantae > Streptophyta > Magnoliopsida > Asterales > Asteraceae > Chrysanthemum > Chrysanthemum seticuspe. The sequence goes on from BPTQ01000004.1 coordinate 271,705,564, forward strand.
TTGTCCCAATCCAAAGAGAGTCACAGGGGACTTTTGAGCATGTGTGTGATATCCCTCCTCCTCTTGTCTTCCAAAAAGATCATGTTGAGATGTTCTCCGAGTCTAATGATGATGATTCGTTATCTTGTGGAGACATAAGTTATGTGGGGGAATTACCTTCTGAGCTTGTCAGCTTAGGAGAAGAGAATGATGAAGAAATAATCCAAGACGAAGCTCTTCGTCTTACAGTATTGAATGTTAATCTTCTCATTTCTAGAATCGAGGCTTTTAATGAAAAGCCTACTTCATATCCTATCCCCTTTGAGGATAGTAAACTTTTCTTCGATGATTCTATTCCGGAATTGCAAACGTTCCATTTTGATCATATGGGAGAGAAGATTAGTGGTATTACCACTTCTCATTCTCATAATTCTCTACCCGATTATGAATCATTCACTTTTGATGAGTTCCCGAGTGAACTCAGTCAAATCAATCCTGAATATGAATCATTTTCCTTTGAGGAGTTCTCCTGTGAACTCACTCATATCATATCTCCACCGGAGTATGATAACTTCTACTTTAATCTAGACACACCCGGGATATGTCTAGACCAATTGAGCTTAAAAAATGAAATTCATGAAACCATGAATTCTCCTGTGAGTGATGATGAGTTAATCATGATCTTTATCATGACTTTCTTTCTCTTCTTCACCTATCCCGTAGCTTCTCCTGTTCTTCACTCCTTCGGGAATGAAGACATTATCTTTGACCCCGGCATTTTCATTAATCATTTTTGAGCCGGTACTGTGTATATCTCATCGGTGTGGAACTTTCACGTACTTTAAATGTTTATACAAACATCTTGAATGAAAGTCCGATGGAGATTGTCTCTTCCACTTTACTTCCCCATGAACAAATTAATTCGGGGTCGAGTCAAGCTAGCGACTCGGTAATCAAAAACAGTAGCTGAACATGGGTTTTCACCCGTGTGTACCACCTTAGTGTGGGGGAGATGCCCCACATGTTGTATATAGATTTTGAAAATAAATGAAAATTGTAAATATTCAAAAAGAGAATAATTGTTGTGTTTCTACACTTAGCTAGTAATGTTATCTTTTTACGTTCTAAGTTTCGGCATAACAGCCGGTACTTTGAATATTGAGGACAATATTCATTTCTAAGTGTGGGGGGGAAATTCTGGCGAATTTGATCATAAATGTACCCTTTTAGTCCCTTTTTCCCCCAAAAATGGCCAAATTTTAAAAATTTTTATCTGGTGGAAGTACTAAGTACTAAACACAACAAATGGTAATCAGTCCACCATGTCTAACCCACATAAGGATTGGCTAATCCAGGAGCAAACGGCTCTTGGTAAAGATATCTCAAATCCGTTTATGGCTTGCAATTTGCCTAAAATTGTATGGTGTTCAACTCACCATATCTTTAAACTAGTGAAAAGTTGGCTAGCCCGCAAGTTTATGGCTTGTGGTAAAGGCAGTTGAAAATCCATAATTGGTAATCGGCTCACCAAAGATAATATTGATAAATTATCTAAGAGTTGGCTAGTCCAGAGCAAACGGCTTCTGGTAAAGACAAATCAAATCCGTTGAAAGCTTATGATTTGCTAAAAATCATTTGGTTATCATTGTACCAAAGTTCTTACTTGAACTGAAACAATTGGCTACTCCAGAAGTAATGGCTTTTGGTAAAGAGATTAAAATCCATTATGTTTTCTCAAATCATTGCTAGGGACTAGCAATATCTTAGTGTGGGGGATTGATGAGTGTCTAAATACTCATCATTTTTATACTGTTAAAATGCCAAAAACATCTGAAAACACTCAGAAACACATCAAAATGATAAAAATATCACAAACAAGTGTTTCATATGTTTTAAATGCAAAAACATCAAAATCTGATGAAAAACGTATCAAGTTTGCATAATTGGCAGTTTTAGTCCCCCAAGTTACAAAAGTTGTCAAAAACAGTCCCTGGTAATTCAAAAACTTGCAAAATATCATTTTAGGTCCTTGGGATTCAAAAGTTGTCAAAACAACCCTTTTAAAGTTTAAAAATCACAAAATGACAACTTTAGTCCCTCAAGTTTGGAAAATGTCAAATATAGTCCTTGGTTAATTTAAAAAGTGAAAATTATCAAATTTTAACCTTGTACTATTAATAAATGACAAAAATGGTCCTTATGATAAAACTTTTGAGAATTTACATGTTTGGTTACTCAAGTTTCTAAATTTGCAGTTTTAGTCCTTGGACATTTCAAAAATAGAAATTAACAACAAAGGTCCTTGTACTATTCTTACTTGGCAGTTTTAGTCCTTATGAGAGCTTTGGAAAATATTCAAGATCAGCCTTTCAACTTTCAAAGAATTACATAAAAGGTCCTTGTGTATTACTAAGCTACAAACCAAACATATCCAATTATCCAGCTGTGGCCCAATCCAACACCCAAGCCCAAAACAAAACCCGCCCAGTGTTTAAATTAAAAACGCCCGCTCCACTGTTCACCCTTCTTCCTCCCTCCACCTGTTCCACTCCTGCAACCACACCTGCCCTACCACCTCACCTCCACCTTTCCACATCACTTCCCCAGCTGTAATACAACCCCCCTCCACCTCCATATCTAACCAAAACGCATTAATTGCTGCTACCTGCCCAAAGACTTTTTGGCGCCAAAAGTGAAATCAAAGGCTTAGATAAGTTTCAGTAATCCAATGGTGGTGGGATCAACTCAGAGGCATGTGGGGTACCTAAAAAGGCTATAAAAAGGGAAAAAGGAGCAGTGGAAAAGATAAGTAGAGTAGTTTTAGTTTAGTTTTAGTCGTTGTAGTTAAAATTTAATTTCTAGTGTAATTTAAAAGCTTCCAAGTATTTTTTTAAGTGATCTTAGTATGTTTTGAATCGTTTTCAAGTTTCAATTTCAAGTCCTAATCATATTTCCATTTTATGCATATTTTCAAGTTTAAAATTTCATGAATGTTTGAAATGTTGTTAGAAGTTGTTATTTTGGACTGAGTAAGTCACATAAGCCCCTTATAAAGCTTATGAAAGCTTTTAGTAACTCTTAAAATCAGTTTAGTAGTCAAAAGAGAAAAATATCAAAAATTCAAATAAATTAGTTAAAAATAAAAAAGCTATGGGAAATGATCAAGAAAGGTGTGCAGAGCTGTTCTTTGGAATGATTACTGGTATAGAGCTTCTTGGGAAGCATTAGGATTGATTCTCAGTCCTTGGGTTTCATTTTTCACTTGGAATCATTTGTAAGCCCTTTCAAGCTAATTTCTCATTTCACTGTGCAAGGTAGCCATAAGCTCTAATCTTTGTGTTTCCATGATCATTAGTCATAATTAAGTATAAATAAGCTTTTAAACCAGTAGCTTGTTATTTAAAATTCATAGTTGTTAGAAATCTCCTTTTAACAGTCTTATTAGCTTAATTGGTATTTCTTGTCTTAATGTTGTTAATGTCGTTGTTTTATGCTTGTTTAGTCTTATTTACTGATATTATAAGGTCTGTGATAGATTTCATGGTCTTAGTCTGTGACTTGTTTTGAAAATCATCACAACAGTCTCATAAAAGACTGTTTGGTATTGTCCAGTTCACTGTGAAGCAGGATGTGCAGTCTTGTGTTTGTGGTTATTTTGTGTCAAACTCAATCCTAATAACTCAGTTCTAAAAAAAAACAGTGATCATTAGTTCAAAAGTCAAAAGTATCTTTTAATCTCATTCAATCAGTTAACTGTTAGGATTCAAGTTGTAAAAATCATCACAGTAGTTTAAAATTTGTTAGACTAGCTTAATCTCATCTTATCCTAGCATAATACAACATAACCAGTTAGCAAATTCAAGTTAAAATTCAGTTTAGTCAACTTAGATCATTTCCTAAAAAGTCAATATGGTGCCCTGTGCACCAGTTTTTCTAGTTCAATCAAAAGCTCACACAGAGCTTGATAATTGGTCAAATCATGTATAACTTGGATCTTTGGGTAGCTTTCAAAGCCATCTTGAAGTCTCAAGTTTACTTTTTCAGTTTGTAGCTTGTTTGCTAGGGCTGCAGCAAGCTTATTGTTTGTCCCATTTTTGCTAACTGCTCAAATCAGTGTACACAGGCACATCTTGCAGCCCTTGCACAAGCTTCATTGAAGCTTGTAAGGAGCTGGTTTTTGGTCCTTGTGTAGTTAGCCAGATCTATTTTAAGTCCCTATAGCTGTTTTCCATTTTAGCTTATTTGTCTAGCTTGTGCTAGTGCTTAAAGGTACCCCTTGATCACTGTTTTGTACTTATAATCCAATAAGCTCATAACTAGTTTAAGCTTCTTTAAATGATCTAGAGTACTGATAATTGGTTAAGATAGGCTTAATTTAGCATTACCTAGCTTCTATTTTCATCAGGTACTCTGTGGTAGCTTATAGCTTATTTTGGATTGCTTATTATTAAGCAGTTGTACTGCAGCCTTATTTTCCTCCAAATAAGCATATGTTTTTATATTTTTTATAAACTTAGAATAATATTTTAACATTTTACTGAATTTTTCAGATTTTTCCTACACTGTTTGCTATTTTTCTTTATTTTAAATAGTTTTTAATCCTTTTTAATTAGCTTTAAATACTAAAAAATCAGAAAAAGCTTAAAAAAATAATTTTTCAATTTTCTTAGGTTAAGATAAATATAAAAGTAATAAAAAGTATTTTTCCATAATTTTCTTAGTTTAAATATTATTTTTTAGCATTTTAATTAGTTTTAAATAGTTTTAAATTAATAATAAATACATAATAAGTCTAAAAAATATATTTTTAGTTTTAAAATTAGTTTTATCATATTTTAGATTTTTCAAAGTGTAAATTTTATTTTTCCAAGTTTATTTTATATTTTCTAGTAATTTAGTGTATTTTAAATAGTTATTAATTAGTAATAATTAAATAAAAAGTGTGAAAAATATATTTTCTGTTTTAAAATTAGTTTTATAGTATTTTAGATTTTTCTGAATCATAAGTTTATTTTTCTAGCCTTATTTTGTATTTTCTTCTATTTTAGAGTATTTATTACATAGTTAAAATAGTTTTTAATTAATAATAATTAATTAAATAGTTTTAAAAATAATTTTATTTTTCTAATAATTTTCTTTTATTATTAGAATTGTAAAAATGTATTTTTCATATTTTTAGGATCTTTATTTCTTAGAACTCACTTTTTATTTTGTACGTTTACGTAATTTTTATTTAAACGTACGTTTTAGGTTTTATAAAATAAACGTTCATCGATCTGTAAAAATAGTGATAGCGTTTATTTAATAGATTTTAACTTTTTAATCTTTTTAATTTGCATTTAAGTCGCTGTAATTTGTAAATCTTTTCTTTAGGTAATTATCCATCAATACCCTTATCGATCACTATCCTTAGTGATCATTCTATCATCTGAAGTTGTTTAAACACCAATTCATCCTCCGTGGGACTTAACGACCCAGGAATTCCCTATATTCCTCTGATCTTAATTGCATTAGTGTTTGAGCAGTTTTTAGTCTGTTAGACTTGACTGTTTAGCACCAATCAAAGATTGAGTAGCTCTTGCAGGCTTTGTGGTGTTGTTCATGGATGAGTCAGTTTGATTAAGGTTCGTGTAGTTGTTCAGTGCAAAGGGAACAGAGGTTGTAGTTTGTTTTGGGACCTCCATTTGCTTCTCCTCTTGCTTCAACATGCTCTAGGCTTTAGCTACCATAGGCAAAGGCTGTAACAATAGGATCTGACCTTTGATGTTAGTATAACTCTCATCAAGACCCATTAAAATTGAATTAATCTCTTCGTTTGATCTCTCTCCCCATTAGTTTTGCCATTCTCACAAACACATTTACAGGTGGAGTTGTAAGGTGCTTCCAGTGCATCTAATTCATCCCATAACCCTTTAAGTTAATAATAATAGACTATAGTTGAACCATTTGATTGCTTGAGATGAACTATGCCAGTGGTGAGTTGATAGATTCTATGTCCATCTAATGGGGAGTAGTGATCATGCAATTGATGCCATAGGGAATGTGCTGAATGAACAAAGTTAAGGTTATTACCAATCTGCTCTGAATCAGTGTTAAGAACCCAAGAAATGACCATATCATTGGCTCTTTCCCAATAAGGCCTTATTGGTGATGTCATCGCAGGCTCTTCAAACTCACCATTAACCAATTTCAACTTATTCTTAGCATTCAGATCAATCATAATTGATCTCTGCAAAGAACTATAATTCTCTGAACCAGTGAACTTTTTGGAAATAAGAATCATTCTTGGATGATCTTGTGGGTGAAAGTACAAAAAATGGTTTACTTTTGTGATATCTTCTGTTGTAGCATTGGCATTTGTGGTTGAAGTCATCATTGGTTAAGTTGTGATAAAGATTGATAATTTTGATGAATTGTGAGAAAAATTGATGTTTTTTATTGAATTTGAGAGTGATATGTGATGAGAAATGGATTTAGAATGATGTGAGGACCAGAAATCTGTATGATTTGATCAATTTTGGTGATGAACGATGATGAGTGGTGGTTGGTTATGGTGTTTTATGATGGTTTGTTATTTTGTTATTGTGGTCTGAGTTAGTTACAAGTGGGAAAGTTTGTTGTAGGTGGCGGAATAGTGGTGGTTAGTTATGGTTGTGATGGTAGATCAGGATATTTTCTTTGATACCATATTAGAATATGACATTGGGAGAAAAACTGTGAATTGCATTGATTGGAAATGAAATTGTTACATTGGATGAAGTATGTACAAACTATTTATACTACTCTGCTACTATGTATTGTTACATTGACTTACTACTATTACATTGAATCTAGACATAAAACAGTTACAAAATACATTGACTACATCTTGTCACAATGCACTTGAGCAGCTTCATGAAGTACCAACATCTTTGGAGCTTGCCTTGATCTTTGTACATGAGATACTGAGTGTTGTGCAACAGGATTGGCTTGGTTGTCTTGAGCAGGTGTAGTATACTTTGTATTCTCATTAGCACCATTACATTTCAACGCCGTTTTCATCTACGTTTGTTTGTCAACTTGGAACAAAACACAAGAAACTTTCAAAAAACTGTACACTTTATCCCCCTTAACTTTCAAAGGTTTAAGGTTTTGTGTGTTTTGTCTTTGATTACGGGTAAAGATTTGTGTTTGTGATAGACGAGTTGTAGTGAGTATCAAAGGGACGAATATTTACTTGGTGATGTAGATCCATTTATTTGTAACAACAAAAGAGTGGTTGGCGGATGTTTGTTGGAATGATTTTATGGTAACAAATGAATGGGAGAGATTAGGGTTGGGGTATTACATAAGTGTGTTTAGTTATGTCTTACAAATGTATGTTGGGCTTGATTATTTCGCTGTGATGAAACTAATATATCCAAATTTTTCTAAACTTGGGCAACAAATTGTATCTGAACTGTGTTTTGATGGGGTAATTTATAATTTGTACTTTTTTCGTAATCTTTTTATGTCGTAACTTTTTTTTTTAATTTCGTATTGTAATTTTTAAGTTTATTAATGAAATATTAGGTTTTTTAATGAATGAAATATTAGTTTAGGGGCTAACTTGTAATTTGCATTTTTTTAAAGAAAAGTGGGTCCCAAATGGTGGTGTTGATGTAGTTATGATAAGGGGTGATTTTTTGGTGTTAATGTTAAAGAGTATGTGGTGCTAATGTGGCGCTACTTTTTTGTGTTACGATACCTGGCACTTTAATGACAAAATGTGTGTTCAGTGTTCATGTATATATTTTTAGTAGTAATGACATTGAATATGGCATGTTGACATATATATGTTTGTTACAAATGATTGTGCGTGGTCAAGATGTGATAATCGTAGTTAGAACGTAGGCGTGGTAACACAAAAGTTGTCAAAAAGTACTACTACACCTTTAAGTAACTAAGGACGGTGGTAACAATGACCGCGATCATCACTGTTAACTCAATGCCATATCAGTTTCTTCCTCCTCAACCAACATCACCACCAAATAGTAATGCAATAACACAACCAACATCACCACCCAAATATACCCCACTTATACACAAATATACCTCACAAAACACTCACACACACACACCATGAAAGAAAAAGAATTCGGTCATCTGAACGACCGACTTGTGCAAAAAATCAGACGAAGACGCGTTGTGTGAGATGAGTGTAATGATGAAGCACACGTTTTGATAGTCTTGGATACGTCTTATGTGGTGTTATTACCACTAGTCTAAGAATCATAATGTACTAGTTTTTACTTGTAAACTGAAACTCTTGACCTACTAAAACACTATACATTGGCATGCACCCATACTGTATTACAAGAATAAAAATACAGAAAACCACAAAACTTGCCTTTCATAGCGTTAACAATATGACATTGATGGAGAACGTCAAACAAGACATTAGAATGGAAATGGGATAACGTTGTGGATAGGAGTAACCTTAGAATGGAAAAGGTTTGCTTGAGCTCGGCTCGATTGCTCGTCAAGCTTTAACCTTACAAGCTTGAGCTCGACTCAAGCAGGATTCGAGCAATGCTCGAGCTTAGCTTGAAAAGCTCGAAATTATATATATGAAAAGCTCGAATCTATGCCAACTGGTATTTGCAGTTGAATAGAGCTTGAAAAAAGTAGTAGATACACCATTATGTGTCAAAATGAATTGCAAATTGCAGTTGCTACAGAAAAAATATAGGCTTCACACAGAACTTGTAAATGATCTCGAATCACAAACTGGAAGAGAAATACTTAACCGTTTGAAAACCAAATTAAATAATTTCTAAAGTAATAAAACTAACAATAAAATTCTCATAAACAAGGTTATAAAATATTTTATTCTTTATGGAGTTAGTCCTTATAATTAGGTTAATATTCAAATCAACATTTATTTACATATATAAAAGTAACATGAAAATATATCTAAACTAAGGCTCTAAAAGCTCGATAACCGCTCGAGCCGAGCTATCAAAAGCTCGAGCTCAACTCATTATATGTTTCGTGTCAGTTTACTGGACTTGAGATCGGGCTTAAGCTCAATAAAAGCTCGGCTCAATCGAGTCGATCTTGAACTCGAGCTCGAGTTGCTTGATAAAAGCTTAGCTCATTTACACCCCTAGTTAAGACATACATTTGCTTCTCAGCTAAAGCATATATCATGTATTCCTAACTATGTGCTTAATGACAATCATGATTCATGTTTGTCTTGTCTCATGGCTAAGTTCACTAAATTTCCTTATTCATTGAGTCATTCACATAGTGTTTTAGCTTTTGACTTGATTCATATGTGTGAATACAAATAAGTCGTAAAAACGTTTATTTATATTTTACGATCTTCTAATGTTTTGTCGATAACAAACGTAAAATCATTTTAACGAAACAAATAAAATACGTAAATGGTTTGAGCCAATAGTTTACTAACACACTTACGTTTTCATATAAAACACTAAACAAGTAATAGTGTTTTCATGTTATAGTAATGCATATGTATAACAACTAGTGTTTACATAATGGATATATATAAATACGTAGTATGTATTGTAATGGGTAATGTAATGGGTAAGAATTTAAGTATTTGACCCACTAACTAGACACATCGAATGTAGTTGGGTAAAACCCAAAGTCCATACCCATGGAGCATAATCTATAACCCATGACCCATTGCATGACATTATGCATGAAGTCATAATGGGTATTATCCATAACCCATGTAGCTAACCCATGACCCATTGACTAGATGCATTGCATCTTCTAGATACATTGTATCTATGTGGATACCCATGATCCAAAGTCCATAACCCATGACCCATGATCCATGACCCACAACCCATTTAGGAGGAGCGTCCTACGGATCCCTAGGAATACACTGGACGGATCCCTCAAGCAAGGGATCCGTGGGATCCGTGGAACAGTAGTGATTTTTTGTCTATAAATAGTGAACCATTTCTTCATTGTAACTCACCCCTTTCACACACATTCTCTCTTAGTGTTGTAGAATCTCTAACCTCAGATCCAAAGGATCTTTCTATGTAGTTTGTGTTTGTGTAATTCTCTAGGTCCCTCTTAAAGGCGAGATCACCACCTCTTGAATTCGAGCAAGCTCAAGTCCATGAGTTGCTAAGCTTCGTCATCATCAAGACTACTGATGTTATCTTGTTGATAGTTCTTTCCTCTCTCATTAGAAATATTGTGTTGAAGACATAGGTGAAAGATGTCTAAAGGGTTAAGTCAAAAGGCATTAGTGAAAGGTGCCAAAGATCCGTGTCAAAGGCATTAGTGAAGGGTGCTGAAAGTCCGTGTTAAAGGCATTAGTGAAGGGTGCCTCAGTGTCGTTTCAAAGGCATTAGTGAAAGGTGCCTAGGGTGTACATTCGATATGGTGCATCGATGTACAAGATAGGTTAGTTTGGGTCAAAGGAGATTGATATCCTTGTTAATACTGTAATAAGGAGTGGATCTCCTTTGGGATAGGTGTTGTGTAGTGTTGGGTAGTAGTTCCTCCTTAGTAATGGAACTCGGTATCTAACCTTGTACCGGATAAAGTGTAGGCGATGTTGTGATAGGGTTGGTTCTACCTCATGGAAGAACCCGGTGTCTAGCCTTGTACCGGATAAAGAGTAGGCGACGTTGTGAAGGCTTCTCCGCCACAAGGAGTTTGTGTTGTGTAGTGATTACGAACTCTCGAGTAGGTGACTCGGAGAGTGGAGTAGGGCAAGGAAATTGTCCTTGTAGCCGAACCACTATAAATACTCGCGTTGTAGTTTTGTGCTTCTTACTCTTTATCTTTGCTTTACTTATTTATATGCTTATCTATCAACATCCAACACACGCATTTAAATAGATTGACATAAGTCGATCTAAATAGTTTAAAACGAAGTTTTAATCGATAAAACTATTCAACCCCCTTCTAGTTTTCCACAATTGGTACCAGAGCTTCGTTACCAAGTTTTTAGAGTATATTGTATTTTAAAAACTTGACACGATCCGTGTATAATTGAAAACTACAAAGAAGGTTTCTACAAAAATAAACACCATGTCTTAACAACACTTTTGTAGGATGTTGATTGGATGACAACATCATATTTCTTATTTCTTATTTTATCTTGCAAAATTGCACTAACCTTTCTTGTCATTTTGTTTAGTTAAAGCTCATTTTAATCAAGCCATAGGAATTTCTTGGTAACAAGATTACCTTTCCTAAAAAGGTATCTTAAAACTACCACCTGGATCTCGAAGGAACCGGAGTTGTCTATTTACAATTTTTTTTTTCTGTCAAAAGAAAAGGACACTCATAATTGCATTAGAGGTATGACTTTCTTAAAACCTATCTCTAAATAACATTAGCTTAGAATAAGTATGCTTACATAGGAATCTATATGGTTATATTTTATTTTCTTAGTTTTAACATATGCTTTAGTGATATACGTAGCTTCATTAGGAAACCTTCTTGCATACGTGTTTCTCCTCCGTCTAAAATCTAGGTATATAAATATGTGTTATCCTAACCTAAATATCAAACCTTTCTAATAATAAAACAAAACACAAATCTCAAAAATTCCTCCTTCCCCATAAAACTTCCTCCGCTCGTCTCACAACCACTAAACCACATTTTTTTCAAATCTTCCACTTTCAAATACCTCTCATTCAAACTTCATCTTCCTTCTCATCTCATCTCAAATAAAAACCAAGGAAGAGTTTCATCATCATCGTTTATATCGCCTTCGTGATCATCGTCTTGACACTCATCGCTCTCGTGTATCCCATGATCAGGTTTTCTCATGGAGACATGTATTTTGTATTGTTAATCTACATTTGTATCATATATCCAATCATTTGTATCGCTCTTAGCATTGAAATGAAATATTACTAATCTCTTAGTTTATCCCATTTATTTCTCATAATGTGTTTGTCATTTTTTTTCGTTCGTATCTTTCACCTTAACATACTTTCAAAATCTACAATGCATGCTTAAAGTAGTAAATATTATCTAAAACACACTTCCTTTATAAACCTAAAAGTTGCAAAAATCTATTTTATGTCAACATCATTCAGATCCATGGATCCCTAAGGTTTAACTAGCCGGATCCCTCTTAAAAGGGAACCATGAGAACCGTGGAACTAGGAAACAGAATCTTATGCCATAAAAACCACTTCATAAAAACCTACCATAAATGGAAAAATCCCACTAGAATGTTAGTACAACGTAAGTTAATTGTCATTGATAATAAAAATAAGGGTAATCAAATAAAAACATTAGGATATTATTTTCACCTATCAAATGTCCTCTCTTTTGATGCATCACTCTATCTTAACTCGATCATATAAATTAATCATTTTACTTCCATAGGTGTCATCATGACTCATGAGTATGAACTCGACTTTCAACTCACTTATGTCTACATTCCTAATATCTCCCTTGAGCCCAACACACCTGGCAATCATGTCCGTGGGTTCAATAATCTCGAAACTCGCCACTTTCATGTAGGATGTATTGTTGACACACCTCTACTATACCAAGAAGGTATCAATACCTCATTTCGAACAATTGGACTAGAAGGCCTTCTCGGAATTAATGAGAAAATCTGTCCACGGTTTGTGTTGGAATTCTTCCGTCAAGTTGAACTCGTTCGTAACGAGGATCAATCTCTATCACTATGGTTTTGGATCAAAAACCAAAAGTTTGTCTTAACTCTTGGGCAATTTGCTCACATTCTCCGAATTCCAAATCATGGACAATGTGCCTTCACTGAAGATTGGTCTCTTGATTCTCTCTTTAACTACCGTGAAGAAAATAGTCCATATTGTTCACACATACCTTCCCCTCAAGAATTAACTCGCATGTTATGCAAACCTCGATCAAATTACTCAGATCCAAACATAATCTATACACGTGATATCCGAGATGATCTTAAACCTCTCGCGGTCATTCTACGTAAGAATGTTTGGAGTGTTAGGGGAAATCGAGAAATTCTTCCCGCTTGCTGTGCTCACATAATGTATTGTCTGCTAACCCAACAACCATACAATCTCGCCTATTTCTTCGCAAGACAAATTTTAAACCTTCAAGGCAACAAGAACAAACGAATCCCATATGGAATGTTCCTGACACGCCTTTATCATCATATCATGTACCTTCATCCTCAATTTCAAAGTCCGTTGTACGTACTTGTGAACAAGATGATGGAACCTCTAAACACATCTCACATTACGTCATTCTTCGTCCCTGAATCGGAAAATACTCATCATCCATTTGACGATCCATCTAGTGAAAATACTCAAGAAACCTAGTTTCCTTTCCAAATAGGTTCAATCCTTAGGATTCATCTTTTATCTTTGTAATATGATCATTCTCATGAAATAAAACATTTATCGTTTGATGTCTCGCTTATGTAATTGCTCAATCACTTGCGTTAGTATACGATACCTTGTGCAAGTTTTGCACACTTTCTGTGAAGGTACTGATCTGCAGTAGCCGGATCCCTCACTTTGAACTAGCCAGATCCCTCCAAAGAAGGAACCGTTGGATCTAGGCAAACAAAAGTAGAGTTGCAGCCTTCCACACTTCAAACCACTCCTTTAGACCACATCATACTAGCTAAACATGATTCTTTAGGATTTCTCAAGTCTTCCTCAAGCTCAGTAGGTATCACACTCACTCATAGCTAATTTAGGATCACATTCAAGGTGCTTATAGATTTATCACTTCACCTAAACTCACCATATTTCTGCTCCAATACTCACACATTGTTCCTTACATCTCCAAACACTTAGTTAGATATTTCTCTCAATTTTAGCAAATTGATTTTAGTCATTCTTACCTCAAAATGGGCTAAAAACTAGTTTTTTCATTTATCATGATTTTTAAGGAATTTCTCAAATATCTCTTAAGATACCATCTGATCTCTAAGATCATTTAACACCACTTAACACTCTCAAATCCATTAGTATCATCTTTGATCACCCATTGGTGCTCATAAAGTCCCATTTTCTTCCATAAAAGGCAATCATTAGCTACCATCACTCATTGCTCTTGATCATTTAAGTCCTCTTTCATTTAAGACACTTAAGAAGACTAAAACACTCAAGATGTATAGGTACTAGACCTTACAAAACTTCATTTCCCTCTTTTCTTGGTTGCTGAGAGCCGGATCCCTAGGATTAGCCTAGACGGATCCCTCATTGGAGGGAATCGTGGGAACCGGCTGATAGTTTTAGCTGATCCTAGCTAAAAAAATCATTTCAAGCTCTCCTTGCTAACTTGAATACTCCATCTTACCTCAATTAACCTTATTGATTAGTACAAAATCTAAAGTTGACTCTTATGCATGCAAATCATTACATTTCAAAGGATCTTAGTGGTTTAAGCCTTGAATTCACTTGCCAAATCCTTCCCTTTATAAACCATCTTGTTAGGACTTCTAGGTCACCATCTATAACTTAATTCCCAGCAATTAGAAGCCTCTATCTCACTAACCTTTTATCATCTCATCATGAGGAAAGCTCCTAGTGCTAACTCATCCACCAAAGGACCACCCAAGAAACTTGCTCGTATTGTTCACGAAATTTCTCCAACCGAATCATCTCCCGTTAATTCCATAAACGCTAGGATTTCCCCTCCACCAACTCAACCAATCAAACCAATCCCCAAAAGGATTGTTCCCACAAAACTACCATTGTCAAATACTACTATACCTCCTAAACCAAACACTCCTATTTCCACTAAACCATCACCCTTAGTGCCTAGAGCCATATCGTTCACCACTCCACTCTCATCTCCACACCTCTACAATTTAGAGGACTTGCCCTCTAGGCCATCTCATCCTCCACCATTGCCAACATTCTCCTCAATAGAGAGAATAGCGCAACAACAAAACCAAGGTGTGGAAACGACACTAGCACCGGTATCCTTTTCTCCATCACCCTCAAATAGTCCCTTTTGGATTATGATGAATCATCAAAGTCAACAACCCGATCACATGGAAGTAGTACCTCTCTACCACCATCCTCGACACGTATTCCACCACCCCCACATTTGGTTGAATCACCTCCAAATATACCTCCACAAATCCTTCATTCTTTTGAGAATCCTAAACCTTCCTCATTCAACCTTCCATCTCAAACCATTCCATTTTTTCCACCACCACTTCCAAGCCATGACAAAGATTGTTATCATTGTCAACATGTTGAAGGTTTAGTACATAAGCTACGTGAAGAGCTACGTTTCATGTGTTATCATCTCCTCGAACGTTTTGATGAGGTCAACAAACCTAAAAAACATTGAGCTTAAGGATTCAAGTGGTTTCCTAGTATTAAGCTTAACTTAGATAGTTTAGGAATCTTAATCCATGTATTGCTCATTTTCTTAGTTTTTAGAGTTATGTACATCATTTCTCTAGTTTTATTAAATGAAATTACATGTTACATGCCATATTGTCTTGAGAATATGTTTGGTGGCTTAATGCATACCTCTTGTTGATGTTGACACCACTTTCTACATCCATATTGTTGTCTTAAGTATGCAGGGAGACGGATCCCTCATTTTAGTCTAGACGGATCCCTCTAAGGGAGGAACCGTGGATTCCGTGCAACAGAAAACATTTTTTTACTAACTTGAGTCTTATTTTCTGAAAATTATGCATCATATACTTGTTTTCTAACCTTTGTTTTGTAGATTTTCAATATACACATGAAGACTTTGACACCCTTAGCTAGGGGGAGTTTCTTGTCAAAGCAAAACATTGCAAAATCATTTGCAATACCTTCACATAGGATTACATTACTTGACGTCCTCCTCACAAAGGAGCACTTGTCAAGGGGGAGCATGTTCGTCAAAAAGACGAAAACATTTGCAAACAAATTTGCAAAACACTCGCTTAGTTTTTCTAATTACTTGACGCCCTCACAAAGGGATGGACCGATCAAGGGGGAGCTAAGATGAGAATCATTCTCTTCTCTTACTCTCTAGTTTTCATAATTTTTTCTTTTCACATCTTTTTCTTAAAACAAAGTGTTAGTTTCTTTTCGACGCTCTTTTTGTTTCAACAAAAAGAGGGAGAAGAGAGTAAACACTCCAATTCAAACTTTTACGAATTTTAGTTTTTCCATAAAATAATCTTAAGTTTTGTCATCAACAAAGAGGAGGAGATTGTTAATATAAATAAGCCGTAAAAACGTTTATTTATATTTTACGATCTTCTAATGTTTTGTCGATAACAAACGTAAAATCATTTTAACAAAACAAATAAAATACGTAGATGGTTTGAGCCAATAGTTTACTAAAACACTTACGTTTTCATATAAAACACTAAACAAGTAATAGTGTTTTCATGTTATAATAATGCATATGTATAACAACTAGTGTTTACATAATGGATATATATACATACTTAGTATGTATTGTAATGGGTAATGTAATTGGTAAGAATTTAAGTACTTGACCCATTAACTAGACACATTGAATGTAGTTAGGTAAAACCCAAAGTCCATACCCATGGAGCATAATCCATAACCCATGACCCATTGCATGAAATCATGCATGAAGTCATAATGGGTATTATCCATAACCCATGGAGCTAACCCATGACTCATTGACTAGATGCATTGCATCTTCTAGATACATTGTATCTATGTAGATATCCATGACCCATGATCCATGACCCATAACCCATTTAGGTGGAGTGTCCTATGGATCCCCAGGAATACACTGGACGGATCCCTCAAGCAAGGGATCCGTGGGATCCGTGGAATAGTAGTGATTGTTTGTCTATAAATAGTGAGCCATTTCTTCATTGTAACTCACCCTTTTCACACACATTCTCTCTTAGTGTTGTAAACTCTCAAACCTCAGATCCAAAGGATCTTTCTATGTAGTTTTGTGTTTATGTGATTCTCTAGGTCCTCTTAAAGGTGAGATCACCACCTCTTGAAGTCGAGCAAGCTCAAGTCCATGAGTTGCCAAGCTTCATCATCATCAAGACTACTGATGTTATCTTGTTGATAGTTCTTTCCTCTCTCATTAGAAGTATTGTGTTGAAGACATAGGTGAAAGATGTCTAAATGGTCAAGTCAAAGGCATTAGTGAAAGGTGCCGAAGATCCTTGTCAAAGGCATTAGTGAAGGGTGCCGAAAGTCCGTGTTAAAGGCATTAGTGAAGGGTGCCTCGGTGTCGTGTCAAAGGCTTAGTGAAAGGTGCCTATGGTGTACATTCGATATGGTGCATCGATGTACAAGATAGATTAGTTTGGGTTAAAGGATATTGATATCCTTGTTAATGTTGTAATAAAGAGTGGATCTCCTTTGGGATAGGTGTTGTGTAGTGTTGGGTAGTAGTTCTTCCTTAGTAATGGAACTCGGTATCTAGCCTTGTACCGGATAAAGTGTAGGCGACGTTGTGATAGGGTTAGTTCTACCTCATGGAAGAACCCGGTGTCTAGTCTTGTACCGGATAAAGAGTAGGCGATGTTGTGAAGTCTTCTCCGCCACAAGGAGTTTGTGTTGTGTAGTGATTACGAACTCTCGAGTAGGTGACTCGAGGAGTAGAGTAGGGCAAGGAAGGTGTCCTTGTAGCCGAACCACTATAAATACTCGCGTTGTGGTTTTTTTCTTCTTACTCTTTATCTTTGCTTTACTTATTTATATGCTCATCTATCAACATCCAACACACACATTTAAATAGATTGGCATAAGTCAATCTAAATAGTTTAAAACGAAGTTTTAATCGGTAAAACTATTCAACCCCCTTCTAGTTTTCCACAATATGAATATATAAGGACCTTATAAAGTGGATACTTATGTTAAATTCAGTTATTTTCTCACAATTGTTGATGATTTTAGTAGAGCCACTTGGACTTATCGTATGGTCAATAAGTTTGATGCTTTTGTTATACTTAAGCCTTTCTGAAATTTCTGAAATTTATCACTACTCAGTTTGATAACAAGGTCAAAATTGTTAGATCAGACAATACCTTGGAATTTGTTAAAGGTTCAATTGGTGCTTAGTTTACTGAGTTGGGGATAGAGCATCAAACTTCCAGTGTTGACAGACCACAACAAAATGGAAGGGTACAGAGGAAACATATGCATTTGTTGGAAGTTGCTAGAGCATTGAGTTTTCATGATCATTTGCCTCTAAAATTTGAGGGTGATTGATAAGGTTTTAAAATGTACCTTTTTAAGGGGTCGTTTAAGCCCTTATTTGATCACTTTTGTATCTGTTATTACTTAATATCGTTCCTTTTCACTTTTTAGGTCTCTTGAAGGCAAATTGCTGGAATGGCACTTATTTGGACGAAAAGGCGCGAATATACGAAGAAAATGGCCAAAGTCAAGAATCGAGACACTCAAGCTGCTGGAACACAAGGGGACGGCGTCAGGTGTTATCTGCGACGCCGTCAGAGCACATGTTGTGATGATACAGTAGCCAAATTGCTTATTTTTAAGTGACGGTGTCAGGCTTTAAAAGAGTAGGTCGTCGCAACTCAGACGGCCTAGATTTGATCCAGACGGCATCAGAGGCTGAAGAGGATGGCGTCACAAGCATAAGGTGACGTCGTCGCAAGACTAACGTGGCCAAGACGAAACCCTGATGACGGCGACCCGAGGCGTCACAAATCATAAGGTGACGCCGTCGCGAATGTAATCTTATATATAGAATCCGAATTTTTCAGTTTTCAGTGTGTAGTCTTTTGGAGTAAAAACCTAAACCGAACCAAGGTTGTCTTGTACAGTATTTTAGGGTTCCAAACCCTATCTTACACCAAGATAAGTGTTTTACTTCATTAATTCAATTATGTCTTCAATTATTTGTGTGTATGCTTGCATGTTCTCCATGTCCGGCTAATTTACTTGTGTGTTTGCTTAGGGAATATGAAACTTAACTATTGAATATTGATTGGTTCTCTCTTATCTTAATTATTAATGATCTAGTAATGCGATAGGTCATTCGTTGTGTAGTTAATGCTTGATTAATCTTTGTGAACCTTAGACTATAACACCTAGAGTAGTTGTAGGCTAAAAATCCAAAGAGTACCTTAGAGTTAGAGTTTATAAATCCTAGAGATTTTGTAGACGAGACCCTTTGGTAGTTTCAAAGAGTTAGGGATAAACGCATACCCTACGACCTTAGACACACAACGCGATTAAGAATAAGGACGTGACAATTCAACCATCAATAGGAGATAATTAAGGAGTAATAAAACCTAAGTAAACACATCTTTAAATCATCATACGAGCACACAATAATTAGACATAGACTACCCTCACCTTAGTTAATTAGATAATTAGATAGTAGAGTAATCGGTAGAAATACCAACCCCCCAAATCCAAACCCCTAGATTCGTACTTTTCCATTTCCTAAAAAACATAAAAAGATAAAAAAAATAATCTTCCTCAACCCCAACCTTAGCGTATTAAATCCTCACTAGCATTCCTATTCCCCTAGAGAACGATATCAATTCCCGTGGCTTACCCTAATACTACACTACAACGATTAGGTTCAGTGCCTAGGGTGTTGAAAAACTTGTTCGACGAAAAGGAAGTTCCTTTGACCCCGAACAACGCGTGTAGCGTTATCAAGTTTTTGGCGCCGCTGCCGGGGAATAGAATAGCTAGTTAGTAGTCCACCTCGTTTAGGTTTCTTTACTTGATTCCTATCAAGTAAACTTTTTCTCATTTTTTAGCTTCCTCGTAATCTATCCCCCTTCTTTGTGACCTTTGTTCGTAACCCCATCACTTTTCATCATGGAAGGTGATAACCAACCACCAAACCCGCCATTTCCCCCCACCAATCCCCTTAGACAACTTAGAACCCGCAGTTCCACCGAAACCCTTCTTGAACCGTTTGCAGAACCCGAAAGAGAGCTCAATAGGCGAAGAAAAGCTCCCCATGACTCGGGACCTCAAGGCACTACCATCAACTTTGACGAAGCCACAACTGATGAAGATTCCGTTCAGTCCCCCCAATCCCCTGAAACCATCAACATTGACAATATAAGCCAACATAGCGAGGAAATTCCCGCTACGCCGGTCAATGGGCCCATTAATCCACCTGAAGCAAAGTCCCTCGGGGAATATTCTTCTCCCTCTGCATCTGGATTTACCAATGCCATTGTCTATCCCTCGGAGCAAGTCAATGAGTTGTTGCATGCTTCCGATATTTGGCTCATTCAGAATGCATGTCAATTCCGTGGATCCAATAGCGAAAACCCCATTCATCACATCAAACAATTTTTAAAAATTGTTGATGCTATCTATGCTGACGGAGCATCCAAGGAGATATCTAGACTCCGGTTTTTCCCATTCTCTCTTCAAGGACATGCCAAGGAGTGGCTCGATAAGCTGCCTCCAAAGTCCATTTTCACGTGGGAACAACTCACAACCAAGTTCACCAAGAAGTTCTTTCCTCTTGGAAGAACTGCATTAATCATGAGCAAAATTTTTCATTTCCATCAAACAGATGGAGAGTCTATCGTTAACTCCTGGACTCGCTACAAAGATCTCATTCAACAAGCCCCATACCATGGTATCAACCTTTGGTTGCTTGTTCAAATCTTTTACGACAATGTCTCTCGAAAGGATAAAAAAGGGATTGATTTCTCAACTAGCCGAAGAATTTCTAATCTCACTGCGAAAGAAGGGTGGGACCGCATTGAGGAATATGTTCAATACCAAGACAACCCTTGGAACGAGCCAGTAACTGCAATGAGTATCTCTGCTTTCTCGAGTAAAAACTTATCATCTCTCGATGATCGGATTAAGAAAGCGCGAGAGAAGCTTGCATACCTTACGAAATCGCCAGAACCCAAAAGGTTATTTAACCCATACCTTATATGCGACATTTGTGGAGGGCCACACGAGAGTGATGAGTGTGATGACACACGCCAAGAGAGCGTCTTCCTTTCCAGTCATGATATTTATGATGACCCTTCACTTCTTACATTCTATCAAAACGATGAATGTAATCCTTGATGCCTTTGAAAAAGAACTCGGGCAATTTACCATAGAAGGGGCCACACTCTTAAAAGGTCTTGAAGGATTCATCCAAAAGCAGCAAGCTGAATTAGAGAGTCAATTCGCCGAGCTCCACAAAAGAATCAGCGAATCTGGCCTAACCCGTCATGATCCTACTTGTGCCATTACTACTCGGTCAGGAATCACTACCAAAGATCCCCCACACCCTGACCAGAATCCCACCACCAGGGAGCCCGCATCAAGAAACGGAGCAATTCCTGAATCTCCTCACGATCCCTCTCCACAAACACCAGCACCTGCCTAGAAACCAACTGTCGCACGGGTCCCTTATCCCTCGCGTCTAAAGAATCAAAAGGCTGAAGAAGACAATGATAGACTATTGTCTTACATAAAACGGGCTTCCGTCAACATACCACTTCTTGATGTATTCTATCATATCCCTAAACATGGCAAATACTTCAAGAGAATAATATCTAATCGAAAGAAACTCGAAGGGTTGATATCATTAGGAGAAGAGTACTCAGCTGTCATCCAGAAAGGCATGCCCAAGAAGAAAGAAGATCCAGGCAGTTTTACCGTTCCCTGCTCTATAGGGGTACTTTCTATGAAAAATGTCTTGGCGGATCTTGGGGCAAGCATTAACCTGATGCCTCATTCCTTGTTCCTCAAACTCGGATATTCATGGCTGAAACCAACTAGAATGAGTATTCAGTTAGCTGATCGATCAATCAAATATCCCATTGGGGTTTGCGAAAATGTTCTTGTAAGAGTGGGAGAATTCAAGTTTCCAGTCGATTTCGTGATTTTAGAAATGGAGGAAGATAGCTCAGTACCAATAATCCTTGGAAGGCCCTTCTTGGCTACAGCTCGTGCCATCATCGATGTTCATGATGGAAAACTCACTTTACGAGTAGGGTCCGAGAGCTTGACCTTCGACATCAAGAATTATATGAGCCATTCCTCCTCCTACGATCACCCTGTTTATTTTGTTGAGGAAGTTGATGAATTTGTTGATGACATAGATGGCTGCATTGACGAGTATCTATTAAACGAATTAATGAATGATGATAACAACACAATATACAACGACGAAGAAGTTGAGATGGTTGGAGTTGTTTCCTTTTATCCACGTAAGGAAGAAATTGAACCCATTGAGCTTCAAAAGCCAGAAAACAAGCTAAAACCATCAATCAAGGAACCCCCTACCTTAGAACTGAAAGACCTCCCGAGTCACCTGGAATACGCCTTCCTTCAAGGAGAGGACCAACTTCCTGTCATCATAAGCTCTTCACTGACCACTGGTCAAAAAGAGAAGCTCTTGGAAGTTTTAAAAGAATACAAAGGGGTGATCGCATGGAGTGTTGCTGACATTAAGGGTATTGATTATACATTATGTACTCATAAAATCCTCATGGAAGAAGATTACAAACCAACCGTTCAACTGCAAAGGAGGGTTAACCCTAATATCAAGGAGGTAGTAAAAAAGGAGGTCGTCAAGCTCCTTGACGCAGGTCTCATCTACCCCATATCAGATAGCCCATGGGTCATCCCAGTCCAAGTGGTTCCAAAAAAGGGAGGAATGACGGTTGTTAAGAATGAAAAGGGTGATTTAGTACCACAGAGAACGGTTACGGGTTGGCGTGTTTGTATTGACTACAGAAAGTTAAATGATGCCACCCGGAAGGATCATTTTCCTCTGCCATTCATTGACCAAATGCTCGAAAGGTTAGTTGGGCATGAGTACTACTGTTTCCTTGATGGCTTCTCAGGATATTTCCAAATCCCCATTTCCCCCGAAGATCAAGAAAAGACTACGTTTACATGCCCATACGGGACTTTTGCTTATAAGCGAATGCCTTTCGCGTTATGTAACGCCCCCGCCACCTTTCAGCGATGTATGATGGTTATATTCCATGAACTAATTGAGGACAGCATGGAAGTCTTCATGGATGATTTCTCGGTCTTTGGAAATTCCTTCGACCTTTGTCTATCCAACCTTAAGAAGATGTTGAAACGGTGTGAAGAAACTAATTTGGTCCTGAATTGGGAAAAATGTCACTTCATGGTAAGAGAAGGAATTGTCTTGGGGCATAAAATCTCCGGAAATGGAATCGAGGTCGATAGAGCAAAAATCGAAGCGATATCTAAACTACCCTATCCTACTACCGTTAAGGCCATTCGGAGCTTTCTAGGGCATGCGGGCTTTTATAGAAGGTTTATTAAGGACTTCTCGAAAATTGCCCACCCGATGACGCAGCTCCTTGTCAAGGATGCCCCTTTTGATTTTTCGGAAGAATGCAAAGAAGCATTCAATAGTCTAAAGAAAGATCTCACTCAGGCTCCAATAATGGTCACCCCTGATTGGTCTCAACCCTTCAAAATCATGTGCGATGCTAGCGATTATGCTGTAGGTGTCGTGCTTGGCCAAAGAAAAGAAAAGCATTTTCAACCAATTTATTATGCTAGCAAAACCATGAATGTAGCGCAAGAAAATTACACGACCACCGAGAAAGAGCTTCTAGCTATGGTTTTTGCCTTCGACAAGTTCAGGCAATATCTCGTCCTTTCTAAGACTGTCATCTTCACTGACCACTCCGCCTTACGCTACTTGTTTTCCAAGCAAGATGCGAAACCCCGACTCATTAGGTGGATTCTATTGCTTCAAGAATTCGACATTGAAATTCGAGATAAAAAGGGGGCCAAAAATCTTACTGCTGATCATCTGTCACGTTTGGAAAACCCTGATCTTGAGAAGTTGAATCATACAGAGATTCGCGACTCTTTTCCCGAGGAGCGACTAATGGCCATTAAGGAAATTGAGCCATGGTATGCGGATTACACTAACTATCTGTCCAGTAGGGTTTTGCCAAATTACATGACCAAGCAAGATAAGAGAAATTTTTTCACCACGCTCAAACATTACTTTTGGGATGAACCCTTCCTATTTCGCGTATGCCCCGATCAAATCATTCGGCGTTGCGTGGCCGGAAGAGAGATTGATCGAGTTCTGAAAGAATGCCATGCGGGACCATCTGGGGGACACCACGGTGTAAATGTCATGACACAGAAGGTTTTCGATGCCGGGTTCTACTGGCCTACTATTTTTCGGGACGTTAAAAGATTGGTTCAGACGTGTGATGCATGCCAACGATCGGGAAACATTTCGCGAAGGGATGAATCACCTCAGAATTACATCCAGGTCTGCGAAATATTTGATGTTTGGGGTATTGACTTCATGGGACCTTTCCCATCATCCGGAGGAAATGAGTACATTCTCGCAGCTATCGACTATGTATCCAAATGGGTGGAGGCCCAGGCCCTTAGAACTAATGATGCGAGAGTAGTCATTCATTTTCTTAAAAAGCTCTTCGCACGATTCGGGATTCCCAAGGCATTGATCAGTGATAGAGGAACCCACTTTTGCAATGCTCAAATGGAGAAGGTAATGAAGAAGTATGGCGTTCCACATAGATTTTCTACTGCATATCATCCTCAGACGAATGGACAAGTGGAAAATACAAATAGGGCATTAAAGCGGATACTTGAAAAAATGGTCCACCAGAATAGGAAAGATTGGGCATTCAAACTGGATGAGGCACTCTGGGCATTCAGAACTGCTTACAAAACACCTATCGGAACAACCCCTTTTCGCTTAGTATACGGGAAGGCGTGCCACCTCCCTATTGAACTTGAGAAAAAAGTGTACTGGGCACTTAAGGCCTGTAATATGGATTATTCTGAAGCAGGGACAAATAGGTTCTTACAGCTTCAAGAACTGGATGAACTAAGGCTGGAAGCTTATGAATCGTCGATCACATACAAAGAAAGGGCAAAAAAATGGCATGATCAACGAATAAAGAATCCTAAAGAGTTTTTGGAAGGAGATAAGGTGCTCCTGTATAATTCAAGACTGAGACTATTTTCGGGAAAACTCAAATCGAGATGGTATGGACCTTTTTCAGTAAAGAAGCAGATGAGCAATGGTGTTGTGGTGCTACTGGACCACGATGGAAGGGAATTTACCATAAATGGACAACGTGTGAAACATTATCAGTTAGATAATAATGAAATGGTGAACGAGGAAGATATTGTTTTAGAAGAAGGTGACGGTAATGAAGTCACGTAAGAGCACGACTACGAGTCTAGCTATAAGACTCATAAATAAAGAAAAGCGCTTCGTGGGAGGAAACCCATGCTTAATTGTTTGCTTGTTTGTGTCATATATCTTTTATTGATTGTCTATTCTCATGTTAAAATTTGTAAAAATGCTTTATTTTGTTTTTAACCTCGTCTTAATTACATATAAAGGTATTTTACATAAAGGATAAGTGTAGGGAGGATTACACATGTTTTCAAAAGAAACATAAACATGAGAATTTCAATTGATTAAAAGATATACATGTGTGTTTGTTCGAGTCAAATGCTTGTATCGAGTCATAATGGATGTTTGGAGAAAAATTTTCCAAATTTCAAAGATGTAAATTTTCCAGAAATTTTTCCAGAAAATCGCAGACCAGTTTTTGTCAGGATAACCTGACGGCGTCAGGATCGCAACCTGACGGCGTCAGGAAGGAGTAAAAACAGTTGATTACTTTTTTTCTCGTTTTCTGAGCTACTTATAAATTTTGGAACTTTCCAGGTCTTAATTTTGCATAAATTTTGTAAACATCTATTCCACAAGCATTATATCCTAGTTTAGTAGAGTCTTATATATATTATTACCGCCTATTTTACGCGAAGGTTTCGTTTGTTTTCTTCAAGTGTGCAGGTTTTATTTATCGAAAAGAAGATACATAAGGTTGGAAGGAGCTTTTCACGCATACATTCTTCTTGGAAAGGATTTAACCAATACTTCACACACGGATCCTACCGAGCTAATCAGGGGAGTATTATTTCTTTCGTTTTTTATTACCTTCTATTATCATAACTTTGATACTTTCGGGGAACATTGGGGAAAATGTTCAGTTTAAGTGTAGGGAGGGAAAAAAAACGGGAACTTTTAAACTATGCTTATCCTTGATTATTTGCTTTGTCCAATTTCATTTGTGTAATAAACCATGAGAAAATGTCGGTTAGGGTAATTTTGGCACCAAATTTAAAATTTTTCATGACATATAGGAGTGGGCCATTAGTCATAACAAAAGCGTCTCACGGATAGGAAGTTATATGACTAGCACACAAAAAAACCCTTTACCACTTAAATTATACCCAAAATGTGAGGATCGCCCTTAGATTAGTAGGAATTAAAGCATTCATCTTTAATGCGTGTGAACCGGTAGTATAATAGATTCTAGAACTTGTTTTGTGATGCATCCCGAGATCGCTAGTAAGACTACACTTGTGTAGTTAGGAATGACTAAATGATAAAAGGCATTAGGATAACCCCTGTTTGATACCCGTAATATAATTACTTCTTCCACATCGATTGAGTAATTCCCCCACACCCTTGCGTTGTACTCATCTTTAGTACACGATACCCCTAGTTAACCCCTCATAGCCTATCCTTTTCGCGGTTCTTGTGATGTTTCGGTTTTTCCGGAATATCAATGAAGAGCATTGTTTACACTCCACCCCCAAATGTACACCCAAATCGCCTTAGCCTATCTTATATGCACTCACTTTTAGTGCATTATTGTTATCACTCTAAAAACCCTTAGTTCAATTATCTAGTTGCTTGCATAAGTTGCTAAGTCGAGTCATATCCTTTGTATACAGTTTTGGGACGATTGGGACTCATGGGAAAAGTTAAAGTTTATGAAATGACGGGAAGGGAACGTTAAATTCAAATTCCCTTTATTTGCGTAATAATGTACTCCAAGTGTTTTGATCTTTTCAATTCGGGTCAAATTAGTGTTAGAGTAATAAAAACTCAAGTGTAGGGATGTGCCTATAAATCCCTATCATTTTGATGTTACCGTAGAGGATGGTAGAGTAAAAGTGTATGAAAAAAAAAAAAAAAAAAAAAACGAGCTACCATCCTACATCTATCCTTTAAATTTATGTTTGTTTGTTTCAGTTATCTAGAGTTTAGAGTGTCGAGTCTTGGCTTAGCAATGCCATTCTTCGTATTCTTGTAACATAAAGATTTTTTACTTGCCACCACTAAATAGCCTATCCCACCAAACCCTTTGTTTCCCTACCGTAAGCCTAACATTACAACCCTTTAAAAGACCTCTTTGATAGTCTTTCCTAGGTGCTTACGCCAAAGTGATGGAGGTTTGATCTATTCTCAAACCTATGGTAATCTATGTACTAGGACCTGTTAATGAGTGTTTATCTTCCATTTCCAACTTGTTATATTTCATATACACCCGAGAGATGTGAGTACCCAAACACCCCATGTGAGGTGCTAGTATGTAATTTCCGTGCTTGTTATAACTTTTTTGGGGCTTATATGTGTTGTGGATTGTTCTAAACCAATGCTTCATGACCCCTAACTTATAAATTAATTGGCCAAAAGCACATTTGCTTGAGGACAAGCAACTACCAAGTGTAGGGATATTTGATAAGCATTTAAAATGTACCTTTTTAAGGGGTCGTTTAAGCCCTTATTTGATCACTTTTGTATCCGTTATTACTTAATATCGTTCCTTTTCACTTTTTAGGTCTCTTGAAGGCAAATTGCTGGAATGGCACTTATTTGGACTAAAAGGCGCGGATATACTAAGAAAATGGCCAAAGTCAAGAATCGAGACACTCAAGCTGCTGGAACACAAGGGGACGGCGTCAGGTGTTATCTACAACGCCGTCGGAGCACATGTTGTGACGATACAGTAGCCAAATTGCTTATTTTCAAGTGACGGTGTCAGGCTTTAAAAGAGTAGGTCGTCGCAACTCAGACGGCCTAGATTTGATCCAGACGGTGTCAGAGGCTGAAGAGGATGGCGTCACAAGCATAAGGTGACGCCGTCGCAAGACTAACGTGGCCAAGACGAAACCCTAATGACGGCGACCCGACGGCGTCACAAATCATAAGGTGACGCCGTCGCGAATGTAATCTTATATATAGAATCCGAATTTTTCAGTTTTCAGTGTGTAGTCTTTTGGAGTAAAAACTTAAACCGAACCAAGGCTGTCTTGTACAGTATTTTAGGGTTCCAAACCCTATCTTACACCAAGATAAGTGTTTTACTTCATTAATTCAATTATGTCTTCAATTATTTGTGTGTATGCTTGCATGTTCTCCATGTCCGGCTAATTTACTTGTGTGTTTGCTTAGGGAATATGAAACTTAACTATTGAATATTGATTGGTTGTCTCTTATCTTAATTGTTAATGATCTAGTAATGCGATAGGTCATTCGTTGTGTAGTTAATGCTTGATTAATCTTTGTGAACCTTAGACTATAACACCTAGAGTAGTTGTAGGCTAAACCATCCAAAGAGTACCTTAGAGTTAGAGTTTATAAATCCTAGAGATTTTGTAGACGAGACCCTTTGGTAGTTTCAAAGAGTTAGGGATAAACGCATACCCTACGACCTTAGACACACAACGCGATTAAGAATAAGGACGTGACAATTCAACCATCAATAGGAGATAATTAAGGAGTAATAAAACCTAAGTAAACACATCTTTAAATCATCATACGAGCACACAATAATTAGACATATACTACCCTCACCTTAGTTAATTAGATAATTAGATAGTAGAGTAATCGGTAGAAATACCAACCCCCAAAATCCAAACTCCGAGATTCGTACTTTTCCATTTCCTAAAAAACATAAAAAGATAAAAAAAAAATCTTCCTCAACCCCAACCTTAGCGTAGTAACTCCTCACTAGCATTCCTATTCCCCTAGATAACGATATCAATTTCCGTGGCTTACCCTAATACTACACTACAACGATTAGGTTCACTGCCTAGGGTGTTGAAAAACTTGCTCGACGAAAAGGAAGTTCCTTTGACCCGAACGACGCGTGTTGCATTATCAGTGATTGTGTTCTTACTGCTGCCTATCTTATCAATAGATTTCCCTCTCCAATTTTAAAATTCAAAACTCCTTATGAAGCTCTTATGTAAGAATAACCTTCTTATGATCATTTGAGAGTATTTGGGTGTTTGGCAATGGCTAGTAATCCTTCCAGAACTGTTGATAAGTTTTCTGAGAGAGGTGTTCCTTGTTTGTTTATTGGTAATCCTCTACATCAAAAGGGTTATAAATTGTACAATCTCCAAATACATTTTGTGTTTGTGTCAAGAGATGTGCAATTTTATGAACAAATTTCCCCTTTTTCTTCCTCATTTATGTTTCAACTAATGCAGCCTTTACCTTCTCCAAACACTGGTTACAACAGTCATTTTATGTTATTCCTACACCACAACCTGTTGTTCTAACTCCATCACATGCCTCATCATCCCATGAATCCATTGATCCATCATCTCAACCTCATATCAGTGATCCTTTACCATCATCTGCTGAGACACCTACTCCAACTGCTGATATTCCTGTATCAACCATACAATTTAAACCACCTGTTAGGCTCAAGGATTATGTTACTCCTCCCTTACCTTCTCACACTTCTATGGCTAATACTGTGTCTTATGCTCCTCTGCTACAAGATTTTCAACTATTTTTTACTGCTTTACTAGCTTATTCACAGTCCACTACTTGAAATTTCAAAGAAGCAGTTGTTGATCTAGAGTGGTGTGATGCTATGAATGTTGAACTAGGGGCTTTAGAAGAGAATGGTACATGGGAAGTTACTACTCTTCCACAAGGAAAAAGGGCCATTGGAAGTCGTTGGATTTTCAAAATCAAATTAAGGGCAGATGGCTCAGTTGAAAGGAAGAAAGCTAGACTTGTTGTTCAAGGTAATAAACAAAGAAAAAGGGTGGATTATTGTAACACCCTGAAACTGGGCCTAATCAATTTATTACAATAATGTCATTTGACTAACTTGACTACGACTTTTATAAGTTTTAAGGACTCACGGGATTGGTTGGTCAAACCCGGTAGTCAAATGATAAGTATTAAATGTTATGTAAATGATTATAGAAAATACGATGTGTGTCATTTATAAGGAAAAAGTACTTAAGGGACCTAAGTTGCCAAGTGCTAACATGTTATAAAGTATATTGTGGCCAAAGTGGAAGAAAGGGAACCTAAGGGACCTAAAGTGCTAATTGGCCAAACTCATCCTCTACATATTTCTGGATAACTCTATCAACTTCATTCATTTTACAGAAATAAAATGTGTAAGTGTGTGTGTCGAGTAAGAGAAATGGAGGGAAAATATGGGTTGGTCTTATAGGCCAATTGGTGATGAATTAAGGGTGTTTACCCTAATGTGAAGTCATAGAGAGGATCCTTGCAAGGTAAGTAACCTCTAATTAGTGTTTAATTGATGATTGGAGGGTTAGGGTTTATGAACCTTAATTAAAGGAAATTGGGTAAATGATGTTAATAAGTTAATTAAGAAGTTATGATGAATATGGGTTAAGTATTATTAAAGTTAAGTTAATAAGTTAGTGGGATTAATTATCAAATAATCATCATATGATTATGTGATAATTAGTAATGGTTAAAAAGGGGTTATAGTTATTATGGTCATGACATAGTTGATTAATTATGTGTTTATGTCTATAGTGGTGTTGGCTAAATATCATGTATGGAGAAGATGATGTCCTTGGTTTTACTAGCTTGGAATTAAGGCAAGTAAACCAGTTATAAGATGATGTTATATTGATTTCAGCATATTATGTGTTATGTATTATGTGTTAAGGTTATGAATGTATGTGCTTATGTGAAAGTGTGTTAGAGACTAGTTTGGCATAACTAGTCATGAAGAGTTTAGATAATGATGAAATAGGTTTAAGGTATGTTGTTGCTTTGACCTATAAGACATGTTGGTACTTAAGTGATTTAAGGTACGTGTTAATGTTTAATGATTAAAATGGACTAATGGTTGATGATATGTAATGTATGAATGATTTATGATATTATGTTATATCCGCTTTACTTACTAAGCCTTGTGCTTACGGTTTAAGATGTTAATGTTTTGTAGGTTTAAATGTGAAGGAAAGGAAATGCTTGGAACTAAGGGTTAAGGTTGGATTATGCGAAAGTTTAGAAGATTGATAAGAAAGTAAGAGCTAGGTAGTATACCGAGCTCAATGTCAATGTTGTACCCCCGTGAGTCTGGGTCGTTTAATGGTTTATAAACGTGTCTTCATGTGTCAAGTGTATGTTATAGTTGGTCTTAAAGGGGTGTTTGCAATAAGGTGTATTTATACCCAATTTGGGTTGTAAATGGGTTAATGATTATGAACATGATTTAATATGCTAAGTTAATGCTTTTTGAAAGGTTTGAAGTAATTCGGAAGTGGTAAAGGTTGTATGTATTGAAAATGGGTCAAAATATGCAAGTGTGCAGAAAATGGGTCCATACTAGAGGTAAATGGGTCTATTTTAGACTGCAATGAGTCATTCTTATTGTAACAGAAAATGGGTCCATTTTAGAGGTAAATGAGTTTATTTTAGACTGCAAATGAGTCATTTTTAATTTTCAGGAAATGGGTCCATTTTATATGCAAATGAGTCTATTTTAGGGTGCAGGGAAAATGGGACTATTTTAGACTATAAATGGGTCTGGTTTAGATTAATATTAACCTTTAAAGAATTCTGCAGAATATGGGTCCATTTTAGAGGTAAATGAGTCAATTATAGAGTACCAAGAAAATGGGTCCATAATAGATGTAAATGGGTCTATTTCAAGGGTCTGCAGGAAATGAGTCTTTTTCAGAGTATAAAATGGTCTATTTTAGACTAATACCATCAAGTGTAAAAAAAAAAAAAAAAAAAAAAAAAAAAAAAAAAAAAAAAAAAAAAAAGTCGGGAAAGGGGCGTAATAATTATGAGGAAACTTTTGCCCCTATACCAAAAATGGTTACTGTTAGAGCATTACTAGTTGTTGTTGTAATGAAAGGTTGAGATTTATGTAAGATGGATGTTTCAAATGCATTTTTTCATGGTGATTTGTTTGAGGAAGTGTATATGCTCATGCCTATGAAATATACGGCTAAGGGGGAGTCATTTCAAAATGTTTCACATACTGACACTTCCAAAGTCTGCAAATTGAAGAAGTCATTGTATGGACTTAAACAAGCACCAATGGTTTTCTAAGTTGTCTTCTGCATTGCTCTCTTTTGGATATGAACAGTCAAAATTTGATTACTCTTTTTTTGTTAAGAAAGATTCATCCTCATTTACAACAACCCTAGTGTATGTAGATGATCTTATCATCACTGATAGTGATCCATCTGCTATTGATGCCTTAAAGTCTTAGTTGAGTAGTCATTTTCATATGAAAGACTTGGCCAGCTGAGTTATTTTCTTGGTTTGGACGTATCCAAAAGTGATCAAGGCCTGTTTGTTTCTCAAAAGAAATAATATTATGGACCTTCTAAAGGAATCCGGTGTACCTAACTTTAAGCCCTATAAGCTGCCTATGGATCAACATCTTAAGTTGCAGGATGATGATGGAACACCTTTACACGATCTAGAGGTGTATAGAAGGCTGATTGGCAAGTTGATTTATCTCGCTATTACCAGACCAGACATCCGCTATACTGTACAGTTTCTTAGTCAATTTATGCAAACTTCTACTTCTGTCCATATGCAAGTAGCAAAACATCTCTTTAGGTATCTTATTAATGCACCAGGACAAGGAATTCGACTTGCCAACAGTTCTGCAGTCTACCTAACAGCTTATTGTGACTCTGGTTGGACTAGTTGTCCAATGAGTAAAAATTCCATATTTGGTTACTATATTTTGTTGGGTAACTCACCAGTATCTTCGAAGTCTAAGAAACAGACAGTGGTTTCTAGATCCTTTGTTGAGGCAGAGTATAGAGCCTTGGCACTTACCTGTTGTGAAGTGACATGGTTAGTTGCCTTATTAAAAGATTTTGGACTGAAAGATTTAGGACCATTTGATCTTTGTTGTGATAACCAGGCTGCAATTCACATAGCAGCAAATCTTGTTTTCCTTGCTAGAACAAAACACATAAAAATGGATCAAGTACAAGTTGGAATTGTTAAACCTGCCTATGTTCATACTACTCAACAAGTAGCTGATGTGTTTACTAATGTTCTTTCTGTGGATCCGCACTCTAAACTTCTTCACAAGATGGGAGTTTTAGACCCTTCCCACTCCCATCTTAAGGGGAGTTTTCAAGTACAAGGACTGATTTATATAAAAAGATAAAGTAGAAGGGCGTATTGATAAGGTTTTAAAAGGTACCATTTTGAGGGGTCGTTTAAGTCCTTATTTGATCACTTTTGTATCCGTTATTGCTTAATATCGTTCCTTTTCACTTTTTAGGTCTCTTGAAGGCAAAATGCTGGAATGGCACTTATTTGGACGAAAAGGCGCGAATATATGAAGAAAATGGCCAAAGTCAAAATCGAGACACTCACAGCTGATGAAAATAGAAGGCGACGGCGTCAGGTGCTAATTGCGACGCCGTCCGAGGATTTTTGTGACGGTTCAGAACCCAAAACTCGTATTTTCAAGTGACGACGTCCAGTTGTAAAAGAGTAGGTCGTCGCTACTCAGACGGCCTAGATGCAATCCAGACGACGTCAGAAGCTGAAGAGGACGGCGTCACGGACATAAGGTGACGCCGTCGCAAGGTTAACGTGGCCAAGACGAAACCCTAATGACGGCGACACGACGGCGTCACGAAACATAAGGTGACGCCGTCGCATATGTAATCTTATATATAGAATCCGAATTTTTCAGTTTTAGGGAGAGTCTTTTGGAGTGAAAACCTAAAACCGAACCTAAGGTGTCTTGTACAGTATTTTAGGGTTTTAAACCCTATCTTACTTCAAGATAAGTATTTACTTCATTAATTCAATTATGTCTTTGATTATTTGTGTGTATGCTTGCATGTTCTTCATGTCCGGCTAATTTATTTGTGTGTTTGCTTAGGAAGTATGAAACTTAATTATTGAATATTGATTGGTTGTTTCTTATCTTAGTTGATTAATGATCTAGTAATGCGATAGGTCATTCGTTGTGTACTTAATGCTTGATTCATCTTTGTGAACCTTAGAATATAATTACCTGAGTAGTTGTAAGCTAAACCATCCAAAGAGTGCCTTAGAGTAAGAGTTTATTATCCCTAGTGGGTTTTGTAGACGAGACCCTTTGGTAAGTTCAAAGAGTTAGGGAGAAACGCATACCCTACAACTTTAGACACACAACGCAACTAAGAATAAGGACGTGACAACTCAACCATCAATAGGAGATAATTAAGGAGTAGTACAACCTAAGTAAACACATCTTTAAACTATCATACGAGCACACATTAATTAGACATAGACTCCCACAACCTTAGTTTAGATATATAGATAATAGTAGAGTAATCGGTAGAAATACCAACCCCCCCCCCCCAATCCAATACCCGAGATTCGTACCTTTCCATTTCATAAAATATAAAAATACAAAAAATAATCTTCCTCAACCTTAACCTTAGCGTAGTAACTTCTTACTAGCATTCCTATTCCCCTAGAGAACGATATCAATACCCGTGGCTTACCCTAATTACTACACTACAACGATTAGGTTCACTGCCTAGGGTGTTATAAAACTTGCTCGAAGAAAAGGAAGTTTCCTTGACCCCGAACGACGCGTTTAGCGTTATCAAGTTTTTGGCGCCGCTGCCGGGGAATAGAATAGCTAGTT
Source organism: Chrysanthemum seticuspe (assembly GCA_019973895.1). NCBI lineage: Eukaryota > Viridiplantae > Streptophyta > Magnoliopsida > Asterales > Asteraceae > Chrysanthemum > Chrysanthemum seticuspe. The sequence goes on from BPTQ01000004.1 coordinate 271,740,212, forward strand.
AGTAGTCCACCTCGTTTAGGTTCTTTGCTTGATTCCTATCAAGTAAATTTTTCTCATTTTTAGCTTTCTCTTAGTCTATCCCCCTTCTTCGTGACCCTCGTTCGTAAAAACCATCACTCACCATGATCCGTATCTTCCATCGAAGATTCTTCACTCTACCCGTTCCCAATCCCGAGATTGAGAACGCAATCCCACAAAACCCTTCACCCACTCACCATTTTGGTAATCACCTAGAGCATAATGAGATAAATTGGCAACAACAAAGTCCTTTCTATTACTCTGATTCTGATGAGGAATTTGATTATGGTGAGGCACTTGATAGCGGAGAGGTCATTAATGAAATTGAGGAAGACCCCTCCCAATGTTTTGACCCTAGGTGTAGGATTGAGAAAGATGGCCCCTTTAACATGCAATTCCCTTGCAAAATAGGACTAGAAGGGTTCGATGCTTATTTGAATTCATTCTTACCTTTAAACTTAATCTCAAGGGACCTATACAACAAAATCAAGGTCAATGAGTTAACTTATCAAGGGAACAATGTTATTGAAGCAGTCATTTATTTGCACGTGTTTGTCGGAAGTTTTGCTTATTTGGTAGAGTTCATGGTCTTAGAAGACTTAGGAGAATTTATAGATAAGGACCTCACTCAAGTAATTTTTGGAAAACCTTTCAAAAAATTGACTAGGTTGAATGAACGGATGATTGATGGTCTAATTACATTCTCTGATGAAGTTGAAGATTTCATCTACCAAATGCCACACGCTCATCCTAGGTTTAAACATAAGGACATCGAGGTTTGTAATAGAATGACCCCTATTCCATTTCTTAGTGAAAGGGATAAGCAGAGTGGGCTTAGGTACCCATATGAGAAAACTAAGCGGTATTACAAAAAATGCCTTGAATTAGGAGATGATTACAAAAAGAATGAAAGAGCGTTGGAATGGCTTAAGTATGAGCACGAGAAGATAGGTGAGGAAACGTAGGAGCACGACTGATGAGTGTCTAAATACTCATCATTTTTATACTGCTAGAATGCCAAAAACATCTGAAAACACTCAGAAATGCTTCAAAATGATGAAAATATCATAAACAAGTGTTTTATATGTTTTAAATGCAAAAACATCAAAATCTGATGAAAAACGTATCAAGTTTGCATAATTGGCAGTTTTAGTCCCCCAAGTTACAAAAGTTGTCAAAATTAGTCCCTGGTAATTCAAAAACTTGTAAAATATCATTTTAGGTCCTTGGGATTCATAAGTTGTTCAAAATAATCCTTTGAAGTTAAAAATCACAAAATTACAACTTTGGTCCCTCAACTTTGCAAAAGTGTCAAAAATAGTCCTTAAGGTTTTAAAATTGGAAAATAATCAAAATAAACCTTATACTATTCATTAATGACAAAAATGGTCCTTATGATAAACTTTTGGGAATTTACACCTTTAATCCCTAAAAATCCAAAAATTACATATTAGGTCCTTAAAGTTTAAAAAATGAAATAAAATACAACTTTGGTCCTTGTATTATTCTTATATGGCAGGTTTGGTCCCTTGAAGGAAGTTTGGAATAATTAACAAGATCAGTCCCTCAAGAATATAGCTTTGGCAGATTTAGTCCTTGTGATTATTAACTAGCCAAACCGGATCCATTATCAATACCAAATCCAAACCAGCTGCTGGCCCATATCTAGCCCAAACCCAAACCCAATATTTAAAAAAACAAAATACCGCCAGTACTGTAGCGTTACCTCTCCCACGCCTGCAACTCAATACCACCATGGTTTTTGACCACCACCTCATCACCCTTATCTTCCCACCTGTCCACAACCTTTCCACCTATCCCCCCTCCACCTCTACACCAATCCAAACCCATTTAATGCAAAAACCAACCTCAAGACTTTTCCCGCCAAAAATCCACTTGTACGATTAAGATGTTATCAAGCTTTATCCAGTGGTGGGAAATGATCAGAGGAGAGAAGGGAAGGATTTGGATGTCTATAAAGATGAAAAGAAGGCAGTGATAAGAGGGGTCGCACGTTTTTAGACCATTTGTAGTGTAAACTTTACTTTAATGTTTATTTCAGTTTAAAATCAAAGTCTTAGTGTAAAATTAAACTTGTTTCAAGTTAAACTTCACTGTTGTATTGTAATTATTCCCAGTTAATAAGAATTCAAGTTTTTAGGTTTCTTGGTAATTCGTATTAAAGCATTTATAATAATTATAAGTAAGAAAAGCTCTTTTGACCTTCAAACAAGCTAAGATAAGCTTGTTACATCTTTTCCTAAGCTTGTATTGTACTCTAGTGTTTTAAATCAGAAAAAACCAAAAAAGTCAACAAATGTCAACTGTGAGCATTCTTTTGTTTAGAAATGGATATGGGGCTGATGCAGAGTTGATATTGGGTTGGATTTGAGTAGCATAGTGTAGTTTTGGTTTTGTTCTTAGCCTGCACCAGCTGGATCAGTTGTGAGTACTTTCCAACTTTTCAATTTTAGTGTAATTTGCATTTTATGGTTGTATGAGTAATCTGTGGTCACAAGTGTTTTTTTTATGTGTTCAATAAGTTGTAATAAGGTAAGTTAAGCTCAGTTTGGTCACTAGTACAAGTTGGTTCAGTAGTTAGATCATTTTTACTTGCTTAACAGGTTTTATAAAGGGTGTTTGGATCAACTTTGTACAATCTGTCATAGGGTAGCTCAGTGTTTAGAAATTGTTGTTTCATGTTTGTTTAATCATTTTAGAACTTATTTGAGTCATACCTTGTGCCTTTTAAGCTCAGAAGTCAAAATCATCTTTAAATCAATCTAGATAGTTCACTGTTAAGTTCACAGATTACAAATCACATCAAATCAGTTTAAAACTTGTTAAAATAGCTTAATCCAACCTTAGTGTAACTTATTATAACATAATAAGTCTATAGAATCAGTTGCAAGTTCATATTAGTCAAACTACTTCATATTTCAAAAAGTCAAATTTTCAGTTTTACAGTTTTTGAATCAACTAGATTAATCTTTATAGGACTACCTGTTAGGATTTAATACTTAGGCTTTAGGGATATCAAAATTTCAGTTGCCTAGCTTTAGCCTAGTGTTTTTTTTATTTTCTCATTAGCTTATTTACTAGCTTTTCTCTTAGCTTATTTCAACCACCATTTTCAAAATGTGCCCTGTGCACAGTTTAGCCAGTCATTTTCATAAGCTCACAGATAGCTTGTCATTTGGCCTTAGCTTGCAAATCTTGGTTCTATGGATAGCCAACCAAGCCATCTTGAATATCCAAGCTTAAGATTTCACTTTGTAGCTTATTAGGTAAGGCTGTTAGTAGCTTTTGTTTTTGTCCATTTCTGTGTAAACATGTTAATCAGTGAATTGGTCATATCTTCATAAGCTCTTCAAGAGCTTACCAGTCAACTTAAGCTTGCAAATTTTAGCTTTTTGAGAAGCCAACCAAGCTGTCTCAAGGTTCCAAGTGTTATTTTTAAATTTGCAGCTCATTTAATAAGCCTGCAAGTGCTTATTAGTTTTGTCCAAAACTCAGCATTCACTGAGTATTGATTCAGTGGGATTTCAAGTTTTTTCATAAGCTCAATATAAGCTCTTTAGTGAACACCACTAGGAGTAATTTAGCTTTTTGGAAAGCTTAGCAGGTATACTTGTTAGTGCCAGTGATACTTTTCATTTTTTAGCTTATTTAGGTGCTTAAAAATAAGCTAATAGGTTGCCTAGAAACTGAACAGTGTACTGTGTAAACCATAGATAAACTTGTGCTTATTTGCTTATTAATTAGTGCTTATTCTTAAGTCATATTGCTTATCTAGTTGATTTAGCTCATTTAAAGTTTCTTAACTTATTTCTAGTTTCCTTTTTGCTTATTTCTAGCTTAATAAGCCACTTGGCTTTAACCTTGTGCTTATTTCAAATCTTAGCCCACTGTTAAAAAATTAAGCTATCACTGAGCTTATTACTGGTTTTTAGCAAAAGTCTTAGTTATAAAATTTGCTTATTTAAGTATGTTTAATAAGTTTGTAAAATAAAATTTCAAAAATAAAATGTTTGTGCAAAAAGGGAGAGGCAGGGGTCGAACCTGAGACCTCTCCCTTATGGGAATGATAGTGAGGGGTACCTGGAACCAATGCGCCCTTGGGACTTTCTTGTCATTGTTTGCACCTTTTAATATATAACTATCCTTGTCCCAATAAGCTTAAACGAGCTTAATCACTTATTTGTAGCTTATTCGTAGTAGCTTTTTCCAGTTTTGTAATTTTAATAAATTTTTATTAGTAATAAGTATTTTATAAAAAAGTTTCAGATTTTTCCAATAAGTTTTAGTATTTTTAAACATTTAATTAGTGTAAAATCTTAATTAAATCATAATAAAAAATATAAAAGTCTAAAAAATACAAATCTTTTTTCTAAAATTTTCTTTTATCATATATTTTGTAAGAAAATTAGTTTTACACTCTTAGGCCTTTTATTTCATAAATTTTACGTTTTTGCTTGCGCTCCAGCGCCATTTTCGTAAATAACGCTCGTTTCCGTTTTAAATAACGTTTTTAAGTAATTTAAGTTTACGTTTTAGTTAATATAGTTTATTTAAGTCATTTTATTTTATAAAATCATAAACGTTCATCGATCTGTAAAAATAGTGATAGCGTTTATTTAATAGATTTTAACTTTTTAATCTTTTTAATTTGCATTTAAGTCGCTTTAATTTGTAAATCTTTTCTTTAGGTAATTTTTCATCAAAACCCTTACTGATCACTATCCTTAGTGATCATTCTATCATCTGAAGTTGTTTTAAACACCAATTCATCCTCCGTGGGACTTAACGACCCAGGAATTCCCTATATTCCTCTGATCTTAATTGCATTTGCGTCTGAGCTGTTTTAAGTCTGTTTGACTTGACTGTTTTGCGCGAATCAACGACTATGAGTCTAGCTACAAGACTCTTTAATAAAGAAAAGCGCTTCGTGGGAGGTAACCCATGCTTAATTGTTTGCTTGTTAGTGTCATATATCTTTTATTAATTGTTTATCCTCATGTTTAAATTTGTAAAAATGCTTTATTTTGTTTTTAACTTCGTCTTAATTGCATATAAAGGAATTTTACATAAAGGATAAGTGTAGGGAGGATTACACACGTTTTCAAAAGAAACGTAAACATGAGAATAACAATTAACTAAAAGATATTTATGTTTGTTTGTTCGAGTCAAATGCTTGTATCGAGTCATAATGGATGTTTTGCAGAAATTTTTTTTCCAGATTCTAAAGATGTAAATTTTCCAGAAATTTTTCCAGAAAATCGCAGACCAGTTTTTGTCAGGATAACCTGACTGCGTCAGGATTGCAACCTGACGGCGTCAGGAAGGAGTAAAAACATCAGATTACTTTTTTCTCGTTTTCTGAGATACTTATAAATTTTTGGAATTTTCCAGGTCTTAATTTTCTTAGAAATTCTGTAAACATCCATTCCACAAGCATTATATCCTAGTTTAAATCGAGTCTTATATATATTATTACCGCCGATTTTACGCGAAGGTTTCGTTTGTTTTCTTCAAGTGTGCAGGTTTAGTTTGTCAAGAAGAAGTTACATAAGATCGGAAGGAGCTTTTCACGCAATAATTCTTCTTGAAAAGGATTTAACCACCACTTTACACGGATCCTACCGAGCTAATCAGGGGAGTACTAGTGGTTTTTGATTACCTTCTTTTATCATAACTTTGATATTTTCGGGGAACATTGGGGACAATGTTCAGTTTAAGTGTAGGGAGGGAAAATAAAACGGGAACTTTGAAACTATGCTTATCCTTGACTATTTGCTTTGTCCAATTGTGATTGTGTAATAAACCATGAGGAAATGTCAGTTAGGGTAATTTTGGCACCAAATTTAAATTTTTTTATGACATATAGGAGTGGGCCACTAGTCTTAACAAAAGCGTCTCACGGATAGGAAGTTGCATGACTAGCACAAAAAAACCCTTTACCATCCAAATTCCACCAAAATGTGAGGATCGCCCTTAGATTAGTAGGAATTAAAGCATTCATCTTCAATGCTTAGAGTGTGAACCGGTAGTATATTAGATTCTAGAACTTGTTTTGTGATGCATTCCGAGATCGCAAGTGAGGCTACACTTGTGTAGTTAGGAATAACTAAATGATAAGAGGCATTGGGATAACCCTTGTTTGATACCCGTAATATAATTACTTCTTCCATATCGGTTGAGTAATTCCCCCACACCTTTTGCGTTGTACTCATCTTTAGTACACGATACCCCTAGTTAACCCCTCATAGCCTATCCTTTTCGCAGTTCTCGTGATGTTTCGGTTTTTCCGGAATATCAATGAAGAGCATTGTTTACACCCCACCCCCAAATATACACCCAAATCGCCTTGGCCTACCCCTTATGCACTCACTTTTAGTGCAAATGTTTGTTATCACCCTAAACCCTTAGTTCAATTATCTAGTTGCTTGCATAAGTTGCTAAGTCGAGTCATATCCTTTGTATACAGTTTTGGGACGATTGGGATTCATGGAAAAAGTTAAAGTTTATGAAATGACGGGAAGGGAACGTTAAATTCAAATTCCCTTTGTTTGCATAATAATGTACCACAAGTGTTTTGATCTTTTCAAATCGGGTCAAATTAGTGTTAGAGTAATAAAAAACTCAAGTGTAGGGATATGCCTATAAATCCCTAGTATTTTGATGTTATCGTAGAGGATGGTAGAGTAAAAGTGTATAAAAAAAAAACAAAAAAAAAATAAAAAAACAAAAAAATCGAAAAAAAAATATAGAAAAAGAGAAAAAGAAAAAAAAATATAGAGTGTAAAAAAAAAAAAAAAAAAAAAAAAAAAAAAAAAAAAAAAAAAAAACGGGCTACCATCCTACATCTATCTTTGAATTTATGTTTGTTTATTTCAGTTATCTAGAGTGTCGAGTCTTGGCTTAGCAACGCCATTCTTCATATGCATTTAAATAGAGATTTTTGACTTGCCACCACTAAATAGCCTATCCCACCAAACCCTTGTTTCCCTACCGTAAGCCTAACATTACAACCCTTTAAAAGACCTCTTTGATAGTCTTTCCTAGGTGCTTACGCCAAAGCGATGGAGGTTTGATCTATTCTCAAGCGTATGGTAATCTATGTACTAGGACCGGTTAATGAGTGTTTATCTTCCATTTCCTATTTGTTATATTTCATGTATACACCCAAGAGAGATGTGAGTATCCAAACACCCCATGTGAGGTGCTAGTATGTAATTTCCGTGCTTGTTATGACTTTTGCGGGGCTTATATGTGTTGTGGACCGTTTTGAATTAATGCTTCATGACCCCTAACTTATAAATTAATTGGTTAAAAGCACATTTGCTTGAGGACAAGCAAATAACAAGTGTAGGGATATTTGATAAGGTTTTAAAAGGTACCATTTTGAGGGGTCGTTTAAGTCCTTATTTGATCACTTTTGTATCCGTTAATGCTTAATATCGTTCCTTTTCACTTTTTAGGTCTCTTGAAGGCAAAATGCTGGAATGGCACTTATTTGGACGAAAAGGCGCGAATATATGAAGAAAATGGCCAAAGTCAAAATCGAGACACACACAGCTGATGAAAATAGAAGGCGACGGCGTCAGGTGCTAATTGCGACGCCGTCCGAGGATTTTTGTGACGGTTCAGAACCCAAAACTCGTATTTTCAAGTGACGACGTCCAGTTGTAAAAGAGTAGGCCGTCGCTACTCAGACGGCCTAGATGCAATCCAGACGACGTCAGAAGCTGAAGAGGACGGCGTCACGGACATAAGGTGACGCCGTCGCAAGGTTAACGTGGCCAAGAAGAAACCCTAATGACGGCGACACGACGGCGTCACGAAACATAAGGTGACGCCGTCGCATATGTAATCTTATATATAGAATCCGAATTTTTCAGTTTTAGGGAGAGTCTTTTGGAGTGAAAACCTAAAACCGAACCTAAGGTGTCTTGTACAGTATTTTAGGGTTTTAAACCCTATCTTACTTCAAGATAAGTATTTACTTCATTAATTCAATTATGTCTTTGATTATTTGTGTGTATGCTTGCATGTTCTTCATGTCCGGCTAATTTATTTGTGTGTTTGCTTAGGAAGTATGAAACTTAATTATTGAATATTGATTGGTTGTTTCTTATCTTAGTTGATTAATGATCTAGTAATGCGATATGTCATTCGTTGTGTACTTAATGCTTGATTCATCTTTGTGAACCTTAGAATATAATTACCTGAGTAGTTGTAAGCTAAACCATCCAAAGAGTGCCTTAGAGTAAGAGTTTATTATCCGTAGTGAGTTTTGTAGACGAGACCCTTTGGTAAGTTCAAAGAGTTAGGGAGAAACGCATACCCTACAACTTTAGACACACAACGCAACTAAGAATAAGGACGTGACAACTCAACCATCAATAGGAGATAATTAAGGAGTAGTACAACCTAAGTAAACACATCTTTAAACTATCATACGAGCACACATTAATTAGACATAGACTCCCACAACCTTAGTTTAGATATATAGATAATAGTAGAGTAATCGGTAGAAATACCAACCCCCCCCCCCAATCCAATACCCGAGATTCGTACCTTTCCATTTCATAAAATATAAAAATACAAAAAATAATTTTCCTCAACCTTAACCTTAGCGTAGTAACTTCTTACTAGCATTCCTATTCCCCTAGAGAACGATATCAATACCCGTGGCTTACCCTAATTACTACACTACAACGATTAGGTTCACTGCCTAGGGTGTTATAAAACTTGCTCGAAGAAAAGGAAGTTTCCTTGACCCCGAACGACGCGTGTAGCGTTATCACTTATTATGTAAATATGATAACATAGTTAGTTAGGCAGTTATATACCTCCTTTTTGCCTATTTAAAGGCTTGTACTCTCATCATTTCATTTCAATAAAACTTTCCAAAATCAACTCATTTCTTTCATTTCTGTTGTCATTTTCTTTACATCATTGTTACTTCTCAGTTCGAAAGTAAAGTCATTTGCAAGAAATAGTTACGTGTTACGAAACGGACATATATTTTTTCAAGTATTTGCTCTGTCAGCGTAAATAGGAACAATGGGTGTGTTTGGCACATGCCTTTTAAGAGCATTTAGGAACAATGTGTAGTCTTTGGCGTATAATTTTTAAAAGCATTTAAGAGCAGTGAGCGTTGAGCGTTGTGATTTATAATGTTCGTTTGACAAGCAGCATATAGCTTCATTTATTTTTCTAGAATGTTGCTTTCTAATGTTTCAAGAAGTAGCATTAAGGAGCTTTGAGCATTTACAAATTGTTTTACATATTATAATTAAGCTACTGCTCACTGCTATTGTTATTTTGACAAACACACCGCTATCTTTAAGGAAGGATATACGTTGTTAGTCAACGTCATCGTTTGCTAACTTTTTTAGACTACTCGGCCAAGGGGCACTCGTTCACCTAGTTTCACAATTCACGCGTGATATCCCTTGGCCAAACAAATAAGTGACGCGCGAGTTTGGCATTTCGAGGTACACAAAGGTTATCGGTCACCTAGTTACATTGGGTGTGATGTGGGCCCAGCTCTTTTCTTTTATAGTTTTTTATTTTGTTTGTGAGTCTGTGTAAGGCATTTAAGGCCTGTTTATTTTTAGTTGTGGAATAAGTGCTTATAAGTTTCATGAGGTCCACGTCTGGTTTATCCACCGAATGGGGAGAGTTAGAATTTTCTTGCACTATCCTTGCCATTTAGTCTTAGAGCAGGGGGTACGGTGAGTTGTTGGCTCGTGCCAAACCCTTTGGCGCGACGCCAAGCTTGGCGCACCGTTACCCCTGTCGCGCCAAAGTCCCTCGCGCCAAACTTAACAGCCAGACTTTTTTTTTTTTTTTTTTTTTTTTTTTTTTTTTTTTTTTTTTTTTTGAAAAACTAGCCGTTGGTGGTGGCAAATATAGCCGTTTTTTTTGAATTTGTACCCAAATTTTTTTATAAAAACCTCCTTATTCTTCCATATTTTCACACACTCTTCAAACCTAATTCAAACCTCAAAAAACACTCATTTTTCTTTCATTATGGATCCAAACCATCCCCTCGGCGGAAGCACTTTAGACAATTATGAAGATTTTTAGACAATTATGAAGATTTTTTTAATGGAGAGTCGATACATTAATAGGGAGTTTTATTCTCCGCCAACAAGTGATGATGGTTTGGACTCGGATGACTCGTTTTTTTAAGTGTTTAGTAGTTTTATTATGTATTTTATGAATTTAAGAGATGTGTTCGTTGATCCAACGCCAGACATTACACGGGAATGGACCGAAAGATGTGATTTACATGTTCGAAAACACAAAGAACTCAGAGATAGCAAAATACACAACGATCTTCGAGATGACCTTGTGGAACATGTTTGGAGAAATTATAACTAGTTTGTAATTTTTATCTTTTTAAGTTTTTATGTTTTTTTTTATTGTAATGTTTTTTTTAATGAATAAAGTAATTTTAGAATATATTGTTTTTACATTTTATAAAAAAAAAAAAAAAAAAAAAAAAATGAGTTTGGCACCAGAAATTCTGGTGCCAACGGATACCCCAAAAATGTGGTGCCAAACTCAAAAACTGCTGACGTGGCAGTTTGGCACGAGAACGGCACGAGAGTTTGGCACCACTGTACCCAGTGCTCTTAGGAACCATGTTATAAACAGTTTGAACTTTTAAGTTATCGACTAAAATCTATAAAGTGAAAAAAAGGAGATAAAACAAATATAAAAATTGAAGAATTAGTAGGTATCATGTGCAACTTGGGTAGGATTTGATTGGGTGGATCAGGTGTACGATTGACAATATCCAATCCATCAGAGGCTTCCTTCCGCATATCTTTCTTGGCCAGTGGACCCACCCGCATCGCCTCCTGTAAAACACCACCTGTATCGTATCTTTTACGGAGTATTATTTTTTTCATATGCAAATACTCCATATCTGATATCTCCCCACTATTGTTTTTCTCTGTTTTAAAGATTTGTATGATACGATAAGTGAATCCCAAGTTATATTTTTGTCTATTAAGACACAACTGTCTATTGTTGCCGTAACTAAACGATAATGAGTAACACAGGTTTACCAATGTAGCATATCTCGTACATATATTTTCGAAAGGCAAATCTTATAACACACCGAAATGCCAAAAGGCGACAAACACCAAGATGATCCTAGCTTAATTAACAAAACACCAAAGTATCAAAATATGAAAAAAGAAGAATCGCCCACGAGGACTCATCCAAACTATAAGGCTTGAGACCCGATGATCCTAGCTTAGAGATGAACGAGCACTCTTATTTCTAAGCCATAAAAGAGATAACCTATACACCGATAAAAAAATGTCTTCATGTTTAGTCTTCTCTAACTCATCTGGTCTAGCATAAAGTATGTCATTTCGCCAATTCCCAATATTCCAAATAAACCAAAAGAATTCAATTAATATTTTAATACTCGGCAATAAGTGTATGTATAAAAAATACAAAAGAAATCAATTAACCTATGTGTTAAATAAGTGTCATTTTCATTAAAAGTGCCGGAAGTGGTGAAAAGTATCCAAACAAAAAAGAGCTTGACTTGTTGTGTGTGGTTGATTTTGGAACAAGTGGTGCGTTAGTAAGAAGTTTTTAACGTATGAATATTAAAATTTCCAACTAAATTCTATTATATACGGAGTAATTAATATTTGCGTTTTTCTAGCCTCTAACCTCTGATTCAGGACATAAGATAAGAAAGCATGGATACATAAAAAGGAGCTCAAAGACTCACATAAAAATATGTATATAAAAAATATTTTTTATTTGAAAGGTGTACTTTAATATGGGTCATCTATTTTTTTATTATTATTTTTTTTTTAGTCTTTGCTTATCTTGAACCTGTAAAAAACATATTTTTACAAGTTACTTGCTTTTTAAAATTTTAGAGTAAAGTTCAAAATACATCTTTGTGGTTTGCTCTTTGTCTCGCTTTACATCCCTAAACGTTTTTTTGGCACAAAACAATCCCTCCGTTAGTAAAGTTGGCACAAATATATCCCTCTGTTAGGAAATTCAGTTAATAAGGACTAACGGTGCAAATTTTTCTCCGTTATCTCCTAACGGAAGAGAAAATATTTGCACCGTTAGTCCTTAGGACTAACGATGCACTCCACCGCCACCTACCACCCAACGCCACCACCCACCGCCACCTACCACCTCCACTCCCACCTCCACCCACCACCACCCAACGCCACCTCCACCCTTATTCCAACCGGGTTTCAACCCGGGTCACGACTCGAATTCAAACCGGGTTTCAACCCGTCTCATTAACACAATAATACCACGACCAACATAAATAATATAAATAGGCAAATCTGCACCACTTGAGGCCAAGTCGGGTTTAACCTCTTTAAACCGATCAAAACAATCGCCCTATGGTTTTACTATAGTCAGATTAATCAACAACAACGACGACGCGGGCGGTAACATCTATTCGATCCAAAACCAACCCGTGTCAGATTGGTCACAACACGACCCTGATCCATGACTCACCTTGGGACTCGACCCGACATCAGGCTACGATACAAGATCCTCACACACTATTTTTAAACGAGTTACACCACACCAGCAATTTTCAAACTGTGACTAGTCACAAACCGATTCGACTAAAACCACCACACTTCATGAACGCCTTAAGCTTCACGAGATATTTCTACAAAACATTTTAAAAGAAAACCAGTTGTTAACGATTGTTCACTACACGAATAAAAAGCGTTTTAACCTTTTTATTCCACGAAAACTATACGGATCGAGTTATAATCGGTTTTTCAACCAAAGAAAATAAAAAACGAAGTTGTGTTTCACGGCATACCATTAATCAAGAGAGAAAGAGAGGTGAGATGAAGATGATGCGTTGAAGATGATGCGTATGGTAAGATGGCGGCGTCAGTTGGTGGTGGACGGTTGTGGTGGAGGTGGCGGCTGGAACAGTGGAGAGGAATAGAGGCAGCTTATGATATTAGGGTTTGGAATAAGGGTGATAATGAAACCCTAGGATGACATTTATAATTTCTAGAGTAAAGTCCAAAATACATCCCTGTTAGGAGATAACAGAGAAAAATTTGCACCGTTAGTCCTTATTAACTGAATTTCCTAACAGAGGGATGTATTTGTGCCAACTTTACTAACGGAGGGATGATTTTGTGCCAAAAAAAAGTTTAGGGATGTAAAGCGAGACAAAGGGCAAACCACAAGGATGTATTTTGGACTTTACTCAAAATTTTAATACACGTAGAGGTTGAACGTTTTTATTCGGTTAAATTAGTAAATTATTTTCATTCAATCACGTTATTGAATTTAGAAAAAGGGGAGTGATACTCACATCATATCTTTTGTTGCATGCACCATAATTTATGCATTATATTATCATACGGTACAAATTGTAATGCATAAATTGTGGTGCATGTATCAAAATATGTGATGTATGTATCAATTCCTTTAGAAAAATGACATTTACGCTGTGTTCTCCAGTCGGATCATTAAAGAAAAGAAAATGAAAGGGAAGTAAAGTGAAGATATTTACTTCCACATTGTGTTCTTGAGTTTTACTTAAGGAGGAAAAGAAAATGAAATGGAAGTAAAGTTAGGCTTATTTGTGTGATTTTGGAAGTAAATGGTTTCCTTCCAAAAGTGGGCGGAAAAGGAAGTAAAGTGTTTACTCCCACTTTACTTCCCTTTTCTTTAATGAAAAAACTGGAGAACACAGTGTTAGATCAATGTTTAAAATCTCTAGCATCGATACGAGTGTAACTTGAAGCCTATATTTTGATAAGCTGTATTAACAAAATAATTCAATGATTTGGATCATCAAGAAAACGAAGGTCATTAACATCTATGTATATTAACTTTTCTTTTAAATAATTCGATACTTTTAGAGCTTAGGATGCGTTTGTTTAATGGATTTCAACTGTTGGAATAGAATTATTATTCAAAAGTGTAGTTTGATATGCAGATTTTAAATTAATAATAAAGTAATCAACACAAAAACAGATTCCATTGTATCCTGGTAACTTTTGAGAAATGAATCAATTTTTCTTCGCGTGTCGCACATATCAATTATTTTCAGCAACAAGTTTTGATAATTTTCTTTCAAATTTTCTCTTTCTCCCATATACGTTTAATTACACTATATATATTTATATTTAATTATAGGTTCGAGTCTCATTTTGGCATTTGCTTCAGATAAATACATGATTTCGCTTTTTGTAAAACCTATAAACACACTTGAGAGACTGTGAAATAAGAGACCAGGGGTCGAATCTCAGCTCGTCTCATTCTCAAAGAGTTACCGAAACTATTCTTTGTGGGATGAATAATGATTGGTGCTAAAAATTATTAAAGATCGATGTATTTCCGCCCATCTACAACTCTCGGAGAATTAATCTTATCTCCAAGCCAAAAAGCACAATTAGTATATCCTTGACCGTTGAAAATGGTTGTTGGGAGGCAGTAAATACGCAGTATGAAACAGTAGTAATCGTATCTCATTTCAGAGATGAAGGAAGACCGCCGCATCGTTAGACGCCGCCGGTGATTTGGTCAAATCATAACATATTCCGAGGACTGAAAAGACAACAGGTCAAGTCATGTCCATTTTTACCCCCTGTTTTTAACTGTATGCATGCCCAATTAACTCATTTTACCTGAAATAGTGAAAATCCAATCAACTTAATTTACTCTACCTTTTTTACTTTTGTGTGATCAACTAAAATGTGTTTTGTATTGGCTGCTTAGTTAGACTAAATTTGTCGACATGTGTTAACATATGGGTTTTTTTAACTTGTGCTCTAGGGGCTAAGTTAAACACATTATAAGTACACATGAACTCACGAAAAAATACACAGGAATTCACATAAGAATACAAACAAGTATACTTTTATGTGAGTCCCTGTGTACTTATAGTGTGTTTAACTTGTACCTCTAAAATAAGCTACAAACCAACTTATAACACAAAGTCATACTATAATCATTCCGATTTAAGTAAAAATATACACTGACTAAAATGATATATGTATAAATGTATCTAAGTTTGTCAAATTTTTCAGTTTTATGTAGCTCGAATAATTTTCTTTTGCAAGCAGTGTCGTAGTTAAGCGAACGAAAACCTTGTGTGAAAGCTTATACGATAGCTATGTTAATATATCTTTAACTTTTTTTTGATGATAAAATTGTGAAGATAAATTTTTTAATATATTTTTGACAAAACCTTGGTTTTATTCTGTATTGGAAATAAATAATGACACGAAACGTTTACTTTGACTTGCATGGTCGAATAGGCAGCATTTTCCATTGGATGCTCCATTTTGAATAATCAATTTCACTATTTAGGAGTAATGGTGGGAGAATGTTCTTCTCGGCTCAAGGCTTGGGACGACACTATCCTTAAACTTAGATCTCGTCTTTCTAAGTGGAAGGTGAAAACTCTCTCGATAGGTGGCCGTCTTACTCTTTTGAAGTCTGTTCTTGGGGCATCGCCGATTTACTCTATATCAATTTTTAAAGTCCCCCGTGGAGTCTTAAAAGTTATGGAGGCTATTCGTAGCCGGTTTTTCAATGGAGCAGGGCAACCGGAAAAAAAATTACTTGGGTTGCTTGGGACAAGGTTTTAGCGTCCAAGAAAAAAGGTGGATTAGGATTCTCGAGTTTTTTTGCGTTTAACCGTGCTCTACTTCCCAAATGGGTTTGGCAGTTCGTGTCTCAAGACGGTTCTCTTTGGTGTCAGGTAATTCACGCTTTATATGGCTCTTCGGTTGGATCCCACCCGACCCATTTTTCTTCTAACTGGCGCTCCATAATTCGTGAACTAAACAAGCTAAAAGAGAAAGGTTTTGATTTTTAGTCTCACTGTAACAAACGTATTGGGAATGGAACTGAAACACGGTTCTGGTCCAATTGTTGGATTGGAGATATGCCTCTTCGTGATTTATTTCCTCGATTGTTTGCCTTGGAGCTAGATAAAGAAGCATCAGTGGCTATTAAATTAAGTTTTCCTGTGGATAGTTCTTTCCGTAGATGTGTTCGGGGTGGTCTCGAACAGCAGCAGATGGAGGCTTTGAACACCATGCTGGAACCAGTATGTTTATTGAATACTTGTGACATATGGTTCTGTTATTTGAAAAGTGATGGCGATTTTCGGGTTAAGGAGGTTCGTAATTTCATTGATGATTTATTTATGCCTGCTCAAGACGTTCCAACTAGATGGGTTAAATCTATTCCTATTAAGGTTAATGTCTTTACCTGGCGAGCCCGTCAGGATTGTTTACGAACTAGGGTCAATTTGGTGCGTAGAGGAGTTAATATGGAGTCGTCTATTTGTCTGATTTTCTCATCTTGCGAGGAAGATATTAATCACATTCTTTTTCGCTGTGATTTGGCTCAGTTTGTTTTACGTCGCATTTGTCGGTGGTGGGACTTAAACTCTAATGGTTGGTCTTCGTTCCAGGAATGGCAATCTTGGCTCCTTTCGATCAGGTTCTCCTCCAAGCTTAAATCTTTACTGGAGGGAGTTTTCTACGTTGCATGGTGGTCCATTTGGAGATTTAGAAATCGTTTCATTTTTGAGGCATCTCATTCTAGACGGTCGGAGGTCTTTGATGACATAATTTTTTGTGTTTTCAATTGGTGTAATAGTCGTTGTAGTAGGGTGCTTTCTTGGGTGGATTGGTTAAAAAAAACCCCATTTAATTTCTTTCTAATGCTTTCTCTAGCATCTTGCTAGTTTAATAATATCCGCCATTAAAAAAAAAAGATTGATTTCAATGTTATCAAATTTGATTATAGCGATCATCTTATCCAGATTTGGTGAGTGTTAAGTCAGGTGATCTAACTTATGTAACAAATCTTTATAAACCATTTATATATAGTATCTTTAGATAAAAATAGTATAACGTATTTATTGTCTTTTCAAACATAGAAAATGAGATAGAATGAATGATTCCCTTGATTTGAAGATTTTGGTGGGTCACAAAAAGAGATCTGATTTTAAATAATGATGAGGATGTGAAAACTGCTTCATATCGCCCTGTCACTTTTTTATAAACAACAAAATCTTCAAAAGTATGTCCTTGAATGATTCTGTCCAAATTTCTGATTTGTAATTTATCTAACATAAGTAATTTTATACTCCCTCCGTCTCAAAATTATTGTCAGGGGACAAGAATCACAAAGTTTAATAAAAGTGGGACCCTTATAAATCTCAACCACTCAAATGGAATATTCCTCAATTATATTCTCTTTTTCTTACTAAATATGGAAAGTGCACAATTAATTTGAGACATCCATAAAAGGAAATATGGACAATAAATATGAGACGGAGGGAGTACCTAATTCTAATTATCTTGTTTGTACTCCCTCCGTCTCAATTTAATTGTCATGAGAGAGAAAACACAAAGTTTAATAAAAGTGGGACAACTTTAATTTTCAACCACACAAATAGAATATTCCCCCTTTATATTCTCTAGTTTTTACTAAAAAGGGAAAGTGGACAATTTTTTTGAGACATCCAAAAATGGAAATATGGACAATTAAATTGAGACGGAGGGAGTATATATTTAGAAAATTGTTTCTGTATCTTTTGGACTTTGATCTCTAGAGGTCAAAATTAAACAATGAAGGAAAAACTTTAATATATTATTAGTTTATCTTCTAGACTTGTTAAGTTGTTATCACCTTTGGACCACCAAATCTAGTTAAATCAATCTTTTGACTTTGACTTTCTGCCAATTGCATTTGTTTCTTCAATACCATACTAGAAAGTTACCAGTGTAAAAGATAAAAGGGTTAATTTGTACAAACGAGTAAACAGAGATATTAGTAAAGTATTACTCTCTCCATTACAAAATTATTGTCCATCGACAAAAATTACAAAGTTTAAAAAAAACATCATCATTATAGCTTTCTCTCTTTTACTTTTTGCACAATGACAATTTTACCCTTAACTAATTAATTTAGAACTTCTTTAAAATTTGTAATAATAAAATCAAGTGAGGGTAATATAGTAAACTTAATTTATATTATATATATATTTATGTAAGTGGACAATTAATTTGGGACATCTCAAAAAAGAAACGTAAACAATAAATTTGAGACGAAAGGAGTAATTTGTACAAACGAGTAAATACAAGGACTATAGGTATGTCAATGAATCATACAAAGTTGCATAGAAGAAGAATATGTGATCACAAATACTTTTTGTAAACAAGAACATCTTTAATTAAACTTCTATCGGTATGTACAAGAATTAAGTTAATGATTTCAATTTAAGAAGACAAAAAATGACTAAAGAGATGTATTTTTATAACCCTTTGCTTAAAAAAATTGCAACAGAGATCGTGTTGGGCCAATTTTACCGTATCTGCCCGTAAATCATGCTTTGTACGGTGCAAATTAACTTTTTTGTTTCTTTTACTTGTTGAGGTAAAAATATGTTTTAACCTAAACAAGCTTTTATCTTTCGGCTGTCTTTTCGTCCAGCCCTCCGGATAAGAATTCTTCGGATATGTGAACGACAAAACAACACGCGTTAGCCTCGCCTAGGGTTTTATCCCTAGACCAAGCTCCGGCGTGAGAGTAAGAATATGATAATATAGAGAGTTACTGTGTGTAAAAGTAAGGTGAGAGAGTTGACCTAGATGCAATAACTTCTCTCCTTTTATAGGTGAAAAGTCTTGTCCTTACCTGAAGGTCACGTGGGTGAAAGTGACTCTTTCGAGCGGGAGTTTGACTTACTCTGTTTGGCTTCTGCTTGGATCAGGTCAGGGGTTCTGACCAATATTCCATTCCCTTTATGTGTGGTGACGCCATTTAGCCATTATGCCTGGGGGTTGTGTCAAACCCTTCGGCATGTGTTGCCTTTGCTTTGGCTTGGAGCCTGCTTGGTCTTAACTGATTAGCTGTATGTTTGTCCGAACGGTTTGGTCCCTTCCGTTTGGTGCCTCGGATACATACGCCAACATGTCCCCCCCCAGTATCGTGTTAATGTATGCATAACATGATATTGGGAGTATTTCATAATGGTACTTGCCGGTGAACTTGCTTTGCTTCGCCCCCCCCCCCCCCCCATTTTTTTTAATAGTGCCAAAGCTAATAAATGTTCGTACTGTGACGAGGCGTCTTTTTTTACTGCGTCCAAGGACGTTGACACGTGGATGCTGACGCGGTTTCTTTGGCGATTGAAGCTGACACGTTGATAAGGTTTTAAAAGGTACCATTTTGAGGGGTCGTTTTAGTCCTTATTTGATCACTTTTGTATCCGTTATTGCTTAATATCGTTCCTTTTCACTTTTTAGGTCTCTTGAAGGCAAAATGCTGGAATGGCACTTATTTGGACGAAAAGGCGCGAATATATGAAGAAAATGGCCAAAGTCAAAATCGAGACACTCATAGTTGCTGAAATTAGAAGGCGACGGCGTCAGGTGCTAATTGCGACGCCGTCCGCAGATTTTTGTGACGGTTCAAAACCCAAAACTCGTATTTTCATGTGACGACGTCTAGTTGTAAAAGAGTAGGCCGTCGCTACTCAGACGGCCTAGATGCAATCCAGACGACGTCAGAAGCTGAAGAGGACGGCGTCACGGACATAAGGTGACGTCGTCGCAAGGTTAACGTGGCCAAGACGAAACCCTAATGACGGCGACACGACGGCGTCACGAAACATAAGGTGACGCCGTCGCATATGTAATCTTATATATAGAATCCGAATTTTTCAGTTTTAGAGAGAGTCTTTTGGAGTGAAAACCTAAAATCGAACCTAAGGTGTCTTGTACAGTATTTTAGGGTTTTAAACCCTATCTTACATCAAGATAAGTATTTACTTCATTAATTCAATTATGTCTTTGATTATTTGTGTGTATGCTTGCATGTTCTCCATGTCCGGCTAATTTATTTGTGTGTCTGCTTAGGAAGTATGAAACTTAATTATTGAATATTGATTGGTTGTTTCTTATCTTAGTTGATTAATGATCTAGTAATGCGATAGGTCATTCGTTGTGTACTTAATGCTTGATTCATCTTTGTGAACCTTAGAATATAATTACCTGAGTAGTTGTAGGCTAAACCATCCAAAGAGTGCCTTAGAGTAAGAGTTTATCATCCCTAGTGGGTTTGTAGACGAGACCCTTTGGTAAGTTCAAAGAGTTAGGGAGAAACGCATACCCTACAACTTTAGACACACAACGCAACTAAGAATAAGGACGTGACAATTCAACCATCAATAGGAGATAATTAAGGAGTAATACAACCTAAGTAAACACATCTTTAAACTATCATACGAGCACACATTAATTAGACATAGACTCCCACAACCTTAGTTTAGATAATTAGATAATAGTAGAGTAATCGGTAGAAATACCAACCCCCCAAATCCAATACCCGAGATTCGTACCTTTCCATTTCATAAAACATAAAAAGATAAAAAATAATCTTCCTCAACCTTAACCTTAGCGTAGTAACTCCTTACTAGCATTCCTATTCCCCTAGAGAATGATATCAATACCCGTGGCTTACCCTAATTACTACACTACAACGATTAGGTTCACTGCCTAGGGTGTTATAAAACTTGCTCAAAGAAAAGGATGTTTCCTTGACCCCGAACGACGCGTGTAGCGTTATCAAGTTTTTGGCGCCGCTGCCGGGGAATAGAATAGCTAGTTAGTAGTCCACATCGTTTAGGTTTCTTTGCTTGATTCCTATCAAGTAAACTTTTTTCTTATTTTTAGCTTTCTCTTAGTCTATCCCCCTTCTTCGTGACCTTTGTTCGTAATCTTATCACTTTTCATCATGGAAGGTGATAACCAACCACCACTCATCAACCCACCACCAAATGACCCGCCAAGAGCCCGTACTCTTGGTGAATACTCGAGACCAAGCCACCTAGGCTATAGGAACACCATTGAGCTTCCCGACCAAGCCCAAACTACGGCCCTACGATCCGACACCATCCGGTTGGTGCAAAACGGATGTGCATTCCATGGACTTCGTTCCGAAGATCCAAATCAGCATCTGAGGGATTTCCTCAAAATTGTCGATTCCATCGACCTTGATGCCACTACTCGGGAGACCACGCGCCTGCGTCTCTTCTAATTCTCTCTACGGGACCAAGCTAGTAATTGGCTTGAGCGACTTCCCGCCGGCTCCATCTCAAGTTGGGATGATCTTACCTCTCGCTTCCTTGCTCAATTTTTCCCACCGGGGAGAACCACTAAGCTTAGGAATGACATCTTGATGTTCCAACAACGTCAAGGTGAATCTCTCTACGAAGCATGGACTCGATTCAAGGACTTACTTCATAAAGTCCCTCATCACGGCATTGATCTTTGGCTCCAAGTCCAAATCTTTTATGATCATGTCAACTTCCCCACTAAGCGATCCATTGACCAAGCGGCCGGTGGAAAACTTAGTGATCTCACCGCGGAAGAATCATGGGGTATAATAGAGGACCTCGCCCTCTATGACAACGAAAGTTGGGATGACCCCCGTGAGCTGCCCAAAACCGTTAAGGCAATCTCCTTGCCCCCTTCCGACCGTAGGATGATCGAACTTGAAGATCAAGTTGGATTTCTCATGAGTTCCTACAAAAATCCTAAGTCTTCACGACAAGTGAATCAAATCACTCTACCTTGTGAGTTATGCAGTGGTCCCCATGACACTCGTGATTGCACAAGGCTCCCCGAACAAGCTTTTGCGGACTACGCCTCCATACGTACCGACGGAGCGGGAGAGAAGTGGTACACTTTCAAACCCGAACAAAACAACTTAGGAAACTCATACAACCCCTCATGGAGAAATCAACCTAACCTTAAGTGGAACCAAAACTCAAGCACACCCCAAAGCTCATCTAGTTCGCCTACTAGGTTCAATTCTTTTAATACCGGGAACCCCACTCATCTTGAGGCAATTGCATCTAGATTTTTGTCATCCCAAGAAACTCGATTGAATAAGATTGAAGCCGATTTTAAGCAAAAACAAGGCGAGATGACAACCAAGCTTGATGCCCTCTTAAAAGCCTTCAATGAGCGGGAAGTTGGAGCACTCCCAAGTGATACCATTAAGAACCCAAAAGTGAATTCGATTGCATCGACTTCATGTTCTAGTTCACCATGGGAGAGTGCACATCCATGCCCCTCCCACCCGACGGTTCACTCGGTAAATGCTATCAAAAAGGGTTCCAAGCCATCTAAGAGGTACCAAGGCCCGACACCTTTGGTAGAGCCTACTCTTAAGAAACCCGTCAGCCAAGAATCCAAACCTAGTTTAGAGGAGGAGTACAAGGAACTCCATCAAGAAAAACCGATTCTTGAAGTCTTAGCTCATGCACCTTATTATAATGCTTTAAAAGAAAAATATGAGTTAGAACTTAGGCTTGGAAAACATGGGTCCGCTTTTGTGCGAAACAACTTACCTAAGAAGCTAGACGATCCCGGGCTATTCACTCTTCCGTGTAGACTTGGAACTTCCAAACCACTCGATGCTCTAGCCGATTTAGGATCATGCATCAATCTTGTTCCGTTGTCCCTCCATAGAAGCCTTAATTTAGGTAAAATTGAACCAACGGAAACCATCTTAGGTCTAGCGGACGGTAGTGTGGCACGTCCGGTAGGAATAATAAAGGACATGGTAGTACACGTAGGAGAGTTGACCCTTTTGGCCGACTTTCATGTGCTAGACATGAATAAGGACCCGACATGCCCATTACTAGTTGGAAGAGGATTTTTAGCTACCGCTAGTGCCATCATCGATTGTAAGATGTCCAAAATAGTGGTAGGGGAGGGGAGTGCTAGATCCGTTTACGATGTTAAAAAGCATACATACTACAAGGATGAGGAAATCCCACAAGAGATAGGGTTGGATAGAGAGCCTTCTAGATATGGACCTTGGATTGATAAGAACATCATAGGCCCCCAAAGACCTTTTTACCTAGATAAAGCCTTCGCTAGTGCAGCAACTTTCCAAGAAAAAGAAATGGCTAGGGACATAGAAGTGAACTCGTTCGAGGACGCCTTAGTATTTAGGAAGATGACCGAGTTCCTAGGAAGCTTGCCCGTTAACCTTGTCATGAATAAGTGGAAAGTTGAGAAATCTGAACACAAGTGGGATTGGGATAGACCGCCTAGTGATGGTAATGGAGAGTGGCACATTAGGATACAAATCTATGATCCCGATGGTGAAAAGTTTGAAAAGGCATATTTAACCGAACGTACTACTAGGAACTTGAATGATAAGTTTGATCCTTACGACATTGTTGATGATAAACTTACGTATATCGGTACTTAGGAGCACGACTACGAGTCTAGCTACAAGACTCTTAAATAAAGAAAAGCGCTTCGTGGGAGGCAACCCATGCTTAATTGTTTGCTTGTTGGTGTCATATATCTTTTATTAATTGTTTATCCTCATGTTTAAATTTGTAAAAATGCTTTATTTTGTTTTTAACCTCGTCTTAATTGCATATAAAGGTATTTTACATAAGGGATAAGTGTAGGGAGGATTACACACGTTTTCAAAAGAAACGTAAACATGAGAATAACAATTAATTAAAAGATATTTATGTTTGTTTGTTCGAGTCAAATGCTTGTATCGAGTCATAATGGATGTTTTGCAGAAATTTTTCCAGATTCTAAAGATGTAAATTTTCTAGAATTTTTTCCAGAAAATCGCAGACCAGTTTTTGTCAGGATAACCTGACGGCGTCAGGATTGCAACCTGACGGCGTCAGGAAGGAGTAAAAACATCAGATTACTTTTTTCTCGTTTTCTGAGCTACTTATAAATTTTTGGAATTTCCCAGGTCTTAATTTTCTTAGAAATTCTGTAAACATCCATTCCACAAGCATTATATCCTAGTTTAAATCGAGTCTTATATATATTATTACCGCCGATTTTACGCGAATGTTTCGTTTGTTTTCTTCAAGTGTGCAGGTTTAGTTTGTCAAGAAGAAGTTACATAAGATTGGAAGGAGCTTTTCACGCAATAATTCTTCTTGAAAAGGATTTAACCACCACTTTACACGGATCTTACCGAGCTAATCAGGGGAGTACTAGTTTCTTTCGTTTTTAATTACCTTCTTTTATCATAACTTTGATACTTTCGGGGAACATTGGGGACAATGTTCAGTTTAAGTATAGGGAGGGAAAATAAAACGGGAACTTTGAAACTATGCTTATCCTTGAATATTTGCTTTGTCCGATTGTGATTGTGTAATAAACCATGAGAAAATGTCGGTTAGGGTAATTTTGGTACCAAATTTAAAATTTTTTTATGACATATAGGAGTGGGCCATTAGTCTTAACAAAAGCGTCTCATGGATAGGAAGTTGCATGACTAGCACAAAAACCCTTTACCACCCAAATTCCACCAAAATGTGAGGATCGCCCTTAGATTAGTAGGAATTAAAGCATTCATCTTCAATGCTTAGAGTGTGAACCGGTAGTATATTAGATTCTAGAACTTGTTTTGTGACGCATTCCGAGATCGCAAGTGAGGCTACACTTGTGTAGTTAGGAATAACTAAATGATAAGAGGCATTAGGATAACCCTTGTTTGATACCTGTAATATAATTACTTCTTCCATATCGGTTGAGTAATTCCCCCACACCCTTTGCGTTGTACTCATCTTTAGTACACGATACCCCTAGTTAACCCCTCAGAGCCTATCCTTTTCGCGGTTCTCGTGATGTTTCGGTTTTTCCGGAATATCAATGAAGAGCATTGTTTACACCCCACCCCCAAATATACACCCAAATCGCCTTAGCCTACCCCTTATGCACTCACTTTTAGTGCAAATGTTTGTTATCACCCTAAACCCTTAGTTCAATTATCTAGTTGCTTGCATAAGTTGCTAAGTCGAGTCATATCCTTTGTATACAGTTTTGGGACGATTGGGATTCATGGGAAAAGTTAAAGTTTATGAAATGACGGGAAGGGAACGTTAAAAATTCAAATTCCCTTTGTTTACATAATAATGTACCCCAAGTGTTTTGATCTTTTCAAATCGGGTCAAATTAGCGTTAGAGTAATAAAAACTCAAGTGTAGGGATATGCCTATAAATCCCTAGTATTTTGATGTTATCGTAGAGGATGGTAGAGTAAAAGTGTATGGAAAAAAAAATCGAAAAAAAAATCGAAAAAGAGAAAAGAAAAAAAATAGAGTGTAAAAAAAAAAAAAAAAAAAAAAAAAAACATACGGGCTACCATCCTACATCTATCTTTGAATTTATGTTTATTTATTTCAGTTATCTAGAGTTTAGAGTGTCGAGTCTTGGCTTAGCAACGCCATTCTTCGTATGCATTTAACATAGAGATTTTTGACTTGCCACCACTAAATAGCCTATCCCACCAAACCCTTGTTTCCCTACCGTAAGCCTAACATTACAACCCTATAAAAGACCTCTTTGATAGTCTTTCCTAGGTGCTTACGCCAAAGCGATGGAGGTTTGATCTATTCTCAAGCCTATGGTAATCTATGTACTAGGACCGGTTAATGAGTGTTTATCTTCCATTTCCTATTTGTTATATTTCATATATACACCCGAGAGAGATGTGAGTATCCAAACACCCCATGTGAGGTGCTAGTATGTAATTTCCGTGCTTGTTATGACTTTTGCGGGGCTTATGTGTGTTGTGGACCGTTTTGAATTAATGCTTCATGACCCCTAACTTATAAATTAATTGGTTAAAAGCACGTTTGCTTGAGGACAAGCAAATAACAAGTGTAGGGATATTTGATAAGGTTTTAAAAGTTACCATTTTGAGGGGTCGTTTTAGTCCTTATTTGATCACTTTTGTATCCGTTATTGCTTAATATCGTTCCTTTTCACTTTTTAGGTCTCTTGAAGGCAAAATGCTGGCATGGCACTTATTTGGACGAAAAGGCGCGAATATATGAAGAAAATGGCCAAAGTCAAAATCGAGACACTCATAGTTGCTGAAATTAGAAGGCGACGGCGTCAGGTGCTAATTGCGACGCCGTCCGCAGATTTTTGTGACGGTTCAGAACCCAAAACTCGTATTTTCAAGTGACGACGTCTAGTTGTAAAAGAGTAGGCCGTCACTACTCAGACGGCCTAGATGCAATCCAGACGACGTCAGAAGCTGAAGAGGACGGCGTCACGGAAATAAGGTGACGCCGTCGCAAGGTTAACGTGGCCAAGACGAAACCCTAATGACGGCGACACGACGGCGTCACGAAACATAAGGTGACGCCATCGCATATGTAATCTTATATATAGAATCCGAATTTTTCAGTTTTAGAGAGAGTCTTTTGGAGTGAAAACCTAAAACCGAACCTAAGGTGTCTTGTACAGTATTTTAGGGTTTTAAACCCTATCTTACATCAAGATAAGTATTTACTTCATTAATTCAATTATGTCTTTGATTATTTGTGTGTATGCTTGCATGTTCTCCATGTCCGGCTAATTTATTTGTGTGTTTGCTTAGGAAGTATGAAACTTAATTATTGAATATTGATTGGTTGTTTCTTATCTTAGTTGATTAATGATCTAGTAATGCGATAGGTCATTCGTTGTGTACTTAATGCTTGATTCATCTTTGTGAACCTTAGAATATAATTACCTGAGTAGTTGTAGGCTAAACCATCCAAAGAGTGCCTTAGAGTAAGAGTTTATCATCCCTAGTGGGTTTGTAGACGAGACCCTTTGGTAAGTTCAAAGAGTTAGGGAGAAACGCATACCCTACAACTTTAGACACACAACGCAACTAAGAATAAGGACGTGACAATTCAACCATCAATAGGAGATAATTAAGGAGTAATACAACCTAAGTAAACACATCTTTAAACTATCATACGAGCACACATTAATTAGACATAGACTCCCATAACCTTAGTTTAGATAATTAGATAATAGTAGAGTAATCTGTAGAAATACCAACCCCCCAAATCCAATACCCAAGATTCGTACCTTTCCATTTCATAAAACATAAAAAGATAAAAAATAATCTTCCTCAACCTTAACCTTAGCGTAGTAACTCCTTACTAGCATTCCTATTCCCCTAGAGAACGATATCAATACCCGTGGCTTACCCTAATTACTACACTACAACGATTAGGTTCACTGCCTAGGGTGTTATAAAACTTGCTCGAAGAAAAGGAACTTTCCTTGACCCCGAACGACGCGTGTAGCGTTATCACACCTCACCGTCTGACAGACGGGACGTTTCACCTTTCTGCTATTTGCCTATAAATAGCGCGGTCGTTTTCATTTTTACCACCGTAAAAATTCTTGCACATACACATTTTTCGAGTTTTTATGCCGGACGATCTTTTGTGTCTTTCGTCTACTGTTCAGGTATGTTAGCCTTAATAGTTTTTATTAGAAGTGATGGTCATTCACGTTTAGGAACTTTGTAACGCGTGTTAGATATTGTGATAGAATAGTCAACGGGCTCGTGGATTGGGATAAGCTAATTGGTTAGAAGTTATGTTAAGCTAGCCTTATATCAATCAATGTCCAATCCAATCCAAACGAGCGCATGCCAAGCCCATTAGGGCATCTTCTACTTGTACTATAAATACCCCTCAAGTATGTCATTTGAGGGGTGTGCTTGAAAGTGTGTGTGTGTGTGTGTGTTTTCCTTTGAAGCAATATACAACTTATTGTTTTCATCTTCTTTCCTTTATCTCTCTAAATACATGCACGATCTATCATTCAAGTCACCACGTTCTTATTCTTTCTTCTTTACGCATATCATCACTTTGTGTTAAACGTGATATAAGTGTTGGATTTGTGATAAGGTTGATTTATATAAGGTCCTAACAATTGGTATCAATCGCCTAACAATGGTTTAGGAGTGTTTGTGTTTGTTTTGAAGGGTTACGCGTAAAGGCTCTCGTTTTACATAGTTGTCACGCTTAAAGCTTTAATTTTTGCACTTAAAAATTCAAGATTCTTGTGGTTTAAGGTTTATTTGGTGCTAAAGTTTCAGTTTTTTGCAAAAAGTTCGAAGCTTTACGCGTTTTGGTTAAGTTTTAAACTCGTTTTTGGTTCGTTGGTCATTTCTACTCGTAACTTTTCTAAGCACTTTGGGTGAAAAAGGTCAACATTTTTTGGGTTATTCGAGTGTTTTTAAGGCTATCTGTGCAAAAGAAATCATTTGAATCGTTGAAAATTTCTTACGCGTAGAAGTCAAAAAGTCAAAACCCTAGTTTTCTACGCATAACATTTTGGTGAAGAATCTTCGAGCTATAACGGTTACTCAGTGCTTCCCTCACTTGGATAAGTGTGTGGAACACTTCGACTTGTGGATATCCCTTACGCTGTGACAGTGTAAAGGATTTTTGGTTCTTAACCATAGTTTACGCATAAGCTAAAAGCTTACGAGTAACTCTACGCATAACTTCACAATTACGCGTAAGGTTTACGAGTAACTTTTTGTCTACGCATAAGCTTAAGGTTACGCGTAAGATACTGTTTACGCATAAGGATTCCTACGCCTAAGCTGATTACGCATAAGATCTCTACGCCTAAGCCTTGTCTACTCGTAACTTCTGTTTCTACGCCTAAGCTCTTTCTACGCATAAAGGTTTTTTTTTTTTAAAAAAAAAAAAAAAAAAAAAACGTTCAATTTTTAATTTTTTGAGGAGACTAAACGTTCAATTTTTGGTTTAACTGTGAAAATTTTGGTCAAAAATTCAATTTTTTGGGCCTAAATTCAAATTTTTCGGGTCAAATTCGGCGTCAAAATTGTCGTAACTCAAATTTTTCATACGACATTAGAATTGATTTTTATAGTGAATTTCAAATTTTGGGCGAAATTTTTTTAAGAACCAAGGTTACGAGTACGACTTTCAGAAACACCTCAACCGAGCTTAATCTTCATCAACCACAACTCCTTTATCGTTGAATCGATCCTACATCAACTTTATCAGATCATACCTTCATCAATGGCAACTCAACAAGACATTCATGCAGCCGGTGCCGAAAACCGTCCTCCTATGTTGGTAAAAGGTGGTTATCTTCAATGGACAAGTCGAATGCGCCGCTACATCAAGACCAAACCTAATGGGAAACTCATGATTAAATCCATTCAGGATGGACCCTTCCAGCCTCGACAAGTTCATGTACCTGGAAATGCAGATGCAACACCTCCCGTCCCACCATCTTCTCGTCTTCAATACGAATCTGAATACACTGCAGAGGATCAGAAACAAGTCGAAGCAGATGACATGGCAATTCATATTATCCAACTGGGTTTACCAATAGACATCTTTGCTGCGGTAAACAGTTGTGAAACTGCTTTCGATATGTGGGAACGTGTTAGATGGCTTTGTCATGGAACATAAATTGGTCAACAAGACATGGAGAACAAGCTGCTAACTGAATGGGAAAAGTTTACTTCTACTCCAGGAGAATCCATTGAATCCTACTATGGAAGGTTTTGCACTTTGATGAATGAGCTTATCAGAAACAAGTTGACACCCAGAACTATCGTTCAAAACATCAAGTTCCTGAACAATCTTTCAGAAGAATGGGGACGATATGTCACTATTGTCAACCAAAAAAAAGACTTACATCAGGTGAACTCTGATCAACTAAACGATTTTCTGAAACAAAACCAAGCTGAAGCGAATGAAGTCAGGAAAGAAAGATTGGCAAAGAATCATGATCCATTGGCACTCATTGCAAAGACTCAAACTTCAGTGAATACACAACAACAAGTTTCATCATCTTCCAACAACAACAACTTGCAGCAATACATTCCACAACCACAACAACAATTCTATCCACCAGAACAACAAGTCATTCAACAACCGTATCCACAATACCAGGAACAAGGAATCACTGATCCTGAAGCTGAACAAGAAGAGACCTTGCAACAGGTATTTTCTTTATTGGGTAAAGCATTTAGCAGTCGCATGGGTAATCAGGCGGTTCCGTATCAGGGTAATCAGTTGGGTCAGAATGTTGGAAATCAGATGGGACAGAATGTTAGGAATAGAGCAGTAGGTAATCAGAATGGGAATGTTGCAGCTCCAGTCGTTGGGAATTATGGAAATATGAATCAGGGTAATCAGGTTACGTTTACAACTGTCAAGGAGTGGGTCACATGGCAAGGAATTGTCCTACTAAGCCGAAAAAGAAGGATTTTGTGTATCTTCAGAAAGCTATGTTGTTAGCACAAAAGGCAGAATCAGGAATGCAGTTGAATGCTGAGGAACATGACTTTATGGCTATTATGGATGATTTGGAAGACTGAGAGGACATCAATGCAAATTGCGTCTTCATGGCAAATCTTTAGGAGACTAAGTACGACACTGACTCTGACGCACCTCCTGTCTATGACGCCAATGCAGTATCTAACGTACCAATCATTGATCCATGCTATAACAATGTCATAGGTGATGTGTTTACTCATGACGAACAGCATTCTGTGACGCCAGCACCTACTTATGATACATACCTGGACAATCCGAGTTGTAGCAATACTAACTCTGAAACTCCAGATGTGGATCCTAGTGTATGCTATGTGGCACAAAATACTGAGACTGATGAGGAAACACGTGCTTATTTTGAATCATTAATCAATAACTGTGGTATTGAAATTGAGAAAGTTAGTAAGGTCAATCGCGAAGTTAAGGCCGCGAATGTTAAATTGACCACTGAGCTTGAGAGTTACAAAGAGAACGCCAGAGCCTATGAATTTCATACAAACAAAATATCAGAATTAGAAATTGGTTACCGAGATTCTGTTTTAAGAGAAAAACAATTGCAAATCAAGTATGATACACTTGATGTGAATCTGAACTTGAAAATAAAATCTTTAAACAAGGAAATTTCTGAACTAAATGACCAACTTTCTAAACAAAAAACACTGTTTTCTGATCTTGAAAAAGAGAAGAAACAGTTGATTGCTGATTTTTCTAAACGAGAAGATTCTCTTCTTGATGAAATTCTGGATAAAAATGAAACTATCAAAAAATTGGATAATTTACTTCTTACAACGGGTCATTCCGCTAAAACAAACAAGATGCTTTCTAATCAAGCAAATCCGATTTTTCACACTGCACATAAAATGGCTCTTGGTAACAACCCTTCTTCGTTCCTCACGAAAGCTCAATCTCAGAATGTGTTGAACAATGGAAAACCTTTGCATGAACCCATAATTGTTCGTGATTCTCTTGAAACGTTGGAACTATCTGAGGAGAGTAGATCAAAAATGAAACAAAATAATCCAGATCTTAAACCAATTGATTATAACAAATGGAACAAAATTAATGGAATTAATTTTGTTAATCAAAAAGAAAAGTCAACGTTTTCCATCACACCAAGTGTTTCAAACAAAGTGTCAACACCAGTTTCAAAACCAGTTTCAAAACCAGTTGTAGTCTCAAAATCTCTTTCGAAAATCGAACAAATGTCTTCAAACAATCCTTTTAACACAAGTGATGCTAGAAGCATTTTAGAGGATGTTAAAACTAGAATTGGGTATCTTCAAGAGACGGTCAAATCTAAAACCAATATTACTACTAACATCTGGTTTACTCGTCATGATGACGAAACGAAAGCGTTTTTTGAAACTCAAATTGCCCCTCCATTAACTGGCATCAGTGCGAGGGTAATTCATTTCGAACAAGCATTTTTGAAAGAAACAACTGACTTTGTCAAGGACCATAAATCCCTGGTAAAGCAAGCTAATGAAAATGTTGAACACATCAATGTTTTGGAAAAACTAAATGATTCTCTCTTCGAAGATGTCATGACTACCGATATCATGTCCATTATTTTACAAACATATTCTGTTGAAGATCATGAAAGACTCCAGTCTGAGACCTCCGCAATTGTTTCAAAATATGAAAATGCTCTTGAAAAACTTGAAAAAGAAAATGTGTCCTATTTTAAACAGCTTGATCGAAAAATCGAGGAATGCAAGTATGACAAACTGTCGTATGAGCGTGCCTACAAGGACATGCAAGAGCAAAATGATCTTTTGAGAGCTCAGCTGGGATGTCTAAAAGGAAAGGCTGTGGATACTAAGATTGCAAAACCATTGACTGAGGAGAAAACAAATGTTCCAAAACCGGTTTTCAAACCAAAAATGTCTATTTCTCAGCCTCCTCCAAGAGTCAATGAGAAAAATGATTTGTTAAAAACAGTCACTCCACAGTCCCTGCCTATTAAAAAGAGAATTGTCAAAGGTTTTGAAAAACCTGTTTTTGATAAAGAAAAGGTGATTACTCATGGCATTTCTAGGAATAGTAAACAGAATGTGACCAAAAATCTAGTTAAAGAATCTGTTGGTTCTAACAACATGGTCAACAATCACTATCTAGAAGAAGCTAGGAAAAAGGCACAGACTCGAAAAGACAGAATTTTAGGTGCAACATCTAGGGTGATGAATTCTACAAGATTTCAAGGCACTGCTACTAATAGTAAACCATTACCTAGGAACACTCTACAAAAGACTAGGGATTGGCTTGCATCTAAGAGTAGTTGCGCAAAAGAAAATGCTATGCCCTTAGAAAACAACACTAGGAATTCTAAGTCTTTTTCGAACAAGAATCAATTTCCAAAAGATTGTAGTGACAGAGTTAAAGCTGCTGTTTTAAACAAGAATATTGAATTTGTCTGTACTACATGTAAAAAATGTGTCTTTTCAGCTAATCATGATGCATGTGTCTCACAATATCTCAAGAAAGATAATTCTCGTGCCAAGGCATAATCCACTAAGACACCAAATAGAAACAAGCCCGTTGATAAAATGTCAAAAAAAAAAGAAACCTAATAGGTGGATCTTTCAGGACGTAGTTTTTCTAAACCTGAGTCTTCCGCTGCATCTGATAAGAAACCAACTCCTAGATCTTACCTTAGGTGGAAACCCACGGGCAAAGTTTTCAACAAAGTAGGTCTTAGATGGATTCCCACAGGAAAGATTTTTGATACTTGCACCAACACAGATAATAGTGACAATCATCAGGATAAGGAAGTAGAAACCATTAAAACCATTGATAGTGATCACCCTCACCGTGAGGAATCTTGTACTTCTAACACTGTTATTTGTGAAAACACTTCTTCTTTGGTTGTAGGTGAATCAAATATCTCAGAACCCAGCTCTTCAGAGGGTTCCAATTCTGTAAAATCTTCTTCTTCATTTTCTCTATCTTCTATCTTTGATTTTCCATTTCTTTTATAAAATCAAAAACAAAATACAAAATTTGAAAAACTTTCAAAAATACAAAAACAATAGAAAATCTAAAAATATTCTTCTCACGACATGTCTCTCGTATAATCGATATTCTATACGTTTCTAGAAATGTCATTCAACAATGATACGGGTATGTACAGATGCTTGAGCGAGAGTTCTTTAATGTGTTCTAAAACATGTCGTTTCTCAAAATTTCTTTTACAAAATAATGGCTTCTGGACACATCAGTTCAGGACCCGCGCTTCATAGAAAGGAAAGTGCTTATCCAAATCAAAGGTTTTAAATTTTTTTTTCAAGCACTTTTCCTAAAAACAATGGCTTTCGTATACTTCAGTACGAAACCCAGACTTCAAAATAATGGCTTGTAAGTATTTCAGCTTGCAACCCGATCTTTAAAGAAAGGAAAGTGCTACGCAAAATCGATTTTCATAAATATCGAGCACTTATCCTAAAACAAATGAAGATAATTTTTCTTCAATATCTTCAAAAGATTTTTAAAATCTTCATCTTGCGTACCATTGATTCGAAATTTTTCAAAAAGATTTTTCAAAATCTCTCACATTTGGTACCAAGATAACTCCCTCTAATCCCTTAATTGATTCAAACTTTTCTGTATGAAAAATATGCTTTCGTTAAGGGGGAGTATAAAACCAAATTGTTCCGAAATTCATGCTAAATCAGTTTCTCTCCAAATACTTTTTGAAAAACATATCTGTTAATCATTTTGTTTCAAAAACATCATGGATATGCTATTTTTGAGGGGGAGAAAACATGATTAAAATGTGATCAAAAGGTTTAATGATCGTTGTTTGAATCTCAAAAGAGCTCGACTCAGTTGAAACCAATGAATTGACGAGGAATAATGTACCATCTCGAGAAACTTTCTATGGACTTGACCAGGACGGCTAATAATTTCAAGCTAGTTCTCTAGTGATGTAAACGTGTCTCGAATCGGTCTAGTTCATTTAAAGTCGATCAATTCAAAAAGTGCGAACTCTACCCTCTATGTGCAGATTTCTGTCAAAACTTATAAGCACATGTGAAGGGGGAGTGTTTCTGAAAATATAAACTCTCGAAGTGTTCCAAACATGTTTTCTATCAAAAACACTTTGAGAGATTTTCAAGAAAAATGGTTTTATGGCAACAATAGGACAGTCATGGAGTTATAAGGTGACTAAGGATAGGAAATCCGTCCTATGATCCTCCAGAGCGGGAGGGATCTACCCAAGGACATCACCAATAGTTAGTATTAGAAGTCCTTAGGAATGATTGAAAAAAAAAAGGAGTAATGTGAGAAAGGAGAAAAAAGGGGTTGAAGAATTAAAAAGAAAAGTAATGAAAAAGGGTGAAAAGAAATAGCCCTCCATATTCAACCTTAGGGCAGAAACCGGGTTCAATTCATCTGCTACTGGTTGTCACTAGATGACACTGGTATTGAAGACAAAGACGTCATGAACCCAGTGACGCACTGCACCTAACCTTCTAGCCACTCAAATCCTCTTAAAAGGATTTGTTTCATTCTCACTGGGAACCCTACATAATCTATCGACTTTCTCTTAGAGATCGTTGATATTGAAGAAGGAGACCCTCTCCCTAGTCTCCGCTCAGGAAAACCAAAATGCACTAATTGAGTCTAGAGCCACGAGATTCATCAAAAGATCTCATAGGAAGACTTGTCATGACATCGCTTGCTGTTCATCAATAAGGGCACAAGTGATATATTTTAGTGTCCTACGCAGATCTTAGCAATCTGCCAGAACATTTATGAGAGGTTTCACATTTTGTGATCTTTAGTGATTGAATGGAAACTCCTGCCAGGGTCAACATCAAGCAGCCCTGACAGCAGGTCACTTCGGTAACTCCCCGTGGATTACGCTTAGTGTGTCTCAAACGGTCTACAGTCGTGGAGTGATGCTTCGGTGTACTTCAGCGACTCATCTGAACTGTAGATGTACTTCGGTATATCGTGTTATCTCACTTGTGGGACTCCAGTTCAGGAACGGCCCTTGTAAGAATTAGAGATATGTTTTCACACTATGCTGTTAACACCCTCGAAATTCAAACTTGTAAGTGCCGGAATCCGCTTATTACTAACCTGTTTTTATGTTTTCTTCTTATGGAAGCTCTGGAGCGGATTGATCGTGCAAACTCTCCACATGCTCATACCAACAACACATGAAAGTTCTCATCAAAATCAAAGGCTACTCAAAGTTAAAGATGATTCTTCGTCATTGTCAAAGAATCTACAAAGTTTAAAGACTAGAGAACCACATCATTGGTAACCAAAAGACAAATAGAAGTGTGAGCATGGTGGAGAAAGACGTGGAGACACCTAACCAACGAAGTTGACAACGGCAGACAACACCATTAACTGATCACAAAGCATGAAGGAAAAAAGATTCAAGACTATTCTATATCTACACGCAAAGTTCAAGCTCAAGGAAAGTAAAGACCTTATCAAGTGGAGCATCTTTTGAATGACCACCCCTTAGGGGGAGATTGTTAGTCTTAATAGTTTTTATTAGAAGTGATGGTCATTCACGTTTAGGAACTTTGTAACGCGTGTTAGATATCGTGATAGAATAGTCAACGGGCTCGTGGATTTGGCTAAGCTAATTGGTTAGAAGTTATGTTAAGCTAGCCTTATATCAATCCATGTCCAATCCAATCCAAACGAGCCCATTCCAAGCCCATTAGGGCATCTTCTACTTGTACTATAAATACCCCTCAAGTATGTCATTTGAGGGGTGTGCTTGAAAGTGTGAGTGTGTGTTTTCCTTTGAAGCAATATACAACTTATTGTTTTCATCTTCTTTCCCTTATCTCTCTAAATACATACACGATCTATCATTCAAGTCACCACGTTCTTATTCTTTCTTCTTTACGCATATCATCAGTTTGTGTTAAACGTGATATAAGTGTTGGATTTGTGATAAGGTTGATTTATATAAGGTCCTAACAAGGTATACTTTAGCTTTTCCTGTTTCTTTTTAAACCTAGGCTATTTTCCGTTCCCTTCTGGTTACTATGACAGAACCGTCTGAATCTGCCTCAGATCATAATTCAGAGCATGCTTCGGAAGGTCCTTCGGATCCGAAACCCAAATTTGATCTAGATAAGTATACTTTGAACATGTCCGAGGGGGTTTAAACTGGGCGATAAAAACCTTTGCGGTTCCTCGCGATCTTCGTCCGAGGCTCCCCTCGGCTGGTTTCACCATGGGGGATTTAAAAGACGATGCGATAGGTTTGTACTTAGAATATTTTATGGAAGGGGGTGTTAATGTCCCGTTTTCCCCCTTTCTTCTAGATGTTCTTCAGTACTACAAAGTTCATATTTCTCAGTTAGTACCGTTTGGTTTGCACAGGGTTACTCTTTTTGAAGTATATAGCCGTAGTTTACATGTTACTCCCACAACCGCCCTTTTTCGCGCTTTTTATAAGTTACACAAGCAAGAGCATTGGTTTACTTTTGCCAAGAAGGAGGGCAAAGATCGCAGGGTTTGTTTTAGAGAGATATTGTCCGGCTTAAAAGGTTGGAAACGTGATTTCTTCCTGATTGATCGACGTGCTATCCCTTTCGCTATGCCGTGGAGGCATCCGGATTCAGATGTTTCCGATCGTTTTCCGTCCGGGCAGTTTTCTGAACAAGATGCTGATAAATTGTCCGCCAATGTTATTGATTTGATAAGGATTCCTCAGGGCTTTCTATATGCTGTAGGGTTATCAGCTAATTGGAAACATCCCGGTTTCTGGGCTGCTCTGAAGGACTCTGAGGGGAATAGTACTTAGCCTATGTTGTTATTAACTAGTTAAAAACCGTTTTGTTTTCTCTCCGAATTTATTATTGTTTTGTTTGTTTTGCAGCTTTGACCATGTCTGACTACCTTATTACGCCGAAGTACCGTAATGGGGCAGCCATGACTAAGGGGGATCCTTACGAGCAAGAACAAGCTCATATTATGCATGTGACCCTTCCGAGCGGTGTTGGTACTCCCCTTCCTCCCAATGCGGATGCTATGAAGAAGGTCGAAGTGGCCGATCCAAAGGTTCTTGAGGCTAAGGAGAAGAAGAAAAAAGCTTCCGAGGCCAGGGCCGAGGGAATGATGCCCCAGAAACGCCCTGCTAGAGAGGGTGGTTCCGCTCATCCTCATAGGAAGAGAACTAAGAGTCCTTCGCCACCAGTCATCAACATGGATTCTACAACTCATGATTCCCCTTTGAATGTTGTTCGTCCTGAGGGTCCTCTTCCGAATGACCCAAATACTGTCGCTGCTAAGGAAAATCTGGAGGGTCATTTCAGCAATAATTTGGATCACGCCAATATTGAAGGGAATGCCTTCGTAGAGCAGCTGGCAGGCCATGATGGGGATCATGAGGTTTCTCGTGTTGTTGAGCAGCCTGATCCGAAAGAAACTAGTGAGTGTTCGCTTAGCTTTGTTGTTTGTTTCTTGTTCGATCATCTAATTACTTGTTTTTTGTAGGAATTTCTTCTCCGCCTCCTCAGCATTGAGAGGGTAAGGCTGTGGACGAAGGGGAGAAAACTTCGGCTGATGAGGTGTATGTGCCGGGGTGGTCCGTTCGGAAAGGCCAACGGGTTAAAGGTTATGACACCTACAGGGATTTGCTTCTTCATTTACCTCCTCCTGCTGAAGAGACTTATCTTCAGAGTATGACAGACACCGAAGCGACTCAGCGGTCATGGTGTATTCTGGCCCGAGGAAGCCTTGCCCTGACGGACATACTTGTTCGTTTTGAGAACCTCAGCAATGATTACAAAAAGTTGACCGCCGAGCACAGGGGGTGTTAAAAGAGTGCACAAGAGAATTTTGATTATCTGGGTAAAGTGCTGGAGGAGTTGAAGGGGGTTAAAGATGAGCATGCTGAGTTTCTGCTAGAGATGAGGGTTTGAGGAGGCAGCTCCGTACCTAGAAGCTGTGAAAACCGAATGGTTGAATTTATCTGTAGCTCAAAGTGAGAAAATTTTGCGGTTGGAGAGGGAGTTGATGGAGGTCAAATGGGCCTTAAAGAATGAAGAGGAAGAGAATGCTGCCCTCCAGAAGTTACGCACAAAAATGGCGGTGGCTGTCGGGGAGCTTGAAATGCAACGCTTCAAGATCTTTAAGGAGTTCATCCCTACGGTAGTGGATCGTCTTCTTCAAAGTCATGAGTATAAAGCTTCCCTGGCCGTTCTGTTTAGCTTGTATGGGATGGTCGGCTGGTTGGATGGGGTGGGTATAGATCGTTCGGATGAGGAGGTTAAGAAGATCCTTGAAGACACGGAGGATGTGGATTTGGATGCTCTAAGCAAGTATAAGACTGAATATGACAACCTTTTCGTGAAGAGATATCCATATGTGGATAAGCTCCACAATTCTTGTCTTCGTCCGATTGATGATGTCTTAGCGTTCCTGCCAGATCCTGCTCCTATTCGGTCTTCAGGGGTGATTGCTGGAAGGAATATTGAGGAGGAAAACAATGATGGTTCGGCTGGTGGGGGAAAAACGTTCCTCCTGCGACTGAGACGTGATTTTTTCTCTATTTTCTTTTGAGTATTTTTAAGATGATTTGTACTTTGAACACTTGGAACATATATTTGTGTAATGGGGATTTCTTTGTATGTTGCCCTATGGTTTCTTGGGGAATATTAATGAAGCATCTTTTGTTTTTACTTTGTTCATCCATTCTATTGTACGCTATCCTGTTTTTTTTGTATGAATCGTTCGGTTTTTTTCCACGACAACCCTTTTGGGGCATGAACCGTTTGGTTTTTTGCTACGGCAACCCTTTTTGGGTATGAACCGTTTGGTTTGTTGTTACGGCAACCCTTTTTGGGTATGAACCGTCTGGTTTGCTGCTGCCTCGGCAACCCTTTTTTGGGTATGAACCGTTTGGTTTGTTGTTGCCACGACAACCCTTTTTGGGTATGAACCGTTTGGATTTTTGTTACGGCAACCCTTTTTGGGTATGAACCGTTAGGCTTTTTGCTACGACAACCCTTTTTGGGTATGAACCGTCTTTGAACATTGACCATCCGTCCCTGGAGGTCGCGAGCCTGCCAGGGGGTCACTTGATAATTATGTTCAGTAATTGATAATAGGGAAAATAGCTCTCCCAATGTCCGGGGAGCTATACTTGTCATTCATAGAAATAATAGTTTACAATGATAGATGCCCCTTGGGCTTATAGAATTACAAGAAACATTTTCTCATATTCACAGCGTTCCAGGTGCGGGGCACTTCTTTTTCTTCGGTCGTTTGTAACTTGTACGAACCGTTCTCATACGGCTCAGTGATGCGATATGGCCCTTCCCAGTTTGGCCCTAACTTTCCCTGGTTTTCATGCCTACTTGCTTCGTTTTTCCGATACAAAAAGTCTCCGACTCTAAATCTTTCGGCTCGAACTCTTCGGTTGTAGTATTGTTCGACTTTTTTCTTGTACCTGGCTTCTTCTACTGCCGCTGACTCCCTTCTTTCCTATAGCAAGTCCAGATTTAGGCTGATCTCCTCTTCGCTTCCTTCTTCCTTCACCATCATCGTCCAAAAGGTTGGCATCCCTATTTCCGCCGGGATTACTGCCTCACTTCCGTACGTTAGACTGAACAGAGTTTCACCGTTGCTTGTTTTGAGGGACGTCCGGTGAGCCCATAATACATTTGATAGTTCGTCCACCCATCCAGCTCTAATTTTTCCCAATCTTGCCTTGAAACATTCGCCCTTTCTACCAAACCGTTGGCTTTGGGGTGTACTACCGCGGTGTTTATCTGCTTTATGTTCAACCTTTCACACCAGCTCTTGAAAGGATCATGGATGAAGTTGCTGCCGTTGTCCGTCACAATTATGTGGGGTAAGCCGAAGCGACACACTATGTTTTCCCACACGAATTTCTTGACTTCCTTTCCTGTGGTTCTTGCTAAGGTTTTGGCTTCCATCATTGGGTAAAGTAATCGATGGCCACAATAACGTATTTGACTTTTCCGGGGCTTTGGGGAGAGGGCCCAACACGTCCATTCCCCACTGAAAGAAAGGCCATGGCGACATGATGGAGGTCATGAGGGTTTTTGGTAGCTTAGGCACCAGAGCGTGTATCTGGCAGGATTCACACTTCTGAATGACTTCTCTGGTGTCTTTATGCATCGTCGGCCAGTAGTAACTGATGCAGGTTTTACTGACCAGGTTTTAATATTTATAAGTGTCTCGTTTACCTATGGTCTACCTTATGCACTAACGGGCAGTGTACCCGATCGTGTGTAGTGTAGTAATTGGTAAAACCGAGGTCGTCCCAAGAGCTATGTGAGCGATTCTAATTAAGCCTAGGTGTCAATGATTTTAATTGGTTTAGGTTGAAATGATTAATAAACTAATAAAACAAGAAATGAAAGACAACAATAAGGGGCAAAGGTTGTGATCAATAGAAGAGAAGTGTGTTAAACTAGTTACTCATCCTATCAAGTTATGTTCATGTCTAATTACTTCCAATTGCTTCAAGTGAGGGTTTAGGTCGCTAGGATAACATTTGTTCAGTTCGTCCTAACCTATCAGCAAAGGTTTTCACCGGAGATCAAGCTACTACCCTTGAAAGTCCTGTTGTTTTTAGTCCCCTAAGCCAAGTCATTAAGTTCCGGTACATGCAAGATTCATAACAATAAGTGCCTGGGCGCTAGCATCTTAGACACTCATCCCTAACTTCTTAAGTTCATTCAAACGGTAGCTGATCATTTGGTCAGTTCACACAAGCGAAGAAGGGTCGTCAGTTGGTCAATTCTTACCCTTCCCACTCAGTCTACCTACTTAGGGTCAGTTGGTCAATTCTCCTAAGCAACTAGACACTACCGCCATTCAAAACTACCGAAACAAGGGTAGCTACCAACAAACTATGCATGCATACACTAGAAACAATTATATGGAAGTAATGTAAACATAAACATAGCAATTAAGGAATCATAACTAGGCTAGCACCAGAGGTGCTTAGCCGATCATATTAAATGAAACAATCAATTCAACGTTTGACATAATGAAGTACATGAATTGAAAGTAAAAGAAATGATAAATCGCTAATGCTTATCGTTAGGAAGTGATTTCTCCCTTGGAGATGGCTCCGTATGCTCCTCAAGATCTGCCTTCAGTCCCTTACTCACGTTCTCTGCTTTGTGGTGTGGAGTGAATGATGTGAAATGCAGAATTTAGGGCTGGTATTTATAGGCCAGATCTAGTTACGGCGTAACTTAAGTTGAGAGTTACGCCGTAACCTATATAAATCCGTAATAATGCTCTAATTATAGCTGGTTACGGCGTAACACATAGAATGAGTTACGCCGTATCTTCAATATAGGTTACAAAATCACGATTACGTCGTAATCATTGAAAGGAGTTACGGCGTAGCTTGCAGCGGCGTGGATGTTGAGTTGGTCTTCTGAGTCACGCTTTTGTTACGGCGTAATGTGAGAGAGGAGTTACGCCGTAATTACTTCACAGTGGGCATACTATCATATATCTTCAATAAACTCTCCAAATCTGCGTCTCTTTAGCTCCAATGCTCGTAATTTACCTGAAAGTGAAATATAGAGGAAAAAAAGCGTAAATCCATATAAATGATATAAAATACGAGCATTACCGGGAAAAAATGACGCTTAATATTCAGGACTATTTGATGTTATCAAATATCCCCCCACTTGAACTCTACTTGCCCTCAAGTAGACCTTATTAGATTAATTTCTAAAAAGATATCTCCCATGACCTGGAAAATATAAGTTTAACAATCCCTTATGCTAGAATAAGACAAAGCCGAACACCTCACGAAATGAGAACAAAGCACTCAAATCTCTTAACTATTCTAAGTGTCAATTTCGAGGTGATCACTCAACGCACAGTCATAGCATGTATTCTATCATAAGCTTGGCGGTTACACAAATCTCCACCACTAGAGTTAAGGACTAAACATTTCTCGAAGGCAATATGGGTAGACATGACAAAGGTTAAGGGTGAATCGTCATTACTAACATGTCACGGCGAAGTGGAGAAAATCAATGATACATGACCAAATCCATGGCTAAGACACCAAGATTGCTCGCTTTATCACCTAGACACGCTTCACGACTAAAGGGTAGGATAAGACATGGGATATAATTGGTGTAAAGTAAAAATAACAAGCAAATAGTCTAAACCTATAACCAAGTCATCACCGCTTACCGTTCATCCAAAGTTCAAGTTTCAAGGCTAAGGAACCGGATCATGATATATCAAGTAGATGTGCCATTAGAGGACGTCATGATGGACACATTACTTGTTCTTCAACTATTGGCACAATAATCACCAACTTCATTCTTCATATGTGACCGAGGTGGCCTCCTCGATACTAAATCTATGATGAGCTCTTAAACATAGTGCTTATAACTTCGCACTTTACAATAAACAAATCACTATAACTATTTTTTTTCACAACTAAACATAGCATCCCCCCACTTGAGATGAACAATATGAGAATTTAGGGGGTCTTCAATGATCTTCAAATATATGTCTTTGTCGAAAGCGTGATTCCCGCACCTTTCCACTTGAACCTCGAACTTAGGCAAACAATGACTTCCCGATCACAAATAAAGACTACACGGTAGGCTAAGTTGTATGGGTGTATCAAAACAATATATTGGGTGAACAAAATGAAATGAATGGCTCAGAAGGGTGTATCTAGGGGTATCTTGCACTAAAGGTGAGTGCAACAAAAAGGTTTAACATGGGGGTCGAGAAGTCAAGGTGACTAATCGATAGATACACAAGGATAGGCTGTTTGGGTGATAATCCTATAATATTGCCTTCTTAAACTGAATAATCCAAATACATTAAGCTAACTCAACATACCACGCTTATGGTCTTGCAATGATGCAAAAGCCAAGTTCTAAAGTTTATAAGCTGTCGGCACACTCATAATTTGGTGGATTTGAGGTAAATATTTGGAAACGGATAAGGCTAATCTCACCATATAATATCAAAGGTTATAATGTGCTCGGCTAAGGTCTAATCTTGTTAGGTTAAGAAAAACATGTCAAACTTTTAAAAATGGCATAATTTTTCAAAA
Organism: Chrysanthemum seticuspe; assembly: GCA_019973895.1. NCBI lineage: Eukaryota > Viridiplantae > Streptophyta > Magnoliopsida > Asterales > Asteraceae > Chrysanthemum > Chrysanthemum seticuspe. Next base: position 271,783,492 of record BPTQ01000004.1, read on the forward strand.
TAAACTAGAAAAACGAGGGCAAAATAAAGTTCAAGAGATAATTCTACTCCCGTCCCCCCACTTGAAATGTACAAAGTCCCTTTTGTACTAAACTTTTAAATAAAGGTGAAGAGAAAGTAGAATTAGAGTGAGAACTTCCCTGAAATTTGCTCCTAAAAAGAAAGAAGGCCCATGAAAAGAATTGTGCCTTCGCCTAAGCATCCACGAGCAAACTTCATTCCTTAAAATCACACTACCAACAAGCGTAATTCTAAAAAAAGAAAAAGAAAAAATGAAAAGAAATCTAACTCACTTTTGTAGGAATCACGGTTCCATTTAGCGTATGCAACAAGCCTTTTAAACCACTTGGTGTCCCAAGTGGACGAGTGTAGTCTCGTGAGGGCTTACAAGGAACATACCCACAAAGTTCATTTAAAAACTAATACAAAGTTATTGTGTTTAAAGAGAAAGAATTAATATTGAGGATAGTTACGTCGTAACTCCTAGAAGGAGTTACGCCGTAATTATGGAAAACCCTGGCAGACGCTACTGAGGTGTAGCTACGGCATAACCATTGCATGGGATTACGCCGTAATTGGTAATGCTCTGGGAAGATCGCTACTGGAGATGTGTTACGGCGTAACCAATGGAATGACTTACGCCGTAACTGTGGATAGATCAGGTCCCGTTCAGGCTGCTGCAGCAAACTTCTCCGATTCCCTGCAAAATGGTTAAAAACACAAAACCCAATAGCAATGGAAATAAAACAAATAAAAGGGATAATTCGTGTTGTCTCCCAAAAGAGCACTTTTCTTTATTAATGAGTCTTTAAGTTAGACTCAAAGCCAAGGGGCTTTACGGTGGCCTTTGAACTTGGCCAACTTCCTCTTTAGTTGATCTTTTGTTGGAGGAGGGCTGGTCCCAAACACATGAAGGAATGTACGGAGTCATGCAATATCGTGTCTCTTGCAAAAAATTAGTCTTGGCCCATTCATAGCGAAATTTAGACTCGACTTGCCATTCTAGTTTTATAGCCCCAAATTTTACTCTAACCCAATTTTCGAATGAGATCCCCTTGTTTCCGACCTCCATTCTTTTTTCTTCATCAAAACATGCCGACTCGTTGCGTTTGAGCCAGATAGGATCGGGGAATTCTCATTCATTGCAAATCTTTCTGTTGGGATCGCACGTGCCCCCGAAACCAATGTTCTTTGATCAGTTTTTCGTCCTCCCAGTACCACCAAACTTTTGCCTCCTTTTTTATCCTTTTAATAAAAAATTGTCCTCCCCCATTGCACCATTTAATAAATGGAGAAAATGTTGGTAGTGTTAATTTAGAACCCTCAATCAAGGAAGTTATAGGAGCACAACAATGAAGTTTTCCTGTAACAATAGTAGTACCTTTTGTATTAGTCATTGAAGTTCAGACTTCATCGTTCTCCTCATCATTATCTTCTTCATTAACGGACTCGGTTCCCTGCAAATGGCCAAAATATGAAGGAGGAAAATTATCAAAACTATTCACTTGTACCTCCTTGGAAACTTCTTTTGTAACAGCTTCATCCGGTTCATAGCACGAAGTTTCGGCCATTCTAAACACCACTCTCTCATCACTATATCCCAATGAGAGTTCTTTTTCCAAAACCTTGATTCTGGCTCGTACGGAAGTAAGGAAAGGTCTTCCAATAATTAAGTGTTCTTTTGGGGTGTTTGTGATAACGCTACACGCGTCGTTCGGGGTCAAAGGAACTTCCTTTTCTTCGAGCAAATTTTATAACACCCTAGGCAGTGAACCTAATCGTTGTAGTCTAGTATTAGGGTAATCCACGAGTATTGATATTGTTCTCTAGGGGAATAGGAATGCTAGTAAGAAGTTACTACGCTAAGGTTGAGGTTGAGGAAGATTAATTTTTATCTTTTTTTATATTTTTAAGAAAATGGAAAGGTACGAATCTCGGAGTTTAGATTTGGGGGTTGGTATTTCTACCGATTACTCTACTTGTCTACTTATCTAATCTAAGGTGTATGTAGTTTATGTCTAATTATTGTGTGCTCGTATGATAATTTAAAGATGTGTTTACTTAGGTTTTATTACTCCTTAATTATCTCCTATTGATGGTTGAATTGTCACGTCCTTATTCTTAATTGCGTTGTGTGTCTAAAGTCGTAGGGTATGCGTTTATCCCTAACTCTTTGAAACTACCAAAGGGTCTCGTCTACAAAATCTCTAGGAATTATAAACTCTAACTCTAAGGTACTCTTTGGATGGTTTAGCCTACAACTACTCTAGGTGTTATAGTCTAAGGTTCACAAAGATTTATCAAGCATTAAATACACAACGAATGACCTATCGCATTACTAGATCATTAACAATTAAGATAAGAGACAACCAATCAATATTCAATAATTAAGTTTCATATTCCTTAAGCAAACACACAAATAAATTAGCCGGACATGGAGAACATGCAAGCATACACACAAATAATTGAAGACATAATTGAATTAATGAAGTAAAACACTTATCTTGTGGTAAGATAGGGTTTGGAACCCTAAAATACTATACAAGACAGCCTTGGTTTGGTTTAGGTTTTTACTCCAAAAGAATACACACTAATACTGAAAAATTCGGATTCTATATATAAGATTACAATCGCGACGGCGTCACCTTATGATTTGTGACGCCGTCGAGTCGCCGTCATTAGGGTTTCGTCTTGGCCACGTTAGTCTTGCGACGACGTCACCTTATGCTTGTGACGCCGTCTGGATCGAATCTAGGCCGTCTGAGTTGCGACGGCCTACTCTTTTAAAGCCTGACACCGTCACTTGAAAATAAGCAATTTGGCTATTGTGTCGTCCCAGAAGTGCTCCGACGGCGTCGAAATTAACACCTGACGCCGTCCCATTGTATTTCAACAGCTTAGGTGTCTCGATTCTTGACTTTGGCCTTTTTCTTCGTATATCCGCGCCTTTTCGTCCAAATAAGTGCCATTCCAGCAATTTGCCTTCAAGAGACCTAAAAAGTGAAAAGGAACGATATTAAGTAATAACGGATACAAAAGTGATCAAATAAGGGCTTAAACGACCCCTCAAAAAGGTACATTTTAAAACCTTATCAAATATCCCTACACTTGGTATTTGCTTGTCCTCAAGCAAATGTGCTTTTAGCCAATTAATTTATAAGTTAGGGGTCATGAAGCATTGGTTTAGAACAATCCACAACACATATAAGCCCCGCAAAAGTCATAACAAGCACGGAAATTACATACTAGCACCTCACATGGGGTGTTTGGATACTCACATCTCTCGGGTGTATATGAAATATAATAAGTTGGAAATGGAAGATAAACACTCATTAACCGGTCCTAGTACATAGATTACCATAGGCTTGAGAATAGATCAAACCTCCATCGCTTTGGCGTAAGCACCTAGGAAAGACTATCAAAGAGGTCTTTAAAGGGTTGTAATGTTAGGCTTACGGTAGAGAAACAAAGGGTTTGGTGGGATAGGCTATTTAGTGGTGGCAAGTCAAAAATCTTTATGTTACAAGCATATGAAGAATGGCGTTGCTAAGCCAAGACTCGACACTCTAAACTCCAGATAACTGAAACACACAAACATAAATTTAAAGATAGATATAGGATGGTAGCCCGTATGTTTTTTTTAACTCTATGTTTTTTCTATTTTTTTTTCTTTTTATATTTTTTTTCGATTTTTTTTTTCATACTTTTTTACTCTACCATCATCTACTGTAACATCAAAATGATAGGGATTTATAGGCACATCCCTACACTTGAGTTTTTATTACTCTAACATTAATTTGACCCGAATTGAAAAGATCAAAACACTTGGAGTACATTATTACACAAATAAGGGAATTTAGCGTTCCCTTCCAGTCATTTCATAAACTTTAACTTTTCCCATGAGTCCCAATCGTCCCAAATCTGTATACAAAAGATATGACTCGACTAAGCAACTCATGCAAGCAACTAGATAATTGAACTAAGGGTTTAGTGTGATAACAATAATGCACTAAAAGTGAGTGCATACAAGGTAGGCTAAGGCGATTTGGGTGTACATTTGGGGGTGGGGTGTAAACAATGCTCTTCATTGATATTCTGGAAAAACCGAAAAATCACGAGAACCGCGAAAAGGATAGGCTCTGAGGGGTTAACTAGGGGTATCGTGTACTAAAGATGAGTACAACGCAAAGGTGTGGGGGAATTACTCAACCGATATGGAAGAAGTAATTATATTACGGGTATCAAACAAGAGTTATCCTAATGCCTCTTATCATTTAGTTATTCCTAACTACACAAGTGTAGTCTTACTAGCGATCTCGGGATGCATCACAAAACAAGTTCTAGAATCTAATATACTACCGGTTCACACTCTAAGCATTAAAGATGAATGCTTTAATTCCAACTAATCTAAGGGTGATCATCACATTTTGGGTGGAATTTAGGTGGTAAAGGTTTTTTGTGCTAGTCATGCAACTTCCTATCCGTGAGACGCTTTTGTTAAGACTAATGGCCCACTCCTATATGTCATGAAAATTTTCAAATTTGGTGCCAAAATTACCCTAACCGACATTTTCTCATGGTTTATTACACAAATGCAATTGGACAAAGCAAATAATCAATGATAAGCATAGTTTCAAAGTTCCCGTTTTGTTTTCCCTCCCTACACTTAAACTGAACATTGTCCCCAATGTTCCCCGAAAGTATCAAAGTTATGATAATAGAAGGTAATGAAAAACGAAAGAAACTAATACTCCCCTGATTAGCTCGGTAGGATCCGTGTAAAGTGGTGGTTAAATTTTTTCCAAGAAAAATGTATGCGTGAAAAGCTCATTCCAATCTTTTGTTTCTTCTTCTTGATAAATAAAACTTGCACACTTGAAAAAAACAAACGAAACATTCGCGTAAAATCGGCGGTAATAATATATATAAGATTCTATTAAACTAGGATATAATGCTTGTGGAATGGATGTTTACAGAATTTCTGGAAAATTAAGACCTGAAAATTTTCAAAAATTTATAAGTAGCTCAGAAAACGAGAAAAAATTAATCTGTTGTTTTTACTCCTTCCTGACGCCGTCAGGTTGCGATTCTGACGCCGTCAGGTTATCTTGACAAAAACTGGTCTGCGATTTTCTGAAAAAAAATTCTGGAAAATTTACATCTTTAGAATCTGGAAAAATTTCTGCAAAACATCCATTATGACTCGATACAAGCATTTGAATCGAACAAACACACATATATATCTTTTAATTAATTGCAATTCTCATGTTTACGTTTCTTTTGAAAACGTGTGTAATCCTCCCTACACTTATCCTTTATATAAAATACCTTTATATGCAATTAAGACGAGGTTAAAAACAAAATAAAGCATTTTACAAATTTAAACATGAGGATGAGCAATCAATAAAAGATATATGACACTAACAAGCAAACAATTAAGCATGGGTTGCCTCCCACGAAGCGCTTTTCTTTATTTATGAGTTTTGTAGCTAGACTCGTAGTCGTGCCCCTACGTGACTTCATTACCGTCATCTTTTTCCTTCGCTTTCCTTTCGTCGAAAGGGCGTAGACGTTGTATGCTTACCGTGGATTCCTTGCCAATGTCGTCTATTATGGTGACGGTTTTATCCTTTAGATTGGTTTCCTTCACTGTAAAGGGCCCGAACCATCTTGGTTTGTTTCTACCCTGTAATGCCCTTATCCGTGATTTGTACAGAAGTACTTTTTCCCCCTTTAGAAATTCCTTAGGGTTCCTTTGTGCCTTTGGTATCGAAGTGGGATTATTTCCTAACTTCTTATCGGGCTTCCACAATTTTGTATGCAATCCTTGAACCATAAAATCTCTAAGCCCTCTTTCCTAATCATTCATTTTCTTCTTAACTATATTGCTAGGGACTTGTGGACTTTCACTCGTAATCTTCTCCATGATCTTAAGAGGATATCTTTGAACGATGGGTATCCTAGCGTACCCTTTTCCGCTTTTAAGAATCATGATGCCCTCCCCGCATTTGATGGTTGCCTTGGCGGTGGCCAGAAATGGTGTCCCAAGAATGAGTGGCATGTTTCTATCTTCCTCAACATCTATGATCACGAAATCCACCGGATAAACGATATTAGCCACATCTATTAAAACATCCACCGCGATTCCTATGGGGTAGACATAGGTGTGATTAGCTAAGGACAGTCTAAGATCGGTCTTGGCTGGCTTCTCCCTAGTCAACTTATTATAAATTGATAATGGAATTATGTTCACATAAGTCCCCTGATCAGCTAAGGCATTTATATGGTCAATATCACCTATGCTACATGGTATCACGAAGTTCCCTGTGGTGTCTCGTTTTTTTGTTAATGGTTTTTTTAGAACCAACTCATACAGAGGTCCCATAGGTAGAGCGTCATACTCTTCTTCTATTATTTTTCCTTCAAGGGCTTCCCTAAGAACCTCATTGTACCTAAAGTTGTTTACTTGGTTTTCAATGGTTTTTCTGTTAATTTCGTGCTTAAGGTAGTACTCAATGGTCTCGAGCTCATCATTAGGTTCAGAATCCTCCCTCTTGCTTTCCTCAGTTTTCTTCACGTCAACCTTCCCATCCTCAGGCATAATGGAAATGGCGTTAACAGACGAAGTGGGAGGACAATCGTTGCTTCTTACTAGTACCTTTTTGGGAACTTTTGTTTTGGTATATTCTTTTACCAGGTTCATCATTTCCGTCATTTTTGCTTGAATTTCCTCTCTCTGCCTATAAACCTCCTCTTCAAATTTGGCTAATCTCTCCGTATGAGCTGCCATGTACTCCCTCATTTGTTCCTTAAAGCTTGGTGAGAGTGGTATTGGGGAAGTGGAACGGAAGCTCCTTTCGGAATTGGGGTTTTGCTCACGACTTGGGGATTCCAAAAAAGGTGTTGGGTGGTTGGTGGAATTGGCGGAATTGACTGCTTCTCGAGGGATTTGTACAGGAGCTCTTTTATGCCTTTCCATAAGATAATCAATCTTCCTCTCAATAGCACTCATTTGCTCTTCGGTGATGTCGGAAGATTCAAGAGGAGTTGATATGGCACTAACCACGTTAACAGTGGTTTCAGGAGATTCATTCCAATCTTCGTAGCTTTGATCAGCAAGCTCTTCTATAATATCCCCAGATTTCTCTGCATCAAAGTCGCTGAGCCTTCCACCGGCGGCTTGATCAATGGATCGTCGAGTGATGAAATCGATATGGTCATAGAAGATTTGGATTTGCAGCCAAAGATCAATGACATGATGAGGGAGTTTACGGAGTAGGTCCTTGAATCGAGTCCATGCTTTGTAGAGAGACTCACCTTGAAGTTGTTGAAATGTTAAGATGTCTCGTCTAAGTTTAGTGGCTCTCCGGTGGGAAAAATTGAGCAAGGAAGCTAGAGGTGAGATCATCCCAACTTGAGATGGAGCCGGCGGGAAGTCGCTCAAGCCAATTACTAGCTTGGTCCCGTAGAGAGAATTGGAAGAGACGCATACGCGTGGTCTCCCGAGTAGTAGCATCAAGGTCAATGGAATCGACAATTTTAAGGAAATCCCTAAGATGCTGATTAGGATCTTCGGAACGAAGTCCATGGAATGCACATCCGTTTTGCACCAACCGGATGGTGTCGGATCGCAGGGCCGTAGTTTGGGCTTGATCGGGAAACTCAATGGTGATTCTATAGCCTAGGTGGCTTGGTCTCGAGTATTCACCAAGAGTACGGGCTCTTGGCGGATCATTTGGTGGTAGGTTGATGAATGGTGGTTGGTTATCACCTTCCATGATGAAAAGGGATGGGATTACGAACAAAGGTCACGAAGAAGGGGGATAGACTATGAGAAAGCTAAAAATGAGAAAAATTTACTTGATAGGAATCAAGCAAAGAAACCTAAACGAGGTGGACTACTAACTAGCTATTCTATTCCCCGGCAGCGGCGCCAAAAACTTCATAACGCTACACGCGTCGTTTGGGGTCAAAGGAACTTTCTTTTCTTCGAGCAAGTTTTATAACACCCTAGGCAGTGAACCTAATCGTTGTAGTGTAGTATTAGGGTAAGCCACGGGTATTGATATCGTTCTCTAGGGGAATAGGAATGCTAGTAAGAAGTTACTACGCTAAGGTTGAGGTTGAGGAAGATTATTTTTTTATCTTTTTTTATATTTTTTAGAAAATGGAAAGGTACGAATCTCGGGGTTTGGATTTGGGGGTTGGTATTTCTACCGATTACTCTATTTGTCTACTTATCTAATCTAAGGTGTATGTAGTCTATGTCTAATTATTGTGTGCTCGTATGATAGTTTAAAGATGTGTTTACTTAGGTTTTATTACTCCTTAATTATCTCCTATTGATGGTTGAATTGTAACGTCCTTATTCTTAATTGCGTTGTGTGTCTAAAGTCGTAGGGTATGCGTTTATCCCTAAATCTTTGAAACTACTAAAGGGTCTCGTCTACAAAATCTCTAGGAATTAGAAACTCTAACTCTAAGGTACTCTTTGGATGGTTTAGCCTACAACTACTCTAGGTGTTATAGTCTAAGGTTCACAAAGATTAATCAAGCATTAACTACACAACGAATGACCTATTGCATTACTAGATCATTAACAATTAAGATAAGAGACAACCAATCAATATTCAATAATTAAGTTTCATATTCCTTAAGCAAACACACAAAAAAATTAGCCGGACATGGAGAACATGCAAGCATACACACAAATAATTGAAGACATAATTGAATTAATGAAGTAAAACACTTATCTTGTGGTAAGATAGGGTTTGGAACCCTAAAATACTGTACAAGACAGCCTTGGTTCGGTTTAGGTTTTTACTCCAAAAGACTACACACTAATACTGAAAAATTCGGATTCTATATATAAGATTACAATCGAGACGGCGTCACCTTATGATTTGTGACGCCGTCGGGTCGCCGTCATTAGGGTTTCATCTTGGCCATGTTAGTCTTGCGACGGTGTCACCTTATGCTTGTGACGCCGTCCCCTTCAGTCTCTGACGCCGTCTGGATCGAATCTAGGCCGACTGAGTTGCGACGACCTACTCTTTTAAAGCCTGACACCGTCACTTGAAAATAAGCAATTTGGCTATTGTGCCGTCACAGAAGTGCTCCGACGGCGTCGAAATTAACACCTGACGCCGTCCCCTTGTATTTCAGCAGCTTGAGTGTCTCGATTCTTGACTTTGGCCTTTTTCTTCGTATATCCGCGCCTTTTCGTCCAAATAAGTGTCATTCCAGCAATTTGCCTTCAAGAGACCTAAAAAGTGAAAAGGAACGATATTAAGTAATAACGGATACAAAAGTGATCAAATAAGGGCTTAAACGACCCCTAAAAAAGGTACATTTTAAAACCTTATCAGTTTGCCATGTCAATAACTACGAATTTGGACGTAAATATGAACTTGTCGACCTTGACCAATACACCTCCCGTGATCCCAAGAGGGGTTGCTTTAGTCATATTAGCCATCTTAATCACCATGCTTCTCTTCCAAAGATCGGTTAACCTTAGTTTCAAAAATATTGAGAGTGACATTATGTTTATGCTAGACCCGAGATCAGCTAATGCCAAGAGATCATGATTTCCTACGGAACATGGAATGACGAACCCATTTATGCAGACTTCCTTGATTGGAAGTTTTTCAGTTTCAACCCTGTTTTCCCTTTCTGGCTCCTGGTTACTCCGTAACTCATTAGAAGAGTTACGGCGTAACTGCAAACTGTCGCTGACAGTCGCAGTTTCTGAATTATTGGTTGGAGAATTGAAATCTTCACTTACTAACTTTGAATCATCATCAGAAAAAACGACCTTGCACACCACCATTGGTTTGATTCCCTCAGGTTCAATGTTATTTTTCTTTATCTCTTCACTAAGTTTCTCCACCATTGTTTCTAGGTTTTTCAAGGTTATGTCGTGGTTGGAGAGGCTTCTATTTGTGTTTTCCTGGAAATCTTTGAGCCATTTATCTTGTTCTTTTTGTTTTTGGGCTGAGGTCTCCAGAAATTTGTTAATGGATTCTTCAATGCTGGGCCTTCTTTCCCCGAAAGGCCCACAGTTGTAATTTCTGGGAGGTCCTCCACGATAGCCATTACCGTTTCTATTATCCCCTTGAAACGGTCAAATTTCACCATATTTAGCTTCTTCAACCTTGTTATCTTCGTCAGTTAGAGGACAATTTTTGGTGAGATGCCCCCCTCCACAGCTTTCACAACCTACTTGGATAGCATGAACACATTCTCTGAGCTTGAGCATGTCCCGACCAAGATTTTCAATTTTGCTAGTGATGGCGGCAATTCCATCAAGATTTTCGCCTAGGCTTCTCTTGCTTCCTCCATCGTGCCACTTTTGGGAATGATCGGTAATTTTGTGGATGGCTTCAATGGCGAGAGTATGAGTCATGCTCGGAATTGGTCCTTGGTTGTCCAACATCTGTCTTGTAGTTACGTTGATACCTTTGTAAAAGATGTTGACCTTTTGCTGGCTGTTCAGGTCATGAGTTGGACAGATGTAGATGGGATCGTTGTATCTATCCCAAGCTTGATACAACGTTTCATCGTCATCTTATTTGAAATTATGGATCTCCATGAGCTGATTAGATATCTTTAAAGGAGGACAATATCTCTGGATAAAATGCTTTTTTAGGAGAGCCCATGTATCAACTGCCCCGACGAGCAATCTTTCAATCCATCTTCTTGCTCCCCCAGTAAGAGTCATGGGGAACACACGTAACATAACAGCATCATGAGAAACACCAGGAATGTTGAAAAGGCTTGCGATGTACAAGACATTCTCCACGTGTTCATACGCATCTTCGTCCCTGTATCCTGAGAAAGGGTTAGCACGTAGCTCCTTCATAAACTGCTCTTTTTATCTCGAAACAGACATTAGCTCCAATCGCCGGTCTTACGAGCCCCGACCCTTGTTCTTCCCTTGTCAACGCCAAATATTCCTCAAGAGTGAGGTCATCAATGTTAACAACTTCCATGGTACCTGAAACTTGAAAAGAAATCGTGAGAAAATTCAAAACAAAACAAAATGAAAGACTTAACAAAAATCCTAATATAACTCCCCGGCAGCGGCGTCAAAAACTTGATGCAGGTTTTACTGATCAGGTTTTAATATTTACAAGTGTCTCGTTTAGCACCAGAGGTGCTTAGCCGATTATATTAAGGAATCTTAACTAGGCTAGCACCAGAGGTGCTTATCCGATTATATTAAATGAAACAATCAATTCAACGTTTGACATAATGAAATACATGAATTAAAAGTAAAAGAAATGATAAATCGCTAATGCTTATCGTTAGGGAGTGATTTCTCCCTTGGAGATGGCTCCGTATGCTCCTAAAGATCTGCCTTCATTCCCATACTCACGTTCTCTGCTTTGTGGTGTGGAGTGAATGATGTGAAATGCATAATTTAGGGCTGGTATTTATAGGCTAGATCTAGTTACGGCGTAACTTAAGTTGAGAGTTATGCCGTAACCTATATAAATCCATAATAATGCTCTAATTATAGCTGGTTATGGCGTAACACATAGAATGAGTACGGCGTAATCCTAAGATGGAGTTACGCCGTTATCTGCTGTTGAGTTGGTCTTCTGAGTCACGCTTTTGTTACTGCGTAATGTGAGAGAGGAGTTACACCGTAATTACTTCACAGTGGGCATACTATCATATATCTTCAATAAACTCTCCAAATCCGTGTCTCTTTAGCTCCAATGATCGTAATTTACCTGAAAGTGAAATATAGAGGAAAACTAGCGTAAATCCATATAAATGATATAAAATACGAGCATTATTGGGGGAAATTGACACTTAATATTCAGGACTATTTTATGTTATCAGTAACCTTGTCTTATTAACTTTTCCACTACAGACCTTGGGCCCGAATGCATTCCGCATGCTCTTTCATGTACCTCCCTTACCACATAGTTGGCTTGCAATGGGCCCACGCATCTTAACATTGGTCCTAGGTATGATTTTTTGAACAATACCCAGTCTTCCATTGTATAGTGACTGATTTTCATCCGGAAGGCTCTTGCTTCGTTTTCATCGTCTGGCCATTTCCCCTCGGTAATGCATCGAATGATAGGGGACATCTAGTTTTCTTCTTCCTTCTCGACTATTGCTCCGATGACTTCTTCTTCCGTTGATGGTTTTTCCAATACCTCGACGAGTATCTCCTTGGTTAAGTGGTCAAAGGCTACCGATGCTAGTTTGCTTAGCACATCAGCTTTCTGATTCTGCGCCCTGGGATGTTCTGTATTCTGAACTACTTGAAACACCTAATGTACTCCTTTGCCTTGGCTAGATACTTCGCCATACTTTCCTTGTAAGTTGTGAACTCCCCGTTAATTTGGCTTGCTACCAGATTCGAGTCTACTTTTGTGTTTAAAACTTGGATTTTCATATCCTTGGCAATTCTTAAACCGGCCAGTAATGCCTCGTATTCCGCCTCGTTGTTGGTACTAGGGAAATTTAGCCGGAGGGCATAAGTATACTCCGTCTGGTCCGGGCTGATTAACACTAAACCCGCTCCGGCACCCTTTTTGTTGGATGCTCCGTCGGTGAACAACGTCCATTCTTCTTCCTGAGTGGAGATATCACATATTTCCTTACCCACTCCTCGGCCACAGTTATCTTTGCCGACCGGTATCTCATTTATAAAATCCGCCAACACTTGACCCTTGACTGAGTGCCTCGGGATGTAAGTGGTTTTGTATGCTCTCAACTCCACTGCATACTTCATCAATTTTCCCGAGGATTCAGGTTTGTTTAAAACCTCCCTGATAGATTGGTCCGTGATTACCTTGATTGGGTGGGCTTCGAAGTACCTTCTGAGTCTTCTGGAACAGTGTAACAGAGCCAAAGCCAATTTTTCCAGCGGTGCGTAATTTCGTTCGGCCTCATGCAATGTTCTACTAACATAATGCACCGGCATTTGCTTTCCTTCCCTTTCCACCATCAGGACGGCACTGATAGCCTCCTCGGCTGCTGCCAGGTACACAAACAAGTCTTCTTCCGCCACCAGGGCCGTGAGGTGGGGTAACTCTAGAATTATGCGTTTCATTTCTTGGAAGGCTCCTTCGGCCTGCTCATTTCATCGGTATTCACTTTGGTTTTCCTTTGTTATGTTCTTTAACGTATTGAAGAAAGGTAAAGCTTTTTTAGCTGATCGTGACAGAAACCTGTTCATGGCGGCCAATTTTCCACTTAAACTCTGCATCTCCTTGAGGGTTTTTGGTGATTGCATGTCGGCTATCGCCTTGGTTTTCTTAGGATTAGCCCTTATCCCCTCGGATGTTACCATATACCCGATAAATTTTCCTACCTCTACTCCGAACGAACACTTTTTGGGGTTCAGTTTCATATTAATTCCTCGGAGGTTGTCGAATGTTTTGGCCATGTATGCTAATAGCTCCATTTCACTCTTGCTCTTTATTACCATGTCGTCTACGTACACTTCAAGGTTCCTGCCGATTTGCCTTTTGAGCGTAGAGTCAACCAGCTTTTGATACGTCGCCCCGACGTTTCTGAAACCTAATGGCATTTTTGTATAACAGTAGGTGTCGTGTTTCATGTAGAAAGCTGTTTTCTCCTCGTCCTCCTTTGCCATTTGCACTTGATGACACCCCTTGTATGTATCGAGAAAACATTTGTATTTATACCCCATCACTGACTCAATCTTCCAATCATTTTCGGGAGGGGGTAGTAGTCCTTAGGGCAAGACGCATTGATACTTTTAAACTCCATACACATTCTCCATGTTCCGTCCGGCTTTTTAACTAGTACCGGGTTGGAAATCCATGTTGGGTACTTTACCGATCGGACTATGCCTGCTCTCAACCATTCTTCCACTTCGGTGTTGATCGCCTGATTTTTTTCTGCCGAGAAAGTTCTTTTCTTCTGAGCAATCGACCTGTCTTGTACGGTGACATTTAACCTATGCTTTATGATCTCCCAGGGGACCCCAATCATGTCGGCCGGCTTCCATGCGAACAGATCTTTGTTATTTTTCAGTAATTCGATCAGCTGTCTTTTGCATTCTGCGAAAAAGTTGCATCCGACGGTGACCAATTGCTGGGGGAACTCTGGATTGATCATCACCTCCTCAGTTTTTCCGGGGAGTTCCTTTACTTCTGCGGCCCTTGGTAGCATTGACTGTATGCACTGGGAATGGAAAAATTGTCCAGTGGCTTGGCAAGGGCAATTTGCTAGGGGTGATAAAAAATACCCAACAATAATGCTTGAAGCTGTTGCTTCTCAAGATTTTTGGATCTGGCATGCATTTTTTGGGATGGCGGGGGCGAATAACGATATTAATGTTTTAGACCAGTCTCCGTTGTTCGACGTCATTCTTACTGACAATGCCCCAAGAGCACCTTATATGGTCAATGGAACTAGGTATGAACAGGGGTATTACTTGGCTGATGGAATTTATCCACAGTGGGCAACTTTCGTCAAATCCTTCTCGGCAACAACTGACGAAAAACATACGTACTTTGAAAGGAGACAAGAAAGTGCCCGAAAGGATATTGAACGTGCTTTTGGTGTGCTTCAAGGCCGTTGAGGTATACTACAACAACCGGCACGTCAATGGGAAATTGTCATGATACGTAGAATCATGTATTCTTGCATTATTTTGCATAACATGATTATAAAAGATCAAAAATTTGCATAACGTGACTATAACGAATTGTGGGTGGATTCGTCAGCAAATTTGAGCAACGAAGATGGGTCGAAAGATGTGATACTCACAGTCGTAAGGCAAAAGAAATACACGACCGAAAAACGCATACCCAACTCCAACAGGACCTTATGGAGCATGTTTGGGAGAATAATTTTGAACGACATGAACAACAACAAGAAAACGACGATAATGAATAAGTATTTGCTATGTTTTGTTATTTTTTTTCGTTGTCATTTCCTTTATGTTGCAACGTTTAATTTGCGGTGTGTTTTTTTATTTCGTTGTAGTTGTTTTTTTTTTTTTTTTTTTTTTTTTTTTTTTTTTTTTTTTTTTTTTAATTTAATTTCGTATTGTAATATGTTTTCAAATTTAATGTTATGTTTAGTTTAATAAATGAAGTGTTTGTTTTAGTTTAGGCGTTGAAATTGAAAATATGAAATGTTAAAGTTTAACTTGGGATGTTATTGATGTGAGTGTTTTTTGAGGATGTTAAGGTGAAATGTTAAAACTGATGTGGGGCTGACGTGACTGGTGTTAAACTATAACTTGAGTTACCGATGGGAATGCTCTAAGTTCTAAAGCCACATCTTACTTTGAAAAGTTATGGGGTGTCATATCATTCGTTTAAAATAAAATATTATATTAGAGGATTCTTAGGGTGCGTTTGGTATCCCACTATGAGAATAAATCTATGATTTTGAAAGTGATTAATGTTGTTTGGTTGGTTATGGGGCCCACCACAATGGAATGAGGATACCCATGATATGTGGGTTTCCTCATAGGAGTATGATTTTGTGGGTATGTTGATACCCATAAAAAGTGATATCTACATACCCATTTCCATTTCACTTTATTCTCAAACCTATACCTATATTGATTCCATCAAGCATACCAAACGCACCCTTATAAACGCAATCAAATATATATTTTGACTCATTCGTCATTTAAGAATAGTTTTGTTTTTCAAAATCAAGTTTTTTATAAGATTATGTTCAAACGAAATGCTATGTTTCATTTTGAAGGACACAACATCCATGGCACAAAACATGAGGTTGACTTGGTGGTGATCTTCACACCGGCATGCAAGTTACGATGGACCTAGTTAATTTTTTTTTTTTTTTTTTTTTTTTTTTTTGAACTTATGGACCTAGTTAATTAACACATACTAAAGACTTATTACTACCTAATAGTCAACGTAGATGGTTTCAAAAACTCATACCTTCGATAAACTTGTGTACACATTTTGATTGAAAATATCATGTTTACTCAAGTGCAAGTGTGCAATTATTTAATGCATAATATACAATGTTTTTGATACATGTTTTGGGTATATATGAAATTTTTAATTTTTTTATGAAGGCATATATAAAACTGGCTCATGAATTTAAGTTTCAAATGCAACCAATGTGAGGTTTACGTTTTAGAAAGAAATTATAAAGATATATTTTAATTTTTTTTAACGATAACTATCTCACAATATACATTACAGACTATCTCCACATGTATTAAGCATGACTTGAACCCGTAACCATTTGGTTGAAGTTTCTCACACAATAAAAGATATCATTAAGACACAAACCCTTTGCTAACTTAATATATATGAATGAGTTGAAAAATCATCCAAAATCGTCCATCCTTCCTAACAAAAACCGAATAGTCAATGACCATCACAAACTAGATATATCCTATAAACTTGCGTTCTTCGTAGCTAAAAAATTTGATGTCGAAAATAAATTACGTACAACTTTCGAAAAGCATCATTGCCTAATTCAGTTTTTTTTAGCAAACATTGCCTAATTCAGTGACTTTTATCTTTTGCTAGTTTTTTGAAATAACCTATACCAATACAACCAAATCCATAAAAATCACAACCAAATCAATTTACAATAACAAAATAACAACACATGTGATATGGCCATATGGTTTTGCTTTACAAACAAATCTTGACGCGGTTATATAATAAATCTCATAAATAAAATACTGTAATACATAACAATATTATTAAAAGTCAAAATAGTACGTGTAGTAGTAATAAATAAAGAAAAGAAAACAATAACTAGGGCGGTGGGGACAGAAGACCTGACATGTGTGATTATACCATACAAGATTTCCCAAAGATCTCAGTATCCTTACATATCTCATTTGTCTCCCCTATATCTTCCCATATATATCACACACATTTTCTTACAACACATTCAACATTTACAAACACACATTAAAAAAACATATCAATCTCTCATCTAGTTTTTAAGAAAAGTTTCAAATGGCTAAGGAAATGCTACATGTTTTGGCTGTGGATGACAGCAACACTGATAGGAAAGTTATTGAAAGGCTTCTTAAGGTTTCTGCTTTTAAGGTTACTGTAGTTGATAGTGGAAGTAGAGCCTTGCAATATCTTGGGTTAGAAGATGATAACAACTCTGTTGATCAGGATTTGAAGGTTAATTTGATCATGACTGATTATTCTATGCCTGGAATGACTGGATTTGAACTTCTTAAGAAAATCAAGGTTTGTGACTTTTTTTTTTTTTTTTTTTTTGACATGTTAGTATTTTTGTTTTTGGTCTTAAAAAATTTGTATTCTAATTTATGTTTTGAAATAATTTTGCAGAATTCTTCAACATTGAGGGAGATTCCTGTGGTTATCATGTCATCTGAGAACATCCTAACACGCATTGATAGGTAAGATTTTGACCCATTTTGATTTTTTACATTAAGCTCAATACTTTCTATATCTTTTGAAAAAAAAAAAAAAAAGTTTCATATCTTTTGGTTAGTAAAGTAGTTGGCACTTATAGGTGACAGATGATCTACTAGATGATCTTTAATGGGTAATTTTGTAAAAAATAAAATGCTGATCTTGTATTTTTTTTTTGTTTGAACAGATGTTTGGAAGAAGGGGCAGAGGACTATCTCCTAAAACCAGTAAAGCTAGCTGATGTTACGCGGCTAAAAGACTCGATTCTAAAATCCGTAAACATGGAAATAGGACAGATCCAATCCCACAAGAGAAAGCGAAACGATGACATTTTGCCTGTATCGCCTCAACAACCAACACAAAAGCTTGCTAGATTGTAGTTTTATCAAGTGTTTTGGCTTTTAAGCGAATTCCCAATTTTTTGACTAACTAGATGAAGTAAGATCTCGGGTCTTTTGTATCGGCTGACCCGAAAAAAACATTGTAAATGCTACCTTAATGTCTCATCACATATTTTGACATCAAGAAACAAATATATGGATCATGGATGTTGTCTGTGGTTATGTTCCACACAACATGACTCTTTTTTTGTTGATGAATATACTTGTTAGTTGTTACCTAATTCTTGTCTAGTTTCCATTTTTTGAGATGATGTTTATGTGACATGGAAATTGCTTCTATTTTGGATATCCTTTGTATAATTTTACCTTCATGAATTGTGGTTTTATGAATGTTTTTTATCCACAAAATCCATTGTAAAACTTATTATGAAGATCTTGAGAGCAATTGGGTCAAAAAAGCACATAATTTATTTTTTTACTTATTTGTTGATCCATAATCCGTATTTTTAAGATCTGATAATTCTGTCAAATAAAAAGGAATTTGATCCGATTCACAAAATATTTAAGATCTGATATTGTATCGTGAGCATTCATCATGCATCAAATCAAAAAATATATATTTTATAAATAAAAGAATATTGAATTATTTAGGTAAGATAGTAGTCATGTGGTTGCTTTCAAGAATCCTATGCTTAAAAAACAAAACAAATCAAAACATATCTTTTGGGGGGGCCAACTTTTATGGCAAGTTATTGAAAGATTAATGCAGTTAACGTGTGATTATATTATTGTTACTATTATACTAGTATTATTTAGTCAAAGTCCAGTTATACAAAAGAAAAAACAAGTCAACAAACATCCACACCGAGACTTGGCATTTTTTATGGTCACGGACTGGATTTGACCCACACGTAAAATCATATTCATATTTTGACCAAATCATGCTATATACATGTTTAACAAAAATCCAACAAACAAAACAGTATATAAAACAGAAGAACCATACAAAGAAAAACGTGTTAAATGAGTATGAGTTTAACCAAAAGAACAAAATTTACAAATGATGTAAAACCGTGTAGATTTGTAACATTCCATAGCTACTTGCTACAAAGATGAGAAAACTGAACTGCACAAGTGATAAGAAAACACTTATATCGGACTTATAAGCATGGAAATCAGCCGATTTCGCACTGACATGTGAAAACGGAAAATCGACAAGCTTAAAACCACAACGACATGAACACTTTATAAAATGAAACGTCTATAGCTCAAATACTCTACGATGAATGTACTTCCGAAAACTTATTAAAAATTGTGGTACAAATTTCATTGGGTATTGTTATCAATACCCACGGGCCTATATTTTACGTTCTTTATTAGTACAAAACAATTTTTTATCGGTTTAAGTTTCATATTTTTTTTGGTTTTTATGTTTGACTTGTCAAACTCTATATTTTATGTTTTATACTTTCTACTTCATAATTTTATAATTTAAAAACAAAACTATAAAAATAAATAAATAAAAAAACAATGAAATACTTCGGACGTATTAGAATTTCCATTTAGGGTACTAAGGCCACCTGTAATAATGATCACAACAGGACCAAGGACACCGCTGACACATCAACTTTTTCTCTCTACAACAACTTCATGACCAATAAACGACCACATTCATTTTTAATTATAAAACACTAGAATTAATATTTTATTAATAATTAAAAAACATTACAATAAAAATCCAAATAGAATGAAACTACAAATTAGTGTTCATTTGTTCGACGCAAAATGTATCTCACTAATCGACTTTAAGGCTTAGATGACTAGTTTTGTTGTGTATATCTCTAATAACTTGTGACGTTTAGTCATGCGTTCGTACGAGATCATCATCACAATATTTCTCATCTGGATAAAAGTCGGGAGAGATTACATTCCATTTGTCTTTTATAATAATATTATGTAATATGATGCATGTGTACATTATCTACGTTATTTTCTTTAGCACCATCGATCGTGCAAGAGATTTTATTATAGTCCACTTTTTCTTTAGCACACTAAATGCTCGTTTCACATCTTTTCTTGTTGCTTCGTGCACTTGATTATATCTTATTCTATTCGTATAATTCGAGTCTGGTTGTGAAATATACTTAACAAGAACATACCATTTCGGATATATCCAGTTAGTAAGGTAATATCCCCATTTATAAGGCACGTCGTTAGCCATAAACTGAACCTCAGTGCTTTCTCGGTTTTGAGATCGTTGAAAATAAGTGAATGACGTATAACGTTGACGTCGTTGTTCACCCCGAAAACACCAAAGAACGCATGTCAAATTCACAAGTCTTGTGAGGCTACCGCTTCCAATAGAATAAATGGACATGGGGATCACCCCTACAATAGTGAGCACGATATGCATTTGAGTAATCTGCCCACTACCAACTTGTACAATCAATGTTTCCTAACATCTCTGCTCGTGAAAAACATAGAGTTTTTCTGTCAGTATAAGTAGGCCTTCGCACATACTCCTCTCATAAAGTCTATAATACCTTTACAGAAAGCTTGGAGAGAATCACGAGAAGTTTTCTCTCCCATTTGCAAATATTCGTCTAAAGCATCAGGAACGGTGTCGTAAGCCAATTGACGAATTGCAAAGGTACACTTTATCAATAGGGAAATGCCAAGTTTTCCCAAAGCATCACAACTTTATTGATAATAAGGCGCACTAGTAGTTAATTCCCGAACAATGCGTGTAAATAGTGATTGGCTCATTTGGAACCGCGTACAAAATATTTCTTCGTCATACATTGGGTTTCCAGAGAAGTAAGCAGCCATTAGACGATCATGAGCACCGTAATGATCTCTATTTATCTTGTTTCGTGGGATTTTTGAGATTGTAAAAATGGAAGCGTGAATAACTATAGCAACATTTTTTAAAAGCTTTAGATTGATACTATTAACTTCTTTTTCCTCATCTGAGGATGTAAAAAATTTGATCTGAATTAATTTATTTGAGTTGAGAATATTAAAGTGTGTATATAAAGATTTTGTCTGAAAGTGTGTTTAAAAATGGATAAGTATTGAGATATTTATGAGTAAGTTTAATAAAATTTAATTTTGTTTAATAAATGACCTAACGGAAAAATAAATGGACGTCGGGGTGTGTGTGGGGTTTTTTTCTTCCTGAATCACTTGGTCTAAAATAAGTCCGAGTTCGCTTTTTTGGCATGCGACACGTCGGACCGGAGGTGTAACGGTTGGAACACATCCTTTTTGAAGGTCGACCATAACTATGACCGATGCGTTACGAGTCGCCTAAAATCCATTCCCAATTCTATTATGTTGTTTTCTTAAGCCAGTAACTTGACAAAATGCTTCAATTAATTGCATCTTTTTCTTAATAAGATCTCCATAGATCTTAGAGATTGAGACCAACATTTTCACGGGTCATTATATCATCTTTTGACTATTTTTATCTCAAACTGATCTTCGTTGAGATCAATCCCAATTCTTCTTTACTTTAAGTCCTTTTCTTTTGGAGATTCTCCTTTTCTACTGTTATTTCTATCTTTAGGTATATAAAATCTTGTATAACTTCATTTAACCTCTTCTAATTTGACACCTAGGATTCTTTATAAGTGACACGTGGACTTTAGAATTGCAAAAATTATATCTTCTAATATTCTTTGACTAATATTAAGCAATAATATATTGAACATGCAAAATGATTGTATACCTGTGTTTGCACTATAATGCTTTCTCTTTATATCACACATAAATGCATTTTTACAAAATAAATGTCTATGAGTGTTCGTCCAAGCTCATCTTTTTCAGCTTAAACTTATTCATATACGTAATTTAAGAATTATGATAAATAATCATATTATCTAACGTAAGGTATTAAAACTTTCAAATTTTGGATGAACCAACTTGCAAACTTTAAGTAACCATAGGCTATGAAAAGAGTTTATTACTTTATCATATTCATCCTAATTACGATGAACTCTCTTTTTGTTAAAATAAGCTAATAAATCTTAGAAGCTTTTCTAGATTGGGTCGTGCTTAGCAATTACCTAGTACTTCTATAAAGAAAATCATACAATTTTTTCTTTCTTTCTACTATTTTTTTTTATCCAGATGCACATGATTTAGTCACATACTCAGCTAATTTTCTTACCTAGTTTATTTATTTATTTATTTATTTATTTTGTATATATATATATATTTTTAAAGAGCTTTCACACATTCATGATTATTCTTTGGTCCATTTCTGTCATGTTTTTCAAAAGAATCTTCGTAGATCATTTTCTAGCTTTAATTTCTTAGAGCACTCACGACAATAACACCATAACACTAATAACACCGTCCACGTCAGCGCCACATCAACTTTACCATTTAACATTAACATCCTCAAAAAACACCCACAACAATAACATCCCAATAACACCATAACACCACTAATATTTCATATTTTCAATTTCAACCCCTAAACTAAATCAAACACTTCATTTTTTAAACTAAAACAAACATTTCATTAAAACTTAAAACATATTACAATACGAGACTAAAAAAAAAATACAACGAAATAAAAAAAAAATAAAAAAAATACAACGAAATAAAAAAAAAATACAACGAAATAAAACGTTTCTACGGACGAGGTTTCAAGTTATATTTTGCGATGATTCGATCTTTTTCGTCATTGATCCACTGCACGACCATTGGATCTTGCCCGTCAGTAGGCGTCATCAAAAACTTTATTTCTTCCAACCGGGTTATTGTGAGATCTTTTTCCTGCGCGGCCCGATACGCCGCTTCGGAGACTTCTCGTTTCATACGAAACTCGTTTGCCATAGTTTCGGTGAAATAAGCTGACGAGCTCGTTCCTCCAGTGCTTGTTCCCCCAGTACTTGTTGTAGTCTCGGATCTTGCTTTCTTGGTAGCACGTTTCTTTCCCATGGGGCGAGGTTGTTCATCTTGACCAAACAAAGCCTCGTTGGTTTCGCTTGGGACTTCGCCGGTTAAATCAACCGGTTCCGGCGTGTTCCATTTCTTATAATGACGCAAAACCTCCCAAGCGTCTTCGAGACCAAAAGCTGATCCCTTGGTTTCCTCACGATACCATTGCTTTGCCCGTTGCATCACATCCAGCTCACTTTCCCCGCTTCGTTGATCCCGTTTCGCACGTTTGTAATGAGAGTTGAACTTTGTGCATATGCCGTTCAAAGTTTTCCACTTGCTTGACAGCATGTCCTTGTTGCGCCGTTGATAGTTGTTTTTATTGAACTCATTTCTGACCCGATACCAAAACGTATCTCTGGGTTGGCACTTTCCAACTTTCGGATCCTCCGAAACAGCTATGTAACATGTTGCAAGTAATGCTTCCTCTCTTGGAGTCCAACGTGCGTTAACAACAACTTCCTCTTCATCAGAATCAACTGGCTCGGGGTCTTTGGATTTCTTTGATTTTCGCTTAATGCGACCTTTTTCTTTTTTTGGAGGAGACGTGGGTGTGTCAGCAACATCATGTGTTTCAGTTTGTGATTGTTGTGATTGTTGTGTGAATTGTAGGTTTTGAAAGTTGGAGTTTAAGGTGTTTTGTTGGTTTTGTTGTTGCCAATACAAAAATGTTTGATGTTGTTGATACATTTCTTGGCTCGATAAGCCTAGTGGGTTGGGGATTGAAGATGAACCCGCGTTCGGGTTAGATGATGAACCCGGGTTTGAGGGATTCCACCCACTAGCAAGAAGATTGTAGAAAGTATCGTCGTTGCCTCCCGACATTGTTTTTTTTTTTGCAGTTAATAGAAGTTGAAAGATTGAGAGATTGGAGAGGATTTAGTAGTGGAAGTGTGAAAAGAAATGGTGTTTTAATTGGGTATTTATAAAGGTAAAAAAGATTTTTGAAAATTTTTTTGAAAAATATCGGCTAGTAGCCGTTTAGGGTGGTTTTTGATTTTTTTTTTTTAAAATAACGGCTAGTAGCATTTATAGGGTAGAAAATGTAATTTTTTTTTTTTGCGCCTCCCCTTAACGCCCGTTGCTTTGGCAACGTGGGCTTCCTTTCTTCTCTTTAACGCCAAGGTCACAACAAGGGTAACGACCATAACGCCGTTTTTTGTGCTATAACGCCGTTATGGCGTTACTAATGTGAGTGCTCTTAGAGACTAAATGTAATAATAGTCCACCCCTCACACAACTTTTGTGTCCACTCCCAACCAAACACGTTCCCCTTGTTACGATTAATCTGAATCTCCCCCGCATGCAGAATAATATTCAGGAGACTCTTGTTGACACCTTGCGTTTTCTATATCAACCTTTGCTTGCTATTCCTCTACTTCTCCTAATGCTTCTTCATTTCGCATAAGATTATATAGTTGTGTCTCAGTCAATCCGTGCTCATCAACTGGTTCCTCTGCTGGTGAAATGAAAAAATGGGAGACATGGGTTGGTGCGTTGCTTATTGTGATGACGAACCACCCATAGTGTTTTCCTTATGCATCCAACGAATTTTGTGACTTATGTTATCGCCTATTTGTGACACACATTTCCCCAACATTTTCTTGATCTCGTAATCTTTCCAACCTTTCTCGCGCAAAAATTCCTGAATGACAACACGTCTTTCAGGCGAAATGTCATGGCAATTCGCATACTGTTTCCTCGTATCATCATTCAAGCTACTTGCGTTGCTAAACATCTCGGATATCTCTTAAAGTTTTTCCTTGCGAAGTTATCGCCGTCAATCACTTTCTGAACGCCATCATTGACTTCTTCGACAGTATGTGGGAGATTACACGCCATGATTTTGGAAAGAAAAAGTGTATTGAAATTGTGATTTGTTTTTGTGAAAATGTAGTATTTATAGGTGATACTGAGTGTTTTAAAGTTTATGACCGTTACATATATATTACCGTTACATATATATTGCCGTTACATTTTGTTTGTTTGCGAAAAAAAGAAAAGAAAAAGAAAAAGAAAAAGAAAAAGTGTTTGGTCTCCATACTATGTATGTTTGGTCTAGGTTTAGTCTAGGTGGTGTCTGATAAAAGAGAAAGCTGATGTGATGCTGATGTGGTGTGGGGAAGGGGGTGGGTTTTTGGTGTCTTATTACTTTTAATCTTAGAGTAAAAGTAATAAGACCAAACAAAAACCACCCCCCCCCACACCGCCACATCAGTTTTCTGTCTCCTCAGACAACACCCAGACCAACACACACGTAATAAGGAGACCAAACATTTTTTTTAATTAAAATTTCATTTAAACTAAAAACATTACATTAATAATTCAAATAAAATTAAAAAAATTACATAATATAACTAAAATAAAATTAAAAACATTACAATAAAATAAAAAATATAAACTAATAGTCTAAATTATAATTCTCTTTTATTTTTTGCTTCAGGGTTAACACCATCAATAGTTGTGTTCCGGTTAAATGGTCATGCACTTCATTGTAAAACCAGATATCTTTCTCGAACTTTTCTTCTTGTTGAAATTCAAACATTCGAAATTAGAGCTCTAATTCTTTATCCTTTTGTGCAATCTTCATTTTCTCCAACTTAGCTTGATCCCGACGCTTCTGCTCTTTGATAACGCTACACGCGTCGTTCGGGGTCAAAGGAACTTCCTTTTCTTCGAGCAAGTTTTATAACACCCTAGGCAGTGAACCTAATCGTTGTAGTGTAGTAATTAGGGTAAGCCACGGGTATTGATATCGTTCTCTAGGGGAATAGGAATGCTAGTAGGGAGTTACTACACTAAGGTTAAGGTTGAGGAAGATTATTTTTTATCTTTTTATATTTTATGAAAATGGAAAGGTACGAATCTCGGGTATTGGATTTGGGGGGTTGGTATTTCTACCGATTACTCTACTATTATCTAATTATCTAAACTAAGGTTGTGGGAGTCTATGCCTAATTAATGTGTGCTCGTATGATAGTTTAAAGATGTGTTTACTTAGTTTGTATTACTCCTTAATTATCTCCTATTGATGGTTGAGTGTCACGTCTTATTCCTAGTTGCGTTGTGTTTCTAAAGTTGTAGGGTATGCGTTTCTCCCTAACTCTTTGAACTTACCAAAGGGTCTTGTCTACAAATCCACTTAGAGATTATAGACTCCTACTCTAAGGCGCTCTTCGGATGGTTTAGACTACAATCACTCAGGTAATCATACTCTAGGGTTCACAAAGATGAATCAAGCATTAAGTACACAACGAATGACCTATCGCATTACTAGATCATTAATCAACTAAGATAAGAAACAACCAATCAATATTTAATAATTAAGTTTCATACTTCCTAAGCAAACACACAAATAAATTAGCCGGACATGGAGAACATGCAAGCATACACACAAATAATCAAAGACATAATTGAATTAATGAAGCAAAGACTTATCTTGGTGTAAGATAGGGTTAAAAACCCTAAAATACTGTACAAGACACCTTAGGTTCGGTTTTAGGTTTTTACTCCAAAGACTCTCCACATAAAGACTGAAAAATTCGGATTCTATATATAAGATTACAATTGCGACGGCGTCACCTTATGTTTAGTGACGCCGTCGTGTTGCCGCCATTAGGGTTTCGTCTTGGCCACGTTAACCTTGCGACGGCGTCACCTTATGTCCGTGACGCCGTCCTCTTCAGCTTCTGACGTCGTCTGGATCGCATCTAGGCCGTCTGAGTAGCGACGGCCTACTCTTTCACAACTAGACGCCGTCTCTTGAAAACACGAGTTTTGAGTTCTGACCAGTCACAATAATTCTCCGACGGCGTCGCAAATAGCTCCTGACGCCGTCGCCTTCTACATTCAGCGACTGTGAGTGTCTCGATTTCGACTTTGGCCATTTTCTTCATATATTCGCGCCTTTCTGTCCAAATAAGTGCCATTCCAGCATTTTGCCTTCACGAGACCTAAAAAGTGAAAATGAACGATATTAAGCAATAACGGATACAAAAGTGATCAAATAAGGACTTAAACGACCCCTCAAAATGGTACCTTTTAAAACCTTATCAAATATCCCTACACTTGTTATTTGCTTGTCCTCAAGCAAATGTGATTTTAGCCAATTAATTTATAAGTTAGGGGTCATTCAGCATTAATTCAAAACGGTCCACAACACATATAAGCCCCGCAAAAGTCATAACAAGCACGAAAATTACATACTAGCACCTCACATGGGGTGTTTGGATACTCACATCTCTCTCAGGTGTATAAATGAAATATAACAATATAGGAAATGGAAGATAAACACTCATTAACCGGTCCTAGTACATAGATTACCATAGGCTTGAGAATAGATCAAACCTCCATCGCTTTGGCGTAAGCACCTAGGAAAGACTATCAAAGAGGTCTTTTAAAGGGTTGTAACGTTAGGCTTACGGTAGGGAAATAAGGGTTTGGTGGGATAGGCTATTTAGTGGTGGCAAGTCAAAAATCTTTATGTTAACTGCATATGAAGAATGGCGTTGCTAAGCCAAGACTCGACACTCTAAACTCTAGAAAACTGAAATAAACAAACATAAATTTAAAGGATAGATGTAGGATGGTAGCTCGTATATATATATATATATATATATATATATATTTTTTTTTTTTTTTTTTTCATACACTTTTACTCTACCATCCTCTAAGATAACATCAAAATACTAGGGATTTATAAGCATATCCCTACACTTGAGTTTTTATTACTCTAACACTAATTTGACCCGATTTGAAAAGATCAAAACACTTGGGGTACATTATTACGTAAACAAAGGGAATTTGAATTTAACGTTCCCTTCCCGTCATTTCATAAAGTTTAACTTTTCCCATGAATCCCAATCATCCCAAAACTGTATACAAAGGATATGACTCGACTTAGCAACTTATGCAAGCAACTAGATAATTGAACTAAGGGTTTGGGGTGATAACAAATATCTGCACTAAAAGTGAGTGCATAAGGGGTAGGCTAAGGCGATTTGGGTGTATATTTGGGGGTGGGGTGTAAACAATGCTCTTCATTGATATTCCGGAAAAACCGAAATATCACGAGAACCGCGAAAAGGATAGGCTCTGAGGGGTTAACTAGGGGTATCGTGTACTAAAAATGAGTACAACGCAAAGGGTGTGGGGGAATTACTCAACCGATGTGGAAGAAGTAATTATATTACAGGTATCAAACAAGGGTTATCCTAATGCCTCTTATCATTTAGTTATTCCTAACTACACAAGTGTAGCCTCACTTGCGATCTTGGAATGCATCACAAAACAAGTTCTAGAATCTAATATACTACCGGTTCACACTCTAAGCATTAAAGATGAATGCTTTTAATTCCTACTAATCTAAGGGCGATCCTCACATTTTGGGTGGAATTTGGGTGGTAAGGGTTTTGTGCTAGTCATATAACTTCCTATCCGTGAGACGCTTTTGTTAAGACTAATGGCCCACTCCTATATGTCATGAATAATTTTAAATTTGATGCCAAAATTACCCTAACCGACATTTTCTCATGGTTTATTACACAATCACAATTAGACAAAGCAAATAGTCAAGGATAAGCATAGTTTCAAAGTTCCCGTTTTATTTTCCCTCCCTACACTTAAACTGAACATTGTCCCTAATGTTCCCCGAAAGTATCAAAGTTATGATAATGGAAGGTAATTAAAAACGAAAGAAACTAATACTCCCCTGATTAGCTCGGTAGGATCCGTGTAAAGTGGTGGTTAAATTCTTTTCAAGAAGAATAATTGCGTGAAAAGCTCCTTCCAATCTTATGTAACTTCTTCTTGACAAACTAAACCTGCACACTTGAAGAAAACAAACGAAACCTTCGCGTAAAATCGGCGGTAATAATATATATAAGACTCGATTTAAACTAGGATATAATGCTTGTGGAATGGATGTTTACAGAATTTCTAAGAAAATTAAGACCTGGAAAATTCCAAAAACTTATAAGTAGCTCAGAAAACGAGAAAAAGTAATCTGATGTTTTTACTCCTTCCTGACGCCGTCAGGTTGCAATCCTGACGCCGTCAGGTTATCTTGACAAAAACTGGTCTGCGATTTTCTGGAAAAATTTCTGGAAAATTTACATCTTTAGAATCTGGAAAAAATTTCTGCAAAACATCCATTATGACTCGATACAAGCATTTGACTCGAACAAACAAACATATATATCTTTTAGTTAATTGTTATTCTCATGTTTACGTTTCTTTTGAAAACGTGTGTAATCCTCCCTACACTTATCCCTTATGTAAAATACCTTTATATGTAATTAAGACGAAGTTAAAAACAAAATAAAGCATTTTTACAAATTTAAACATGAGGATAAACAATTAATAAAAGATATATGACACTAACAAGCAAACAATTAAGCATGGGTTGCCTCCCACGAAGCGCTTTTCTTTATTTAAGAGTCTTGTAGCTAGAATCGTAGTCATGCTCCTACGTTTCCTCACACATTCTCTCGTGCTCATACTTAAGCCATTCCAACGCTCTTTCATTCTTTTTGTAATCATCTCCTAATTCAAGGCATTTTTTGTAATATCGCTTAGTTTTCTCATATGGGTACCTAAGCCCATTCTGCTTATCCCTTTCACTAAGCAATGGAATAGGGGTCATTCTATTACAAACTTCGATGTCCTTATGTTTAAACCTAGGATGAGCGCGTGGCATTTGGTAGATGAAATCTTCAACCTCATCAGAGAATGTAATTAGACCATCAATCATCCGTTCATTCAACCTAGTCAATTTTTTGAAAGGTTTTCCAAAAATTACTTGAGTGAGGTCCTTATCTATAAATTCTCCTAAGTCTTCTAAGACCATGAATTCTACCACATAAGCAAAACTTCCAACAAACACGTGCAAATAAATGACTGCTTCAACAACATTGTTCCCTTGATAAGTTAACTGATTGACCTTGATTTTGTTGTATAGGTCCCTTGAGATTAAGTTTAAAGGTAAGAATGAATTCAAATAAGCATCGAACCCTTCTAGTCCTATTTTGCAAGGGAATTGCATGTTAAAGGGGCCATCTTTCTCAATCCTACACCTAGGGTCAAAACATTGGGAGGGGTCTTCCTCAATTTCATTAATGACCTCTCCGCTATCAAGTGCCTCACCATAATCAAATTCTTCATCAGAATCAGAGTAATAGAAAGGACTTTGTCGTTGCCAATTTATCTCATTATGCCCTAGGTGATTACCAAAATGGTGAGTAGGTGAAGGGTTTTGTGGGATTGCATTCTCAATTTCGGGATTGGGAACGGGTAGAGTGAAGAATCTTCGACGGAAGATACGGATCATGGTGAGTGATGGTTTTTACGAACGAGGGTCACGAAGAAGGGGGATAGACTAAGAGAAATCTAAAAATGAGAAAAAAGTTTACTTGATAGGAATCAAGCAAAGAAACCTAAACGAGGTGGACTACTAACTAGCTATTCTATTCCCCGGCAGCGGCGCCAAAAACTTGATAACGCTACACGCGTCGTTCGGGGTCAAAGGAACTTCCTTTTCTTCGAGCAAGTTTTATAACACCCTAGGCAGTGAACCTAATCGTTGTAGTGTAGTAATTAGGGTAAGCCACGGGTATTGATATCGTTCTCTAGGGGAATAGGAATGCTAGTAGGGAGTTACTACGCTAAGGTTAAGGTTGAGGAAGATTATTTTTTATCTTTTTATATTTTATGAAAATGGAAAGGTACGAATCTCGGGTATTGGATTTGGGGGGTTGGTATTTCTACCGATTACTCTACTATTATCTAATTATCTAAACTAAGGTTGTGGGAGTCTATGCCTAATTAATGTGTGCTCGTATGATAGTTTAAAGATGTGTTTACTTAGTTTGTATTACTCCTTAATTATCTCCTATTGATGGTTGAGTGTCACGTCTTATTCCTAGTTGCGTTGTGTTTCTAAAGTTGTAGGGTATGCGTTTCTCCCTAACTCTTTGAACTTACCAAAGGGTCTTGTCTACAAATCCACTTAGAGATTATAGACTCCTACTCTAAGGCGCTCTTCGGATGGTTTAGACTACAATCACTCAGGTAATCATACTCTAGGGTTCACAAAGATGAATCAAGCATTAAGTACACAACGAATGACCTATCGCATTACTAGATCATTAATCAACTAAGATAAGAAACAACCAATCAATATTTAATAATTAAGTTTCATACTTCCTAAGCAAACACACAAATAAATTAGCCGGACATGGAGAACATGCAAGCATACATACAAATAATCAAAGACATAATTGAATTAATGAAGCAAAGACTTATCTTGGTGTAAGATAGGGTTAAAAACCCTAAAATACTGTACAAGACACCTTAGGTTCGGTTTTAGGTTTTTACTCCAAAGACTCTCCACATAAAGACTGAAAAATTCGGATTCTATATATAAGATTACAATTGCGACGGCGTCACCTTATGTTTAGTGACGCCGTCGTGTCGCCGCCATTAGGGTTTCGTCTTGGCCACGTTAACCTTGCGACGACGTCACCTTATGTCCGTGAAGCCGTCCTCTTCAGCTTCTGACGTCGTCTGGATCGCATCTAGGCCGTCTGAGTAGCGACGGCCTACTCTTTCACAACTAGACGCCGTCTCTTGAAAACACGAGTTTTGAGTTCTGACCCGTCACAATAATTCTCCGACGGCGTCGCAAATAGCTCCTGACGCCGTCGCCTTCTACATTCAGCGACTGTGAGTGTCTCGATTTCGACTTTGGCCATTTTCTTCATATATTCGCGCCTTTCTGTCCAAATAAGTGCCATTCCAGCATTTTGCCTTCACGAGACCTAAAAAGTGAAAATGAACGATATTAAGCAATAACGGATACAAAAGTGATCAAATAAGGACTTAAACGACCCCTCAAAATGGTACCTTTTAAAACCTTATCACTCTTCCAATTCCAATTCCTGCTCCTTGATCTCAAATACTCAATGGAGGATTCTTTCCTGCTCGAAAACATCGGTGTCGCCACATGTGTGAATCTACTAAGCAATGCATCCACAAGATTAGGATCACCTGAAGATTCTGAACGAGAAGTTGAGGATGATGCTTTCTTCTTAGCCTTGTCTCGACCAGGTGGTGGAACCACTCGAACATCTGCATCCCCGGAATCCCCTGTTGCGTCGTTAAGATCCAATCCAATATGTGTCGAGTCCGACTTTGATGTTTTTACGGTGTCCTTGATTTTTTGGAACCACCACTACTTTGGGCTCTGGTTTTGAATTTTTTTGGTATTTCAACATATTTCCATTTGTGATGTTCCTTCAAAATTTCCTAGCATGCACTCATCGTAAAAGCCGAACCATAAATTGTACGATATTCGGTTTTCGCTTCTTGGTAGATCGTATTCTGACATGCTCCATTCTGGTTCCTCCCTTTGATGCTATTGTATACCTCAGAAAATTGCCTAACCTTAGGACGAATCTTATTTTTCCATTTGCAGTTGATGGCATTGTAGCCTCTTTTGTCATGCCCCATTTCCTTTTGAAAGTATTCTAGTACTTCCGTCCAAAACTCGTTCGCCTTTTTATGATTTCCTTTAGCTAATCTTCCGACACGTCAACCCAAGCTTTGCACAAAGCAACCTCTTTCGTAGGGGTCCAGATTTCACTTTCTTTGGTAGTCTTTTTTGATGGTTGACGCCTTTTAGTATACTTTCTTTTGACCGACGCAACTACATCCTCGACGGGTGAGTCATCTTGAATAGGTTGGGATGGGCCTTCCAAAGCTTGGCCAAATAAAGGATCAAACTCATCATCATCAAGATTTAAAGTGTTAATCGGAGAAAAAAATTGACAAGCTTGAGATTGAAATGGTGGTGATGTCATTTGTGAATAATAACCGTATTGTGGGTTAAAGGGTTGTTGCATATGGTTTTGTTGTTGTTGGTTAAATGCTTGGTTCATTTGGTTTTGTTGTCGTTAGTTAAACACTTGGTTCATTTGGTTTTGTTGTTGTTGTTGGTACGGAGGAGAAAATGGATTATTTGGGTATATAGAAGGTTGATGCATTGATGTGTATGTGAAACTAGCGGGACGAAAATTAACCGGTGTTGAGTGACCGGTTAAGACAAAATTGGGGTCCGTTGTTGTTGAAAATTTTTTGTTGTCATTTTTGTGTATTTTTTTTGGGAGTTTTGGAAGACATTTTGTGAGTTGGCGTTGATTGAAGATATGGGAAAAATGAGAAAGGGGATGATGAATATATAGGGAAAAAAAGATGAGATGTATTGATTTGATTTTAAAATATGTAGCCGTTGGTATCGGTTTTGTTGTTTTTCTTTCAATTCTTTCGAACCACAAATGGACCAATCAATTTTTCTTAAGGGGGGCGGGCAGGCGTCCGGTTGGGGGGGGGGGGGGGGTCTAGCTTATTACGATCCGTCTTAGTAACTTGAATCTTCTCTATGGCAACTATCACAAACCATCCCGTAGCAACGAAATATTGTATTCGTATACCTATACAAAAAAGTATTATATGGTATACATTTATAAATGTTAAGTTGTTCTAAATAGTTTAAAGGACACTTTCTCGCTCATCTATAGATGATTAACATGTGACAGTAGAAGGATGAGTAGATGATATATCATCTTTTCATATAAATCAAAAGCTATTTATACGTTGATACATATCAAGGTTCTAGATAGTATGAGGTGTGGTGTGGCGGCATGGTCAAGCTTCATGTTTTAAGAGCTAAGACGAAGCTTTAGCGTTATTTAAGACGTGACTTAAAGCGGCAAAAAATATGAAAATATTAATAGAGTTATATATTATATATTATATTTCATGTATATCGAGTTTACAAAAAGTGTTATACATAAAGAACTAAGTCATTAAACTATCCTTAAATGTAATTTTCTTCTTTAAAAAAAAATATTTTTATTATAGTTGAATTAAAAAAAAGCGTGTCTTAAAAAAAGGCGTGTCTTGTCTATTTGTAGTGTAGAGGTCACGCCTCACGTCTTTGTGATGCTTTTGCGCCTTCATGGCACGACTTTTAGAACCATGATACATATTGATAATTATACGCTGCGTTCTCAAATTTATTTTTGAGGAGAAATGAAAAAAATAGAGGAAACTACTAATAACTCGTGTTCTTCAGTTTTTTTAAGATAGGAAAATGAAGGAAATGAATGAAATTTGAGAGGAAACTTTGGTTAAAACTTGTTGTTAAAAAAATAAGAGAAAATAAAAAAACTAATGTTTAACATGTCAAATACAACTATCTTTACTTTTTAAACTTTTAAACATGAGTATAACTGTAAATACAACAATTATTTTTATTTTCCTTTCTTTATTTTCAACTCAAGAACACAAAGCTAAGTCTTACTACTTTTTTTACTTTTCTTTTCTTCTTTGCGACTCTTTTTTAATAAAAACTCGAGAACACAATGGTAGTGTTTGTGTCTCAACGCATGCATACGTCACAACCACAATATAAGAACTTTAGAAATTGATGTATGAAGATAATCAATTGTTGTATTAATTTATCATGCAATTCAAGTTACACACTAAACTCTGCTCGTTTTATTTAGCGCAAGAGCCCGGGTTACTCCAAATAAATCGACCAAAATCTATATTCTTCTCTGTATCAACACTTTTCTGATTATTCCAAAACTCATTCCTCCAAAATAAACTTGATGATATATCAATTTCATTGTTTTCAGGGACACGCTATTGAGTGGCGCGAATCAGTCACGATATAATAGATCGATAGAATAGAATTACCAAAACCACGCGAGTCTAAAAAGTGCATACAGGCCCGATGGGTCACGGTGCATGGTGAACCATAAATTCACATACAAGTCAAGAATATATAACAAACACAATGTCACCGAAATCAAAATCAAGAAGAAGAAGCAACCAAGGGCGGAACTTTTAAGGGGCAGGGGAGGGTCCCGGCCCCTCCAAAAGTTACGGCAACTAGTGTAAAAATTATAGGTTTTATACTTTTATGGTTTAGTTGATGATACAAACAAATCTCCGATTTGGCCCCCTCAAAATAAATTCCGCCCTCCCAATATAAATGTTCAAGTTCCGCCACTGGAAGCAACAATATAATAACAAAATCTTTATAACCAGGCTTAATCTTTATTATACTTTGTCATCTTTTTTGTCTAAAAACTTAGGGGCCGTTTAGTTGGTGAAAAATTTTCTTGTTTTTCTGTTTCCAAATTCCTAGAGAAGGGATTGATTTTTCTTCTCTAGAAAAGAGTTGAGAATTTTGAAAACCCGTTTAGATGGATTTATATTTTTCATTTTTTCACCAACTAAGAAAACGTAAAAATACGGACAAAAACGTAAGAAAACGGACGACAACGTAAAGAAACGTATAAAACGTATAAAATCGATAAAACGGATGAAAACGTATTAAAACGGACGTATAAAAATTGAAAATGAAAAAAGTGAGAAGAGTAAAATGAGCTTTTCAAATTTGTAGTTAAAATTTGGAAAATGAGAATTTCACATTTTTTGAAAATTGTTGGAAAAAAGTGTAACTAAACGGATTTTCAATTTTTCTCTTTTCATATGAAAAATTTCTTGGAAAAATGGGAAATTTTTCACCAACTAAACGGCCCCTTAAGTGCCCACATATGCAATTTCAATTCTCATCACATTGACATTTGTAAATGAGAGAATTCACATAATTACAAGAACTAACTCAGTCATTAGGTCAGTTGGAATTGGGATATTTAGTCAGCATTCTCATTAGGCTTTGTTTGGTGTTCGTGTACACAACATATTAATCCAGCCGCAACTCAGTTGACACTGGTCCATGTACATACGCAATAAGGAACTAAGCTAAACTTTTATTTTTCGTTAAAAGACATCTCGGTTGTTGGAATCCGAACCGTGAGAATGCTTAGGGTGGTTCCAGTTAGGAGTACAAGTCCACACCACTTTACCATAGAACTGGAGTGAATCAAACCTTTTAGTTTGGTGTATTGAACTGAACCTTGTCTAGCTAAAAGTGTAAGATAAACAGATGATTCTGCGATGAATGACAAACCGATCAACCAAACCAAACTTGTTTAGCTAAAAGATATGGGCATGCATCCAGAGCCTAAAAGGTTATGTGCTTAATGTTTATCTTAACATACTTGTCAACTTTACAAAGTTTGGACCGAGTCAATCCACAATGCTTATTGTAATCATCTTATGTCATTGATCATATCGACTCAATTGCTGCAACAATAACACACAAGATTATTGTTTCTACTTAAATACACTGACAGCAATGTTGATGTTGATGGTTTATGTACTCCATAGACTGCAGGCCAAGCTAATGCTATGGTCAATTAACTCGGGACTAAAATAATAGTTAACGTATACAATGGACCGCCATATGTCATGGTTGACATTACTTAATTTATATTTGTAAGATTATAACAGAGCGCATATCTGTGAGCCAATAAATACATGTGCAAAATCCTTGTAAGTTACAAGACATACGGCCAGCAGATAACATCATATGCAGGCCAAATTTTGGACATAGCCTTGGTTTAGTTTAAATAATGGGAAGTTGATAAAAGTCAGTGTCACTCCAGAAGATAATGGAATTTGCGAGTGTTAGAATAATATTAGCAGATGAACTAGTGTTGACTGTTATCAGATAGTTACCATGACCTGATTATGTAACAGAATTTGTATGATGCAATGACATGGATGTATGGTAAAAAACATATATATGTCAGCAATTCTTGGAGTAAACATGACATGATAGTAACAAATTGGACTGAAGTTTTGCAAGTATTGATGTAAGAGTAATACAGAAACAATTTTACGTATGACACCAAAAACACAAAACAGCCAAGAGCAATTACGAATGCGAAATTTGCAGTAAAAAGATCGCTGAAAGAAAGAAAATACTTTAAAATAAGGATTAAAGAAATGAACTACGGGACGTTGGCCATTTAGGTTTAATAAGATCAGACCTATTTTCTATAACATGGGTCAACCGGTTCAATATGCCTAGGAGCATTTTTAAATATTGGGTTCATGAAGGTTTAAATAACTTAAATTAACAGCAACAGCCTTCTTTGTATCTATCAGCAACCAAAGGAAAAATACAAGAACATGAACCAAAGTCTCTTGAAGCTCATTCATCACCTTGATCAATACTAGAACAAGAAATAAACAATCATAATTCCCGTTTTTACCGTTCTATACCCGAGAGGTGAAATGGCTCATACAACGGTTGAGGCTGTTGTTTTCACAGCTGCAACCATGCTGATCTTCTCTGGTATTTGTTTCTATTTTTTTTACAGGTATGTTATGGCAAAAAAGCGACAGATTGATCTGAGTCTGAAAATTGGACAAGAAGATACAATAGTAAATACCAGAGAGCTGAGACAACGAGGCGGGACATTGAAAGGAGTATTGGTAGAAGAGAATGGTTTAGAAGTTCTTTATTTGAGGAAGCTTGAAGGCGGACTACTTAGAACTTGTGTTTGGAATTCAGTGGAAGAAGAAGAGAAGAGGGTTGATAGTGGACTCTATCACAAAATATCGAAACCAACTCATGAAACATCCAATGTTAACTTTTCTGCTGAAAGCACTAGAACCGTTCCAGAAACATTTCACACGCAACACACGTCTAACCCGATTCAATCCTTACAAAATCGACAACCTCCTCTTCCTCCACCACCAGGAGCTGCATTAAAGACGCCAATTCAGGCAGCACCATCAATGCAGAACCCGCTGCCACCAACTCCACCACCGCCTCCTCCTCCACCACCACCATCAATGCAGAAGCCCTCACCTCCACTTCCACCACCACCACCACCATCAGCATTCACCAAAAAGATAGTTACTAAAGTACCGCCACCACCAGTATTTGTTAAAAGGAACTCTGCAGCACCACCTCCACCATTTCATTCAGGAAGCTTTAATTCTTCTTCAAAACCACCTACTGCACCAAAAGTAAGACTGGATGATCATATAGAAGAAAGTTCGAGAGGCATTCAAGAAGTCCCTAAAAAGATGAAGCCTTTTCATTGGGATAAGGTGAATACTGATGCAGATCATTCAGTCGTATGGAATGAGATCGTCGATGGCTCTTTAAGGTAAGCATTACTTGAATGTGTAAAAAATCCACCTTTTTTTTTTTTTTTTTTTCCCTTCAGGCTCTTTCTAATTTTTGTTATGGCTCATGATGCATATCAGGTTCGATGATGAACTTATAGAAACCTTATTTGGATACAGTGCAACAAAGAAAAATAATTCTAAAGAAGCAAAATACTCATCTCCTAAATTTGGTAGCTCAAGTTCAACTCCATCTACTCAAATTTCAGTTCTTGATCCTAGAAAATCACAAAACATAGCAATTGTACTTAAATCTCTTGCAACTTCTCGTAAAGAGATTACTGATGCACTCTCAGAAGGTAGAGGATTAAACGGCGATATTCTTGAAAAACTCACAAAAATAGCACCAACTGTAGAAGAAGCTACCAAGATCCTTCAATACAACGGAAACATAACCAAACTCCCTGATGCTGAGTCGTTCTTATATCATGTACTAATAGCAGTCCCTACAGCATTCAATAGGATCAATGCAATGTTATTTAGATCAAACTATGATCCAGAGATATTGCATCTCAAAGAATCCTTGCAAACTCTAGAATTAGGATGTAAAGAGTTACGAGCTCGTGGGATATTCTTGAAGCTTCTAGAAGCTATTCTCAAGGCAGGCAATCGAATGAACGCTGGAACTGCTAGAGGTAATGCTAAAGGGTTTAACCTTAGTGCCCTTAGGAAACTTTCGTATGTTAAGAGCACTGACGGGAAGACTACTCTCCTTCATTTTGTCGTGGAACAAGTGGTTCGAGCTGAGGGTAAGCGTTGCGTGATTAACATGAATTCTAAACTTGGGAGAACTAATAGTCAAAGCAGCAGAAGTGATGGAGATTCCGATACTATGATATCAAAAGAAGAGAGGGATAAGCAATACTTAATGCTCGGTTTGCCTGTTCTTGGAGGATTAAGTACAGATTTCAGTAATGTAAAGAAAGCTGCTGCAATAGATTACGACAACTTTATAAGCACGGGTCCAAACCTATCAGGGCGAGTGAGTGAGATACATGAACTTGTGACACGTTGTGGGGCCAGTGGACGAGACGGATTTGTAAAGGAAATGAAAGAATTTTTAGAAGAATGTGAAGAGGAGCTAAAGGTTGTGAGGGAAGAACAAACACGAGTTATGTCACTTGTAAAGAAAACTACTGATTTTTACCAAATTGGAGCTTCGAAAGACAAAGGGGGACACCTGCTTCAAATATTTGGCTTTGTGAAAGATTTTCTAGACATGGTAGATCAAGTGTGCGTAGATATCACAAGGAAGGTGCAAAAGAAGAATGTGAAGAGTGTGGGACCTTCATCACCGCGGATGTCACCATCCACAAGGAACCCGCTTATGTTCCAAAACATGCAGACGTATTTCAAGCCTGAAAATTCTAGTGATTCGGAGGATGACTTCTAAAGTTAGTCCTAACCATGTATTTATCGTCGATTCTTTTAGTACCATTCCTTTTTTGCACATGTTGTAGCAAAAGAGAACGTTGTGATGGTTCGTGATTGTTTGAGTGTATTCCTTCACAAAAATAACTCCTTCATTTTACAGTCAATAAGTATTCTGCACTCTGCAGGATGCACCTAGCCGTAAACTCTAATATAGTAATATACAGTTGTTACGACTATCAAGTACTGAAATACTCATAGTTTATGAACACATTCTCATCACTACGGGAAATATTAGAATGAAATTCGAGTATTCGGCATCCTTTGACCGTACAAATTGATAAAAGCTAGGAAGATCTATGTCACTTCCTTTTGAAATGTCTTCTTCATCTTTCTGGTTAGAAAATATCATTTGTATTAATCAGCGTTGTTGATGTTGTTTTTACTGATTTAACTTATATCACCATCATCTTCTTTTTGAAATAAGCAAAACACATAAACTTCAATATAAGATTCGGCTTTGGTACCCAAAGAGCACTGATATGATGGAAAGACTGCTCTCCATTTTGACATGAAACAAGTGGTTCGGGCTGAGGGCAAGCGTTACGTAATAAACGTGAATTTTAACCTAGGAATGAACCCTAATCAAACCAATGATCAAGATTCCGGTACAATGAACGCAAAAGAAGAGAGGGACAACCAATACTTAATGCTCGGTTTATCTGTTCTTGGAGGATTGAGGGTTCGAATCTCTAGCTATCCAACATCATTCTTATACTGATTCAACTTATTTGAATTTACTTAAAATTAAGCCACAATCAGTTTCTTACTAAAGTAACAACATAACTATTAAACCAAAAACTTCTATAAAGATTTGACTTTAGCTTTGATGGAAGACTACTCTCCTTCATTGTATATCACTTAGAAACTATTTTCTTTATAGGAAAAAAGTACGTTATTAAACTTATAAATCATATTCATCAAATACATTTTTTCAGAATTAATAAACTTAGACTTTACTTTTGAATTTACCTTGACATGTGCATGTGTGTCATGTTAACATATATGATCCATATTAGCAATTTAGAACGGCAATTAACAGCACTCTGATAGGTTGATCTTCTAGACAATTAATAGTTAAAGTTGCACATTTACTCCGGTGGGAAGAGATGACTTAGGAAAAGTGTTTGCTAAGCTCTTATTATAGCAGTGTTCCTATGATCGAATCTCTTTAAGTCATTTTGTCTTCTTTTAATATACTGTATTTTTTTTGCCATGTTAAATTATTTAGAAGTTTCTTAAGAACCACCTTCACTTTCTTTCTAAAATAACAAAACAGACCATAAAGTTTATATTTGACTTCCACGTTTCCCTTACATAACCTGACAAACGACATCGCAAAACGTAAATTTCCACAAATTTATATAAAGGAAATAACCGAAAGTTAGATGGTTTTATTGTAAATATTGTTTTATGAGCTCTTATTCTTTAAAAACAAGTTACGGTTTCTGGCCTTATAAATACATCTTAATTGTAACATCTTGGGTATCATTAATCAATAACAATTCATATCTTCTTTTACATCTTTTACTCTTGTTCATTACTTTTGCAATGTAATCAGCACAAATTTTCATCCTAATAACAAAAAAAGGTAAAGAATTCTCAAGTTATATTTTATTAATCTCTATGTAATTTACAGTAACAATAAATGTTCTATAGTGATTACATAAAAAAAATTGTGTTTTATTGCATGTTTTTCTTAATCTCTTAAACTCTTTTAATAATTAAAAGAACAATAAATGTTATTGTAATTATAAAGAGAGAATCAAAATAACACAACCTCATGTTGTGTTAAAGAAAAGAATATATATAATTAGAACCTCAAGTTCTAATATGATTCTTTAATAAGGATCAATATCATAACCTCATGTTATGTATGAAATAAATAATTGAAACCTCAAATTCTAATTTGATTCAATCAATCAACAGACTCAATAGCATTACCTCATGTTATGTTTGAAGAAAAAAAGGTAAAACCTCAAGTTTTATTACTACGTATGATTCTCTAAAGAGAATCAAATAACATAACATCACGTTATTGTTATATGTTTTTGTATAAAACCTCAAGTTCTATTATTGTTATTTTTGTGTTTACACATTGCATTTTGTTTGTGTTATTTTTATTTACAAAGCCGTATTAAACTCGTTATTGCTTCGATCTGGTATCTAAAGTTAACAAATTCATTATACTGATGATAGCAGAAAATATATGAAATATATAATATTATATGATGTATTATAATGATTGTAATTGTAATTGTAATAATATGTCTTGTTTTATTAGAGTATTATATATTTATTAACGTATTAATATAATATACATGTAGTGTAATACAAGAATATGTAGTGTTCATTATATTGAATCATATATGTATTATATAGAAGAATTATATATGTATTATATAGAATTTGTTATATTAGTATTATGGACTTTAATCATATGGTAAGTAACATAGTTGAAAAAGAGCA
Organism: Chrysanthemum seticuspe; assembly: GCA_019973895.1. NCBI lineage: Eukaryota > Viridiplantae > Streptophyta > Magnoliopsida > Asterales > Asteraceae > Chrysanthemum > Chrysanthemum seticuspe. Next base: position 271,825,189 of record BPTQ01000004.1, read on the forward strand.
CAGAATAAAAATATAGTGTGTGTTGCATGTATGTGTATTGTTGTAAGAGATTCTGCGATTAAATAGATCTACACATATAAAATTACAATCAATGTTTGTGTTATATTAGCATACAGTGTGCCGTAATAATGTAATATTGTCACTAAATAATTCTTCAACCTAAATTTTGGCTTATAAATTGTTGTATAGATTTGTGATATACAAATATTTTGTTAAATGATACACTTGTTTTTTTATGTGGTTAAAATGTCAAACTCAAAGCTTTCAAATATTGATTTTGATGTTCTTGACATTTATGAAAAATACTATATCTCCTAGACTCTTGATGCTGAGATTCATTTAACTGTAAAAGATTTGGGAGAAACAATCAAAATTGGAAATAAGGCCTCTGCACAAGCACGTGCCAAAGCCATGATATTCTTCCGTCATCATCATCACGAGGACCTCAAAAAGAATATTTAACAGTGAAAGACCCGTTAGAATTTTGGCAAAATTTATAAGGTAGATTTGATCATCAAAACCAAGTCATTCTTCTAACAGCTTGCTATGATTGGATGTACCTCAGGTTGCAAGATTTCAAAAGTGTAAGCGAGTACAATTCCGCAATGTTCAATATCACATCTAAATTAACATTGTGCAGAGAAAAAATTACTGACGAAGACATGCTAGAGAAAACTCTCTACTTTTCATGTTTCGAATATGCTTTTACAACAACAATATCGAAAATGTGGTTTTATAAAATATCATGAGATAATATTCATTCTCCTTTTTGCTGAACAAAGTAATGAAATTTTGATGAAAAATCATCAAGCACGCCCTAGTGGTTCTACTACATTGCCTGAAGTGAATGCAACATCAAATGTGAGGGGTCGTGGTTGTGAACACGGGTAATAAACATGGAAATGAACGAGGTCATGGTCGTGGACGTGGTTGAAACACTGTTTGGCATCGTGATGGTTACAATCCCAAGCCATATGATTTTAAGGAAAAAAAATGAAAAAAGGTAAAAACATGCAACAGATGTGGCATGAAAAATCATTGGGCAAAACAGTGTCGTACCTCCAAATACTTTGTTGACCTTTATCAAGCATCACTCAAAAAGAAAGAAAAAGACATTGAAATAAACTATGATAATTTCAACGATGATGAGCCAAATCCTAATTTGTGCTTCGACTCCTCAGATTTCTTTGATGATGTCGAAGACGTTGCTTCCTTTTCCAATGATGGAATTATTACCGTGTTCACAACCATGACCCCTCACATTTGATGTTGCATTCACGCTAGGCAATGCAGTAGAACCAGTGGGGCATGCTTGATGATTTTTCATTTCATTATTTTGTCCAGCAACAAGGAGAATGGATATTAGTTCATGATATTTTTTCAAACCACGTTCTTGATATTGTTGCTGTAAAAACATATTCGAAGCAAGGAAAGTAGAGAAAGTTTTCTCTAGCATGTCTTCGTCAGTAATCGTTTCTCCGCACAACGTTAATTTAGATGTGAAACTAAACATGGAATTGTATTCGCTTACACTTTTAAAATCTTGCAACCTGAGGTGCATCCAATCATAGCGAGCTTTTGGAAGAATGACTTGCTTTTGATGATCAAATCTATCTTTTAAACTTTACCATAATTCTAACGGGTCTTTCACCGTTAAATATTCCATTTGACAAATGCTCAATTTGCAAGCCGAGAAAAATTTTAGTCACGCCAAGGTCTTTCATTTCAAATTCGTTCTTTAACAAATTTGCATTATGTTCAATCTCATCAAGATTTTCGATGATATTTTAATCATCAACATACACTGCAATGGTTTTGCTATTTTGATAAAAACTTACGTACTTATTTGATTACTTGTATACCCTTCTTTTGAAAGATGTTCACTATGACGGTTATACCACATTTTTCCTGATTGTTTTAATACGTATAAAGATTTTTTTTGTAGTTTAATTGAGAACATTTCACGGGGTTTAGATCCACAAGCTTCCGGCATTTTTAATCCTTCAGATATTTTCATGTAAATATCACTGTCAAGTGATCCATACAGGTAAGCTGTGGCAACGTTCATAAAGCACAATTAAAGCCTTTCCACATTTGCAAGATTGTTAAAAATCTGAGAGTTGTTGCGTCCACAACAGGTGAACATGATTTCATATAATCTACCCTGGGTATTTGTGAAAAACCTTGTGCTACAAGTCTTGCTTTGTATCTCACAATTTCATCTTTCTCGTTTCTTTTTATCACAAATACCCATTTATAGCCTACCGGCTTTACATCATTTGGGGTTAATGTCACAGGGACAAATACTTGGCGTTTTTCGAGTGAATCTAATTCAACTTGTATATCATTTTGCCATTTTTGACAATCATTTCTTTTTCGACATTCTCTAATAGATTTTGGCACACAAATTTCATCATTTATTATTTCACTTGCTATAGCATATGCAAAAATTTCATCAACACGTGGTTCATTTTGATTCCATGTTGTACCATTATGAACAAAGTTTGTCGCGATCTGATAGTCATTAGGTACATGCTCTTTAAGAGATTTATCCATATTTTTTGTGTTATCATTAATCTCGTTTTGGATTTTATCGATAGCAATTTCTTGGACTTTGCCAATTGTTTTCTGCTTTGCCCTTCTGCGTACATTTGACTCATTTGGAGTTTAAAGAATATCAATTCGAGTAGGTGCATTTAAAGCAGTAGAAATAGTAGTCAGAGCAACAAAAGTGATCAAGATTCCGATACTATGATATCAAAAGAAGAGAGGGATAAGCAATACATAATTCTCGGTTTGCCTGTTCTTGGAGGATTAAGCACATATTTCAGTAATGTAAATAAACCTGATGCAATAGATTATGACAACTTTATAAGAACGAGTCCAAACCTATTAGGGGGAGTGAGTGAGATACATGAACTTGTGACACGCTGTGGGGCCAGTGGACGAGACAGATTTGTAAAGGAAACGAAAGAATTTTTAGAAGAATGTGAAGAGAAGCTAAAGGTTGTGAGGAAGAACAAACACGAGTTATGTCACTTGTAAAGAAAACTACTGGTTTTTACCAAATTGGAGCTTCCAAAGACAAAGGGGGACATTTGCTTCAAATATTTGGCTTCGTGAAAGATTTTCTAGACATGGTAGATCAAGTGTGAGTAGATATCACAAAGAAGGTGCAAAGGAAGAATGTGAAGAGCGTGGGACCTTCATCACCACGGATGTCACCATCCACAAGGAACCCGCTAATATTCCAAAACATGCAGATGTATTTCAAGCCTGAAAATTCTAGTGATTCGGAGGATGACTCTAAAGTTAGTTCAAACCATGTATTTTTCCTCGATTCTTTTAGTACCATTCCTTTTTTGTACATGTAACAAAAAGAACGTTGTGATTATAAAGTTAGTGATTGTTTGAGTGTATTCCTTCACTAAAATAACTCCTTCATTTTACAGTCTATAAGTATTCTGCATGATGCACCTAGCTGTAAACTCTAATATATAGTTGCTATGACTATCAAGTAGTGAAATACTCATAGTTTATGAACACATTTTCATCACTACGGGAAATATTAAAATGAAATTTGAGTTCGTTGTCCTTTGACCGTACAAGTTTAAAGATAAAAGGATGACCTATGGCACTTCCTTTTGAAATGTCCTCTTCCTCTTTCTGGTTAGAAAATATCACTTGTATTAATCAGCATTACATTTTCAAGTGTTTTGGTTGTTTTCCTTATTTATCCCTTAGAAGATATAGTTTGATTACGCAGCTAAGCAAGTACATGTATTTTCTTTATAGGAAAAATGTACGTTTTATAAGTATTTTGCATTAGTTTTTTAATCTAAAACAAAATTTGATAATGTAGCAAACATATCACGATATCAAAGTTGGCTAGCGATAATGAGGACCAAGAAACAAGAGTATGTAAATCTAGCCATGTTTATGCACAATATTTTGAATTCGGAAATTCCGTATGAATGTGTTCGTTTTGATGAAATGAATGTAAAAAAATACATTTATATAATTAAAAGTAGATCCCTAACATGATACACATAAAGTTTTTAAGTTGCTTATTGATCTCTAGAATATAAAAACATTAGTATTTAAACGAAACAATGTTTATAAAGTGGCACGACTAATCAAATCAACGTGGAACTTCAAAATGTTGTTGATCTATAGACTAAAGATGTTGATTTGTGTAAACCGAGTAGATATCTTCTTAGTTGGTTAATTTTTAATACCTTAATGGCAAAGATAGCGAACAAATACTTTAGTACTAATGTAACAAAATTTGTTGTGAAGTAAAAACCATTAAAGTACTCCCGTATTTGTTACTATCTCCGTCATTTGAGTGTTACATTTTACCAATATAATTTTAATATTAAATAATAACTAAATTAAAAGATACGAACTCGGTCTATTTAACAACGCGTTTTGAAATTTCACATTCAAGTGATTATACATAGCATGGTTAGGTTTTCGATTCAAGCCTTGGCCTAATGGCCCATGTCACTCATTTGTAAATAGATGTGTATCAAAAGTTACCCTTTGATCATCACATACTTACAACTAACTACAGTAATTTTTAAAGTCTTCAACGATGTCGGGGGGAAGACGATCCATAAAATATGTTTTCTAATTGAGTAGCTTGATAGATCTCCGATAAATTAAATTCAGTCATAACTCTTATTGTAATTAGATCTTCATGGTATATATTATTAACATTTGTGAATACAAACACTTCGGTGCATCTTTTCTTACTTTTGATCGTGGGATCTCCAATTGATAGACATTTGTAAGAAATAAATATTATATAATCAAACATAAGTTTATATAGGTATTTTACATTATTTTGCTTAGTATAAAATAAAATTTACTAATATGATGTACCATAGTAAAAAAGTTGACTCAGGATAACCAGGAACATAAAACATGAAAACGAAAACCTATCTATGTCTATGCACAATTACTTGAATGTGAAATTTCAGACCGCGTTGTTAAATAGACTGAGTTCGTATCTTCTAATTTAGTTATTATTTAACATTAAAATTATATTGGTAATAATTTAACACTCAAATGACGAGGCTAGTAACAAATACGAAGGTACTTTAAAGATTTTACGCAGAAAATTTTGTTACATTAACACTAAAGTATTTGTTCGTTATCTTTGCCATTATGATATTGAACCACTACCAAAACCATTACAGTATTAAACCATTAACCAACTAAAAAGATATCTACTCGATTCACACAAATTAACATCAATAGTTTATAGATCAACAACATTTTGAAGTTCAATGTAGATTTGATTGGTCGTGCTACTTCATAAACATTGTTTGGTTTAAATAATCATGTTTCTATATTCCGGAGATCGATAAGCAACTTTAAAAAATAATGTGTGTTGTGTTGGGGATCTATTTTTAATTGTATAAATGTATCGTTTACATTCATATCATCAAAACGAACACATTATATGGAAATTCCGCGTTCCAAATATTGTGCATAAACATGGCTAGGTTCACATGTACTCTTGTTTCTTGGTCCTCATTATCGATCGTGATATTTTGTTACATTATCAAATTTTGTTTTATATTAAACAACTAATGCAAAATACCCAAATATGCATATTATAATTATGCATGTTTGAGCATGTAATCTTTTGTTTGTTACATATGTTTATAGTTGGTGATTCGGCGGTCGGAAATCCGAAAAAATGCGATGACTTATTAGACCCGAATGATTGTAACCCTATCGGTTGTGATAAACAATGTTTTTAAACATGAAATGGCAATGGAATGTGCCAATAATTTACTCCTTTAGATCATTACTTATGTAGTTGCATTTACTTTTGTTGATTATACCTCAAGCGATCTAATTTCTACAATAAAATATCTATGATGGTATAGATCACTTTTTAAATAATAAAGAATTAAGGTTTATATTCAATTCATTGTTTTGGGTATGTCATTTATATCACATGCATAGTAAAATTACGTAATATATATATATATATATATATATATATATATATATATATATATATATATATATATATATATATATATATATATATATATATATATATATACTAGTTATAATGCCCGCGCACACGCGAGTTTTTTTCTAAAGTTTTTAACAATGTATTTGTATCTATTAAAAAACAAAGGATTTTGCTAAAGTTAAATCAAATTAATTAACTTATTATTTTCATTTTTAAAGTAATTATGTATTTAACACACAATAAATGAACATACAAATTACCTTAAATAACATATTTTTTCTATATTTAAAGTAGCCATATATTAAATGCTCAATAAATAAACTACCAATTACCTTTTATATGTATCATAATTAATGGTTTAACCATTGCTTAGTGGGCAATGTTTAGCAAAACCCAAAAACAAATAGCTTATTTTCTGTTTTAATCTATGTTTCTTAATTTTGTTTTATAATTATGTTTGATGTACGTGTAGTAGTTCGTATATGGTATTTTCATAGACATGGTCATCTTTATGTATAAAGTTTTAGCTTCCGCATGTTGTGTTTGTATATTGATAATTAGTTTTTTATAATTATGTTTGTGTTTGTGTATAGGAGCACCTATGGTTCCGGTTTTGAAATGATTGTTTGATATTGGTTGTTTGTGTTACCATTCCAATATGTTTTCATATATATAAAAAGGAAAGAAAAAAAATTAAATGCTATTTATACCATCACCAGAATCAAAGGGTTTATGTGATTCAATGCAATGAAAGCCAACTCAGAAACTTGATAAACTAATTTAGGAGGTTGCAAAATTTCATCAATCTTTACATATAACTATCATTTTTAAAGAACGATATCCAAACTGAAACTACAACCAAAAAATATCAACAACAAAATATTTTAATGAAGAGTTCTATAATTGTTTCAAAACAAAAGAAATAACATTATGATATCTTTCTAAGTAATCTCGAATGTAACTTTTGACAACAAACTGTTTCGTTTATTAGCGACAATGTCAAATTAGCGTTACCATTGGTGCACTCTTATTAGCGACAATGTCAAATTGACTTTACCATATTAACTTCATAAAAAATATCTCATTATAACCAAATTGAATCTACTTGAAAACAATCATAGCATAGAGATCTATATAAAACAACTTGCCTCTTTCATCTCGTCTTCATGCGAACCATCAAGAGGCATAGACGATTAAAGTGATAAAAATGAGTTTCATAATCAAATTCTAATTTGCTACTCGTATATATTTGATCAAATTAAATATGTATCAGTTTCAAAACGTACTATACGGACGAGCATTCATTGCATGCATTGTGTTTCATTGTGTATGTTTCGATATGAAGAAATCAATAATGAAATTAAAATCAATGCGAAACAAAAAAACTGTGGCGTTATTGTTAGAATTTATCCTAAATAAGAATTAAGAGACACGTACATTGAAAACTGCACCTGTATGGGCTAAGGACGCTAGCGGGAACTTGAGTCTTGCGCTTAAGAGGTTTCCAAGGCTTGACCATGAAGTCCCCAAATTTTGCTCCACTTTTAGGATCAATCTTATCATCATCTTGCCAACAAGCGTTTCCAATGCCATACCTACCTTTGCTCTCAAACAACCAACGTTGGTGATCAAAATATGTAGATTGGTTTTTTACTAGCATACATTTATTATTTGCTGACAATAACGCTATTGGCGGTCTTATTCATTGTCGCGCTCACGGAATGTCCGCTTGAGCAGTGGTGGAACTTGAACATTTTTTTAGGGGGTTGAATCGGAGATTTGTTTGTAACCTCAACTAAATTACCCCTAAAACCTATAATATTTACACTAGGTGACGCAAATTTTGGAGGGGCCGGGACCCTCCCCTGCCCTACATAGTTCCGCCCCTGCGCTTGAGGTTCTACGTGTATTTTACCGGGGTAAGCCCCTTTACCCAAAAAAAACATGACAGACTAGGGACATCATGGCTGCAAATGCATATGCTTCTTTTTTATGCTTTTTTCCCTATCAACCTATCTATTGATAAACATGTTTTATTTGCCTAATTTCAGATAATCCTAAAGTTAAAGTTTTAGCAAAATCAGAAAACATGTCGAAAAAGAAAGAAAGAGAAAGATCATTTGACTAATATATCTTTACAATTACAGCCATTGTTGACTCCTTATTTCATGCCATGGATTTCTCATTGTCCTAACTCCTAACCATAATTAAAAACTTTGCAACCTTAGCATTAATTTGTATTTATTTTAAACTTATTACAGTAACGTTACAACTCTTGATTAGAACTTCGAAGTGTACATACGGGACTAGTTAAGCCCGAAGACTGAATTCTTGGTCCATTACTCACTAGGTCCGACAAATACATGTTAGTTTTAGGCCCAAACAAGTAAACAACCACTTACGTGTAATTTTCTATATCTCTACTACATATGATTTTGCTTAAACTAAAAATTATTGAAATTAAGTAATGTTTAATACCTATAATACCCTTTTAAAATTGAGTGATAGTTGGATGATAAGGTCGTCCCTCTTTTCATATAAAAAAACCTCATTAATCAATGATCACATCAGTCGCACAAAAAACATCTACGTACCCACTTGACACTTGTTAAAAATATAGTGAAGTTGCACAATCTAACGATTGCACAAGACTAGATTTGGAAAGCAAAAAAAACAGTGCTAAATTGGTGGAAAATTAACTCTTTTTTTTGCTTATTTTAGAATTGCTTCTTAATATAATTATGTAACAATTTTGTATTTTTTTTTTTGAACGGCAAATTATATTAGAAAAAACTAGCAAGGAGCTAGAAGACTACAAAGTAACAAGTTGAGGGTTTTTAAACCACTCAATCCAACTAAAAGTAGCTTTACATCTATAACGACACCAATAAAAAGAACGAGACCTCACATCTTCAAAGATAACCGCCTTTGATGGAGACTCCGAACCGAAGATACTTTTATTACGAAAACTCCAAATATGCCACCACATCACATAACAAACTCCTTCGAAAAGTTTCTTGTGCTTGATTGAAAGACGAAGATTCAAAATCCACTCTAACCACTCTTCATAAGAGGCTACTTCCATATACATTATTTTGGAAGAGGCTCTTCATAAGTAACAATTTTGTAATTTCGATTACATTTTGTATCAATTAAAAATTATATTATTTGTTTTATTCGTTACTTTTTGTTTGTATATTTATATGTTTACTTTTTATTTATATATTTATATGTTTACTTTTTATGTAATGATTTATTGTTTGGAAAAAAAATTAAAAATAAAATAATAATGATTGTTTAATGATTGAGATAACACATCTTTTATATAATATGTAAAGAAAGTTTTTCTTGACATAGAGATCTTTAAAACCTTTCTTATTTAGATAATAACTGAATTATTATTATTTTTCAAAAACAAAAATTTTAATTTAAAAAGCTTTGGTTTTTTCAAATTTGGCCATAAATAATTATTAATCATTATTGTTTATTTTTGTATAAAAAAGGTTTAAAATACACATGTACTCAAAACGTATTAAATAACCAAATTGTACAATTTAATAAAGCTATTTTTCTTTTTCTAACCTACATTTTTTTTCCTAGCCTAAACACTCTCTTTTTCTCCATTCATCTAACACAACCACACAACCGTACATTGACCCGCAAAAAAACTTGTTTACGTTAATTATTTTTCTATTAACAGAGTAATGATATAATTGAGCTACAAATATAACCCGTTTTGTTTGGTCTAAGGGACAATTTTTTTTTTTTGTGAACTTAACACACTAGGTGGTCGTTTGGCAACTATATTCGTTGATTAGTATAGGTAATCTAAAGTTCGGCTTTCAGCGCATCTGCTAAACAATTACACATACACAAATAGTATCCCGATCAAAGAGTTGACGAAAGGGATGAGCAGAACAAGGAGTCTAATTGTATACAACGAGGATTTATTTTCTCACTACATCCCTGCAGGGCGCGAGGTAAATCTAGAGACTATTTGTGTAATCGCAAGTAAGGATAGGGACAACTTTTGGAGTTGTTTTGAGACTGTTTCTGCACCGTAAGAAAACCGGAAGGACATGTATGTAAATTTTCATTGCACTAATAGCCCCTGGATATAATGTAAGAACTGTTTCTTCAATCTCATGCAAACAACAAGAAGTTTTTAATTTTTTTATTATTATTATTATTTTTGCAGGGACATTTTTTGCAACGTATTTACAATTAGAGGAACTATTTTTGAGACTGTTTCTGCACCGTAAGAAAACCGGAAGGACATGTATGTAAATTTTCGTTGCACTAATAGCCCCTGGATATAATGTAAGAACTGTTTCTTCAATCTCATGCAAACAACAAGAAGTTTTTTTTTTTTTTTTTTTTTTTTTTTTTTTTTTTTTTTTTATTATTATTATTATTTTTTTTTGCAAGGACATTTTTTGCAACGTATTTACAATTGGAGGAACTATTTTTTGCAACGTATTTACAATCGCATGACAATTGATATATCCAGTGGCGGATCTAGGAATCCACCATCGCACGTTATGGTGAGGTGGAGGTAGTGCACCAAAAATCATAAATACCAACTTTAGTGAGGGTGAATGTATTGGAGAGGGAGGCGTGTAGGTTTGTGGATAGAGGAGTGGGTCCAACGTCATTTAATCCATCAGTTTTTTTTTGTTTTTTTTGTTTTTTTTTTGTTTTTTTTTTCTCGCGTATCGTATAGTAATTATATTTGTTTATTTTTTTCCTCTTATATTTTTTTTTTAAATACAAACTACATATAGTGGTAATATAGTTTAGCTATGGCAACTAAATTAGCTTTTCGTTTAGCTAAAATTTAGATTTTTTATTAAAAAATCTAACATGACCAAAACCAAATAAGAAAACGGCAAGACACCAGTTAATAACCCGACCCGACTCAATAAGTTTACATCGATTTGTTTTAGTTTGTGCACATCTTGTGACGGACTCTTAGATCCGCCACTGGGTATATCAATTATCATTTATATTTGTGCACGTCTTGTGACGGACTCTTAGATCCGCCACTGGGTATATCAATTATCATTTTTATTTGTGAACGTATTGTAGTTATAGTGTAATAGAATAAATCATATTGCCTATCTATACTACTTTATAATGCATTTAGGCCTTCTAAAATTAAAAGGCTTAAAAATTCAGACTTTTTTACTTGCTTATTATGGAAAGAGTTTTTCTAACCAAAAATTAAGATAAAGAGCTCCAAATATGAGATGACATGTGTCACTTCTTAACAAACTCCAAGCCTAACTTCTAACAAACTCCAAACCTAACTCTTAACCAATAAAAATTAAGATAAAGAGCTCCAATTATAAAATGACATGTGTCATTTTTCAACTAAAAATTCATTTTAATTTTTAAATCAAAATATCTTTTTATCTACTTATTTTTTTTATAATCTAATATCACCATATTTTCTAAAATTTTATGTTCTTTAATTCAACATCCATTTTGATATATTTTTATGAGTTTTTAGTTTTTATATTTTTAATGGGTTTATTTTATTTTAATTCAAAATTTTACAACTTTAACCTTTATTTCATTTATTTCAATCAATATAATCTTGATTCGTCAAAATCATATACTTTTGGGGTAGTGTTTGACGCGTAAGAGATTGCGAGGGTATTTCTATATGCGGGAATAATGATGTCGCGGGAAAGCTACGGGAAAGTTACGGATAACCCAAACAAACACTTACAACTAACACATATACATTCGAAGTGTTGTGAAACGAATTCACTAAACGGGTAAGCAAACACATATAACTATACTTATCGCCGCCGCTGTGCGCGGGTACCCGGCTAGTGTTTCATAATAAGTTTTTATATTGCTATTTGAAATTGTTTCAAATTAAGTGTTCATTTTGCATTTCAACCAATAAAAAATAATTTTACTGGGAAGAAATTATATTTGATTAGTTGATAGTATGAGGCACTTTATTTTGCTTACTTAAAAATGCATTCTTACTAAGGGATAAATTCCCATCATCCATCTAGTATAATCTAATGGTGAGGATTAACCCAAGATTTAATACTTAAACCTAAGTCCATGTTTTTTTATTGTCCTTTTGTCTTTCTTTTTTATTAACCTTTTTTTCTTTTTCTTTTTTTTTTGTCTTTTTTATTAATTTCCGTTTTTTTCATGAATTCATGTTTTTTTTTTTTTTTTTTTTTTTTTTTTTTTAATTTGCGTTATTCACATTTATTTTTTTCGCGTTTTTTTTCGCTTTCACACGTTTTCCTCTGTTTTCGTCCGTTTTCATCTGTTTCGTCCGTTTTTCAACGTTTTCGTCCATTTTTTTACGTTTTCGTCCATCTTCATATGTTTTCGTCTATTTTCTTACCTTTTCGTTCGTTTTCGTCCGTTTTCATACGTTTTCATGTATTTTCGTCCGTTTTTATACGTTTTCGTCCGTTTTCAGACGTTTTCGCCCGTTTTTATACGTTTTCATCCGTTTTCATAGATTTATATACGTTTTAGTCCGTTTTCGTCCGTTTTTAGACGCTTTCGCCCGTTTTCTTACGTTTTGGTCCGTTTTCGTCTATTTTCATACGTTTTCGTTTGTTTTTTTACGTTTTCATATACTTTCATCCGTTTCTATACGTTTTCTTCGTTTTCAGACGTTTTTGTCCACTTCTATACGTTTTCATCGGTTTTCATAGGTTTATATACGTTTTCGTCCGTTTTTTTACGTTTTCGTCCATTTTTAGACGCTTTCGTCTCTTTTCAGACATTTTCGTCCGTTTTCATACTTTTTGTCCGTTTTTATACATTTTCGTCCGTTTTAAGACGTTTTTATACGCTTTTCATTCATTTTTATACGTTTTTTCCATTTTCAGACGTTTTCGTCTGTTTTCATACGTTTTCGTCCGTTTTTTGTAGTTTTTTTATACGTTTTCATCTATTTTCATACGTTTTCATGCTTATTATTAAACTCTATTATATTACATGTCTAATATCAATTGTGATATTTTATAAAAAATAGTTAATGTCTAATATCACTTGTAATATTTCATAAACAAACAAGCATGTTTTTTTAACCTTTAATATCACCTGAGATATTTCATTGCTTTGTATATTTTTATATATTATCGCCTATGTGTTTTCTAATATTTTTATAATTTTCAGTTTTAGGGTTTAGGGTTTAGGGTTTAGGGTTACATGATAGTTTTTGTACATTTCATCGCAATTGACAAGCGTGTATTTTTTTTAATGCAACCAGTGTTATCTATCACTTGTGATATTATACTCTTAGTAGAAATAAAATGGTTAAAGTCTCTTTAGGTGAATTCTTATTTTGTTCAAAAAAATGCTAATTTAATGCAACACTTGTTTGAATTTGAGAATATTTCAAATATCTATTTTCATAGTTTGCTTCATTTTTATTCATTTTGATATTTTTAAGTGCCACTTATTATCTCTTGTGATATAACACTGTAAGGAAGATGAAGAGTATTACATTCTTCATCATGTATGTGTTATCACTTTTGATACTCAACTAAGAATGTGAAATATTACATTCTTACCAAATGTGATAAGAATTTAGTATTTTACTAAGTATATATGAAAGAAATAATAATATACATCACTTATTATAACACTGTGATGATTCTGTTCATTTTTTTATTTGTGTTTTTGAAAATATTTAGGAAGATTTTTGTGTTTTATGATAATATGAAATATTAAAAAAGGTGTTTAACTGAAAACAAGAGATGTTATGATACTTTGGTTAGACTTGTGGTGGCATTTTCTTTTTAATAGATACATTGTGCATGTTTCGATAGGTTTTATAGAGGGATTTAAAAATATCTATCGTTGAATCAACAAACTAAAGAAGCTATGGTTGAAGAAAGCACAACAAACTTAGCAAGCTCAAACACCTGTGATATCACACATGATATCACAGGTGATATCACCTCGTTTTTGATATCACATGATATCACAAGTGATATAAACTATGATATCACACATACTACCACAGGTGATATCACACATGATATCACCTGTGTTATCACACATGATATCACGTGTGATATCATGTGATATTACAAGTGAGGTGATATCACCTGTGATATCATGTGTCATATCACAGGTGTTTGAGCTTTCTCAGTTTGTTTATAAAGATGTGTGCTTTATTCAACCATAGCTTCTTTAGTTTGCTGATTCAACCATAGATATTTTCAAATCCCGCGATAAAACCTATCGAAACATGCACAATGTATCTATTAAATAGAAAAATCCACCACAAGTCTAACAAAAGTATCATAACATCTCTTATTTTCAGTTGAAAAACTTTTCTAATATTTTATAATATCATAAAACACAAAAATCTTCCTAAGTATTTTCAAAAACACAAATAACACCAATCATCAGAATCATCACATTCTTAGTTGATTATCCCAACTGATAACACATACATGATAAAGAATGTAACTCTTCATCTTTCTTACAATGTTATATCACAAGAGATAAATAAGTGTCACTTACAAATATCAAAATGAAAACGTCTGAAAACGGACAAAAACGTATAAAAATGAATAAAAAACGTATAAGAATGTATGAAAACGAACAAAAACGTCTGAAAATGTACAAAAACTTATAAAACTGATGAAAACGGACGAAAAAGTATAAAAACGGACGAGAACGTCTGAAACAGACGAAAACGTCTAAAAATGGAAGAAAACGTAAAAAACGGACGAAAACGTATGAAAACGGACGAAAATACATGAAAACATAAAAATAGAGACAAAAACGTCTAAAAACGGACGAAAATACATGAAAACCTAAAAAAACAGACGAAAACGTATGAAAACGAACGAAAACGTATGAAAACGAACGAAAACGTAAGAAAACGGGCGAAAACGTCTAAAAATGGAAGAAAATATAAAAACCGGACGAAAACATATGAAAACGAACGAAATCGTATATAAACCTATGAAAACGGATTAAAACGTTTAAAAACGGACGAAACGTATAAAAATGACGAAAACCATGAAAACATAAAAAAACGGATGAAAACGTATGAAAATGGACGAAAACGTATGAAAACGGTAAAAAACTGGCAAAAACATAAGAAAATGGAGGAAAACATTGGAAAACGAACGAAAAACACGAAAACGTAAAAAAACGGACGAAAACGTATGAAACGAACGAAAACGTATGAAAACGGACGAAAACGTATGAAAATGAACGAAAACGAGCGAAAACGTAAGAAAATGGAGGAAAACGTTTGAAAACGGACGAAACAGATGAAAACGGATGAAAACATACGAAAACGTATGAAAGCGGAAAAAAACACTAATAAAAAAGCGCGAATAACGCAAAAAAAAAAAAAAAAAAAAAAAAAAAAAAAAAAAAAAAAAAAACGTTCATTTATTAAAAAAAAAAAGGAATTAACAAAAAAAATAAAAATAAAAATGAAATAAAAAAAAAATGAATAAAAAAGGAAGACAAAAAGACAAGAAAAAAAACATGAACTTAGGTTTAAGTATTAAATCTTAGGTTAATCCTTAAACTAGATGGATGGTGGAGATTTGTCCATTGGTAAGCACCAAAATAAGGGTAAGCAAAAGAAAATTCCTCTTGAGAGTATAAGTAGTGAGATTTTATTAAAGCTTTGTGGATATTAAAAGCCAACACTTATTATGAGATAGAGGGGGTAGTAATATGAAGATACTCTAGTTCACGATGTAAATCAAATCTAAAATTCTTGGGTAGCCTAGCTTGTTACATATAAACTGGTCGTATAACAAAAGAAGTGTGAAAAACTATTTTTGCAATCTCATTGCTTGGCGATATTGTTCAAATGAAATGTAATCAAGTTAGATTTTTTCATGAAAAAGTGTTCATATGTATCTCATTGTTCATCTTCAAGTTTAGGCTCAGATAGGTTTCAATGATACACAGATAACTGGACTTTCTCACTCAGGAGTGGTTTAAGTTTGCAATCAATTTAGCATCTTCAGTCGGAATTATCTTTTATCTCCTAATCACTACTATATTAGGGATATTTTTCTTCTGCCCAAAATTGCAGATTATAATATCCAGCCATAAAAAGGCAGCAAAAATTATAGATGCAATCATCCAACACTGATTTCAGACGACTGACTGAAAGACTCGAAACAGCTAAATAACAGCAACGTATGTATAAGTTAGCCCACAGAGGTACAATAATCCACATGCTTGCACATATCAGCAATTCAATTTCATCTTTCAAAAACATCTACTCCGTAACAAACAATTGGTAAGTTAATAGGGTACCTAATGAACTGCAGGTGAGATGTTCGTGAAGAACCAGTCAACTTTCTTCACATGGCTCAAACTTACCACCAAACCTTCCACTCTAGTAGGTAGTAACTGCATCATTATGTAGATAAAATACATGTGCAGCACTGCTTATGTGTGGACACTTCGGGAAAATCCTTTAGGATTTGATTGGTTTGGATTGGTCCAATATGCTAATGTCCAAGAGTACATTGTTTGCTGATTAGATGCACAATGGTACAATGGAAGTTTTAGAGTGGCCAACAGTATTAAGCCTGCCAACCTGCTGTGTTCGTTTAATTTATGAACTAGCGGTTAGAGTTAAATGCAACACATACAGATACACGTGATGCTGATGCCTTTTTAAATCAATATTTTTTTATTTCTTATAATTGAGCAACATCATCCACTAGATATGGTAGGTATGACAAGTTTTTCAGATATGCCCAGAAAATAATATTTGGCGTTTTTAGTGTACAAGTATAGAAACGAATATTGTTGTCGGTATGAATGGGTCAAAACTACTCTTTAAAGTGTTGCAATATTATGTCCATTTTCGCCCCAATTGCAAACTATAACACAGTTCATCTGCCAGGGAAAGTTCGGAACAATCACTCTTAAGGTCCAACAACAAACATTTTTTTTTATTCAACGTAACAGTTATATAGTTCTATCATCTAAATCCACCTAATTTCATGTCCCCGGGTCATCTCAAAATGTGCCATATTTCTAGCTATCATGCAAAGATCATGTAACATATATTGGATTCAAATTCCTAGAATAATTAACGTTATTCAAATTCCTAGAATAATTAACATTAAGTACCAATGCAGTTGATTAATGCCATAAAAGGAATAAAATAAAGTATGTAACAAAATTATAAATTGAACTGCCACTTACATCGAGTTAACATTTGGCAAAGTCTTCAATTTTCACTGCAATAAGAAAGTTCTCCTGCCTGACGTTCTTCCTAATTGCTGAAAGAAAGAATCTAGATAGTAATACTTTAGTTTTATGTGTTGACCTTTTTTGAGCCACTTAGCCATCTGTCTTAAATATAATTGCAGATAGCTGGGTGGCCTTTGGCTCAATTGATATTTTGAGTCTCTCTCAATCTAGTCATCTGTAAGTTCAAGAATCAATGCTAACATGGTGCTTCTGTCTTTTTGTTTCTAGTTGCCTAGACACACATACACACACAAGTTTTATAACCATAAAAACAATGCTATAAAGAATCAATGCTAGAAAGAATTTCAGATGCATGACGTCCTATTTAACCAAATCCAGTATATTCACTTCTAAAACATGAGCTCACTAGAGTATCATCATTTTTTAATACAAACCACGTGATCAGTAACAACTGCATAACGCAAGGTAAGGACAAAAACAAGTCACACGAAGCACGTCACAAATACTAGAAAATGATTTCATTTTTCTTATTATCAATATCGTCGTAGACGTAAATGTACTCATTCCTATATAGTATTGGGCAGGGGTATACGATATCTGGGGCATTAAAGTCACAAACTACACAAAAAGACATATATTCCATTCCAATGGAAAAGCATGTATTCAATTCTATACCACCTTATGTTATTCACACACCAACTAGTTCTCTATAAAAGCATATATTTCTATAGAAATATAGATCAAAAGCATAAGAGAACCGGCATAACTCCCAAACACTGAAGTAATATCGTCTATATTGACAAACCTAGCACTAGTGCCGGTGTCTAAGAGCAACCGAACAAGCAAGACAGTGAACAAAAAGGGGGCCCACCATAACCAACCATGCGATGCATATACTACTTCTGAAGCTTAGGGTTCATGCTGTAACAACGAGCCAGCTTTGCAGGTGCAGTTCCCTGGTCAGGCTGCTCATACTTCTGCCTGCACCCTGGACAACGGCCATCATCTTCAAGAATCCTCTTGTGGCAGAAAAGACAAAGCCTATAACCACACGGACAAGGAAGAAAACTCGAATCCGTCATGTCTAAATCTTCACAACATATAGGACACGACGAAGGAGCAAATCCAACACCATGGTGAATATGCATCCCTGATTTCATCGGAAAACTGTTCTGTTTAAGCAAATTCGGCAAACTCTGAGGACGTGAAACATCATCAGGTCTCCAAGCCCTTAAACCACCCGACGCCCGGTTACCTTCTTGACCCACCCTAGTAGTCAACTCAGGCTCCGGCTCCTGCACAGTTTCACGCACATCAGACTCCGTATCACAATTCTTCTGAAGCTCATCATCCGCTATCAACGCATCCGCCATAGTTTCCCAATCATCCAAACAATCATCATCATCATCATCCCCAACATCATGATCACGACGATCTTCTTCATCCGTCAAATTCCCTGAGAAACACCCCCCGCTACTCCCACTACTACTCCCACTGCTACTCCCACACCCACTACTACTCCCAGTAAAATTCGCAACCGAGACACTACTAGTATGACTTGTAGGACTATTCGACAACGACT
This sequence comes from Chrysanthemum seticuspe, assembly GCA_019973895.1. NCBI lineage: Eukaryota > Viridiplantae > Streptophyta > Magnoliopsida > Asterales > Asteraceae > Chrysanthemum > Chrysanthemum seticuspe. The sequence continues at coordinate 271,843,977 of BPTQ01000004.1, forward strand.
CACTATCACTATACCCACCCTCATTCTCTCCAACACTAATCTCCAACTTCACCATCTCACACTCCCTTTCCTTCACCGCATGCACATCCGGAACACGCATTTTCGGTTCTTCCTTCGCCCCGGTCCCCAACCCCTTGTTCTTCACTGCAATTCACCCAACCAATCATTTCATCAATTTACCAATACCTAACTATCAACTAACCACAATTTTAACTAATAAAACTAATTACTATCTATTAATTAATAATTAAAAAAAATTAAATATAAAAAATTACCTTGTGATAACCACTGTTCACGACGAACATCAAGTTTACACTGCTTCAATTTAGCACTACGATTCACCTTTATAAAATCAAATTAATTAATTAAAAAAATGAAATTAATAAAATTAAAATTAAATTAATTCAATTGAATAAAAAACGTACTCGTTTTTTCTTTCCGAAATCCTTGGAATTAGAAGCAGCAGTAGGGATCGAGCCGTTAGCGATGGAATCATAAACCATGGTTATTAACGAAATTAAACCCTGGAGATATGAAATTGACGTACCGAATTGAGAGGATTAATTGGGGGAAATTGGAATTGATTATGTGGTGTTGAAAGTGTGTGTGTGTGTGTTTGGATGGATGGATAGATGATAACGGCTCTCTCTCTGTGTTTGTTTGTTTGGTTGTTTCGTCCTTGTTTCTTTCTTTCTTTCTATTAACCCACGCAGTCTCTCTCTATACCACCAAACTAATAAAACTCTTTATGTGTTGATTGTGTTCTGTTTTGGAATTTTTGTGAGTTTCCTTTTGTGTCCTTGTGTTTGGGGTTTAATTGCTGGAAATGCCACTGGTGTGGTTTGTTGACATTTGGGATATTTTGGTGTGATATTTGGAAGGTTATAAATGTAAATTTTGTCACTTGGGATGATTGAATCAAGCACCGCTTCTTTTGTTATCTGTTACCAAAATAAATTAGATTTTGACTAGTCGGGTATCCGCGCACAGCGGCGGCGATAAATATAGTTATATGTGTTTGCTTACCCGTTTAATGAATTCGTTTCACAACACTTCGAATGTATATGTGTTAGTTGTACGTGTTTGTTTGGGTTACCCGTAACTTTCCCGTAGCTTTCCCGCGACATCATTATTCCCGCATATAGAAATACCCTCGCAATATCTTACGCGTCAAACACTACCCTAAAAGTATATGATTTTGACGAATCAAGATTATATTGATTGAAATAAATGAAATAAAGGTTAAAGTTGTAAAAATTTGAATTAAAATAAAATAAACCCATTAAAAATATAAAAACTAAAAACTTATAAAAATATATCAAAATGGATGTTGAATTAAAGAGCATAAAATTTTAGAAAATATGGTGAAATTAGATTATAAAAAAAATAAGTAGATAAAAAGATATTTTAATTTAAAAATAAAGATGAATTTTTAGTTAAGAAATGACACATGTCATTTTATAATTGGAGCTCTTTATCTTAATTTTTAGTGGTTAGGAGTTAGGTTTGGAGTTTGTTAGAAGTTAGGCTTGGAGTTTGTTAAGAATTGACACATGTCATCTCATGATTGGAGCTCCTTATCTTAATTTTTGGTTAGAAAAACTCTTTCCATAATAAGCAAGTAAAAAAGTCTGAATTTTTAAGCCTTCTAGTTTTAGAAGGCCTAAATGCATTATAAAGTAGTATAGATTAGCGTCAACTCAGTCTTTTTTCTTTATAACTTTTTTATCATCAATTTAATGTAATAGCGATCGTGGTTATTATTATTTTTGAAAAAGATCCTCTCAAATTAGTGGGATAATTTGACTTAAGTTAGGGAATCATCAACCATTGGATTAAAAGTGAAACCACATTATCTTGACATTTGATTTTAATCTAATGGTTGACGATCCTTTAACTTGAGTCAAGTTACTTGAGAGGATCCTCTCCCTATTATTTTTTTCATTTTCATTCTTTTAAACACTAAAATTAAAATTTCATTAATAATTAAAAAAATATTACAAAAATAATTCAAATAAAATGAAACTACAAATTAGTGTGCATTTGTTTGATGCTAGATATGTTCAACTAAATCGTCTTTAAGGCTTATATGAGTTTTCTCCTTTACTAAATCTCTAACAACTTGTAAAATTTCTTCATGCGTTCGTATAGGATCATCATCACGATGTTGGACCTCTTGATAAAAGTCGGGAGAGATTGCACTCCATTTGTATTTTATATTCATAATAGGGTTAATTATAAATATTGACCATGAACTTTCAAAAATTTCTAATGTTAGGTAACGAACTTTCAAAAATATTATTATCGCCCATAAAACTTTGATGTTGTGTTCCATTGTTACCCATATTGGCTATATTTGCAACTGGTAACCAGTTGCAACCGATTACCATTATATGGGCATTCAATAAAGTTAAAAAATATATTTTTTTATTAAAACTCATTGACCCCCCAAGCAACTTTACCAAAAACGTTTTCCCCCCAATTTTCACAAGAACCCTAATTTCCAATTCCACAACCCTAATTCCCAGTCTTCACAAGAACCCTAATTCCCAATATTCACATGTAATAACCAAAATGGGTAAAGGTAAACCTGACAAGAATCGTGTTTTCACAGTTAACTTAAAGCACGATGATATGTTTACAGTAAAACCTTTCAATTATATGGAAGGAAATGAAAAGAAAATAACATATATTAGGTTTGAAGGTATGTCGTTTGTTGATCTTTTTGATGTAGTTAGGCATTTAGTGCATGCTCTACTTAAGAGGCTTTATTATTGCAAAATATACACCCCGTTAAGAATAGCATTAAAGAAATTAAGAATGATGCTGATGTTGAGGCATTTTTAACAGTTGGTTATGAATCAAAATGGGTAGTTGATTTGCATGCTGAACAAATTGATGATGACGCTATAGATATTAGGGACCATGCAGAATCCATTGTTGTTGATTTGGGAAATGAATCCAGTGATGCTTATTGTTCTAGTGATGAAGAAGATTTAGGTGATGTGGAATTATTTACTGAAGGTGATGAAAATGTAGAAATTAAAATTGTGACTACCAAAGACCCTTTTCTTAACAAATTATGCTCTAATAGTGGTCACTTTAGAGGTTTCATTGATGAACCCGTCAATGTAAGTTCAATAAAAGTGTTAGAAGACCCAGAAAATATAGATCCTAAGTATAAAGCTAAGCCAAGTATCATTTATCCAAGACATGGTCCTACACAAGATTGGGATAAAATGGAACCTATATTAGGAATGAAATTTGAGACTCATGAACAACTAAAACTTACTTTAGCCAATTATGGGGTAGCCAATGGGTATCAATTGTGGTTTAAGAGAAATGATTGGAAGCAAGTTTTAGCTTTGTGTGGTAAGGTTGTGGAAGCAAGAAGATGTGCTAGAATTAATACAATAAAAAAAAAAGAAGAACATGTGAAGAAAAAGGCTGGTGAGGGTTGTTCAAAAGATGGTGAGGGTAGTTCTAAGTCACCTAAGAAGGTTGCAAAAAAGGTCAAGGTTAAAAGGAAATCTGTTAGGTCAAGTGATAGAGATAAAAGTTTTTGTAGTTTTAGATTATATGCCTCTTGGATGTCTACTGAGAATTCTTTCCAAATCAAATCCTTAAAGCCTAAACACAAATGTTCTAGGAATTACAACCTAGGTAGCTTGGTGACATACAAATGGATATCACACCATTATGCCAAGGAACTCATTGCTGACCCTTTCACTCCTTTATTGAAGATAAAAGCAGACATAAGGAAAAAATATCACATTAATGTAAGCTGTAACCCCCCAAAATCTTAATGACAGCGGAAGACTAATTCGGGTGTTACTCGAATGGAGATCATAGTTAACAATTATAGAAAACGACTCGAAAGAGGCGTTTTATTAAAAGTAGTTATCATTCATCGAAAACTCATAGTTGTTACAAAACATTGTAAATTGTTCAAGCATTTTCCCAAAATAAATATCATGAGTTTGAAAGAAATGACAACTTTATGTTTACACCACAAGAAAAGCCTTGACATGCCTCACTTAGTGCCTTTGTCATAATCTTCACTGATTACCTGAGATAACATGCTTAAAAAAGGTCAACAAAAATGTTGAGTGAAGTTCATAGTGTTAATACAAATAAGCCGTAAAAGCGTTTATTTATATTTTACGATCTTCTAATGTTTTGTCGATAACAAACGTAAAATCATTTTAACGAAACAAATAGAATACATAAATAGTTTGAGTTAATAGTTTCCTAACACACTTACGTTTTCACATAAAACACTAAAACAAGTATAAGTGATTTTATGATTTAAATACATATGTACAAGAACTAGTGTTTACATATTGGGTTAGCATATACTTAAACTAAGTATACTAAAATGGGTAAAAACAAGTATATACTAAATGGGTAAAAACTAGCAAATGGTATTGACCCATAACCCATGGTTTTATATATACCACTTAACCAAGTTCATTGTATCTAGAAAGAAAACCATGGATCAACCCATAACCCATGACCCATGACCCATAACCAAAAATACCCATGGGCAAAGAGGAGCGTTCCACGGATCCCTGGCTTTGTGCTAGCCGGATCCCAAGTGGAAGGGATCCGTGGGATCCGGGGAAACAGTAGAGAATTTGCTCTATAAATAGAGAGCCATTTCTTCCTTTCTATTTATCACTTTACACACATACTTTCCCAAAGTATTCTAACCCTCTAACCGCAGATCCAAGTGATCTATGTAGTTTGTCTTTTGTTTTTGTGTGATCTTCTAGGTTCCTCTTAAAGGAAAGATCACCACTTCTTGAAGACGTGCAAGCTCAAGTCCATGAGTTGCCATGCTTAGTCATCATCAAGACAACGAAGGTTCTCTTGTTGATAGTTCTTCCTTTCTCCATAGATGTTGGGTTAAAGGCATTAGTGAAGGATGCCGAAAGTGTCAAGACGAAAGCATTAGTGAAAGGTGCTTATCGTTCGTGTCAAGAGCATTAGTGAAGAATGCAATAGGTGTCAAGACGAAGGCATTAGTGAAGGGTGCCAAGCGTTGTGTCAAAGGCATTAGTGAAGGATGCCGAAGAATTAAATCAAGTAGCATTTGGGAAGAATGCCTAGGTCGTATAATCGATGAGGTGTATCGTTATACACATAAGTATTTGTTTATTTACAAGGATGGTGATATCCTTGATAGTGTTGTAACAAGGAGTAGATCTCCTTGAGATTAGGTGTTGTGTCGTGAAGGGTAGTAGTTCCTCCATAGTAATGGAACTAGGTACTTAGCCTAGTACCTAATAAAGGGTAGGCGACGTTGTGATAGGATTAGTTCTCCTAAGGTGTGAAAGAACTCGGTGGTTAGCCTAGCACCGTATAAAGGGTAGGCGACGTTGTGTTAGGTGTGGTTCGCCTTGGTGTGAAGGAACTCGGTATTTAGCTTTGTACCGGAAAAAGGTTAAGCGACGTTGTGAAGGCTTCTCCGCCATAAGGAGTTGGTGTAGTGTTTACGAACTCTCGAGTAGGTGACTCGGGGAGTGGAGTAGGGCAAGGAAGGTGTCCTTGTAGCCGAACCACTATAAATAACTTGTGTCGTGGTGATGTGCTTCTTACTCTTTATCTTTCGTTACACGTTTATATATCTATCTATCAACGTCCAACATAAACAACCAAATAGATTGACATAAGTCGATCTAAATATTTAAAAGGAAGTTTTAAATTGGTAAAATTATTCAACCTCCTCTTCTAGTTTTCCACACATAGGTTTAAATAACAGTTGAACACAAGAATATGAGCATGATCATTGTAAATTAACAATATCATAAAGAAAATCACAGATTATTATGCGCTAAGCTCATGCAACCAAGACTCAACTGCATACACCGAATTACTAGTGTACGTAAGTTTTGCCCCAAAGGAGGTAATAGCCAATTACCTAATGCAATTCAAATATGGTGCGCCCCAGTTATTTCTCTATAACCAAGACGGGGTCGTTACTCCCCATAGTACTATTCATGATATCTGCGTTCACTCGCGGTGACTAATGGTTCATGATACAGGGGACTTATGACTAAATACTTAGGCAGTACCAATAATCAAGAAGCGAACATTTATGAAAAACCTTTTGTTCTAGTTTAGAGAATGTATCTCCCTCGCAGAGTTTGCAAATAAAAGTAAAAGCGAGGCTATGAACTCACCTTGATGATAAATGAACAAGCACAAACAGATCAAGCACAATGTAGCGGAGGTTCCAAACCGGAACCTAAAATGAATGAGATGGCGAGTCTCAGATATGATAAACATTTTGGTTCGCGACCAAAATAATAGAGCATTGAATATTCTTATTCAATAGATAATTGAATTGTCCAATTCAATAGTGTGTGCGTGCTTAACGTTTTAAGTTAATTTTACTTGCTACATTGCCTTAACTAATGATCCTCACTTACGCATAAGTGAAGTGTTTCCCCCGTTGTGATCTCGTAAAAATGATAGTGTTGTTGAGTATTTTAGCTTGTTTAGATCCCACGTGCGTTTTATCATATTATATATATAGAATTATATTCTTATAAATATATATATATATACGTAATATATTTAACGTTATCCGATAATAAAGTACTTATAAGATCAAAATACTCGTTTTTACGAAGTTAAGCTAAGTCTATAAGCTTTTCTAAACTTTTCCCGAATTTTCACTTTTTACCGTCAAGTTACGAAAAGTACAAGTTTAGTCCCTCAAGTTTAAACAATTTACGCTTTCTACCCGAAACTATTTTGTATCAAAACTTTCGAATTTTGACAGTTTTAACCCCTCAACGAAACTGTTTTACAAAAATACCCTCAAGCATGTATACGCCTTTTACCCTGAAGTTTCCACTTTTACACTTTCCACCCAAAACTTATATTATAACTAGTTTCAACATATTACAATATCGGCCCTTGTTGTTTTCATTCGTGTACATGCATCGTGTACTCATACCCTTTTACTTTCAAATTAGTGCATGTTGGTCCCTAAACTTTTCATGCATGTTTATTTACGTTCAAAACCAACCTTTAAACTTTTGAAATGTTACGGTTTTAACCCAAAGTTCACAAAATTTGCAATTTAGGTCCGAAATGCATTTTTAGTACACGAAAACTTTACAAAACGTTTACAAGCTTATTCCAAGCTTAATTTTAGTGCTTATTGACTTATTTTACGCTTATTGGGTCGGGTAAAGGTTTGTTTGGACTTTATTTAGGCTTATTGGGCTCGACATTTGGGCTTTTGGCCTGATTGGTGTTGCGTTTGAAATTAATGTATACGAGAGGTTCTAAAGTTCTTGCAAGGGTTTGTAACTTGTTTTCGTTATGAATTACAAGTTTTAATCTAGTTAACGTGCCACTATAGTGAGCAAGTAAGTGTCGTGGGTTCCTTATTTCGAGTTAACATGATATAACTTAGTGTAAAAGGTGCGCATGATGTTTTAACGTGTGATATCTATACGTGTGATGTGAAAATGAATGAAATAATATAGCATGAGTTAAGGAAATACTTACTACACTCGTTTAGAGTGGTGATGAAACGTGAGGTTAGAGCGTTTGTGGACTTATTCGAACCCGTGTTCTCCCTATAATACCAAGTGAACTAATATTTACCCAATGCCTTCTCTAAACCTTGCTTGGTCACGCCTTGCTTTTCTTCCCTCTTTCCTTCGATACCCACAGTGTACGACTTATATGCTTAGACTAGTGAGTGAGAGTGAGTTTTTGAGAGTTGTTTGATGTTTCTAAGTGGTTTGGGGTTGTTTATAAAGTGAAGACAATGCATGGCTTTTTCATTATTTTATGTTTGTTTCACCTATTCCCAAGGAGAGTTAAGGATGATTTTTTTGGGTTAGGCATGCACGAATGGCTGCCAAGATTTCGGGACATGCTTATTGTGGTGTCAAGTCGAAAATTGCATAGGAAGCACATTAACCATTGGGTTACCAAGTCAAATGGGTGGTCAAAGAGACTTAGGGTATTATAAAATAGGATTAGGGTGGCTAAGGTTTGAAGTTTGTCTCCTCTTCTTCACATGTTCACGCAAGCTTGGGACCAAGAAAAAGTATTATTGTTTTGTGTTTCTTGTGTCGACTGGTTACAAAAATACAAAGAAAAGAGTAGCATCTATATTTCATAAGTTTGTTACTTGGGTGTGTTGGGCTAGCAGCGAGGCCCAAAAAAATCAAGGGTGTTGGGCTCGGTTCACTTGGGTGTGGATCGGACTAAAAGAAAACAAATGACCAATGGTAAAAGTGGTATTGGGCTCGAATTAAAACCGGGCGTGGGTTTGGGCTTAAATTTAACGCAAGGCCTAAAGAAAAGTGGGTTGGATCGAGGCCCATTAGTGGTGAAATATTGTTGGGCTCGACGGGTATACGATGCCCAATAAATGTTAGGTGGTGAGTCGGGTCCATGTCGAGGCCCAATAAAAGTTCTAGGCCCAATCCGATATTTATATATTTTTATTTTTATTTATTTCGTATTTTTATAAATTTTTACATATATATTATGTATTTTAAGAATATCGAGATTGTGGGGAATTTCATTCTGATCACAACGGTATATTTATTAACGCTCAAGCTGCGTTGATCATGCATATGCCAAATGATATGCAAATGTGATGTTTAGAAAATTTCATGATGATATAAATCGTGCTGAATTTCTGATTAAGGTCTTAAGTACAATGAAATTTTCTGGGAGCTTACAGTACCTACCACTTAAGAGAACCGCGTCCCGCGGTTTAACTCGTAGAGGTTGTCATGGGTGGTTAGATGAACAGGTGGGGATACTTGGAACGCATTACATCCGCACGCTCCCAGGTGAACTCTACACCTCGTTTCTTGTGATTCCATCGAACTTTAACGATAAGAATGCGGCTTTGCTTAAGCCTCTTGACTTCCATGTCCATGATCTCAACGGGTTCTTCCACGAAGCTAAGTTTGTCATTGAGTTGTATGTCCTTTAGAGGTACGACTAGAGTTTCATCCGATAGAAACTTCTTAGGATTCGAGACATGGAAAGTGTCATGTACTCGACTAAGCTCTTCGGTAAGTTCGAGCTTATATGCCACTGGACCAATTCTTTGCAGAATTTTGAATGGTCCTACGTATCAAGGTTTGAGTTTTCCTCTCTTTCGAAACCTGACCATTCCTTTCCAGGGTGATACTTTGAGCATTACTCGATCTCCAACTTGGAATTCCATTGGTTTTCTTCTGACATTTGCGTAGCTCTTTTGTCTATCTCGAGCTGCTTGTAGTCGCTGCCTAATTTGCATTATTTTCTCAGTTGTCTCCTGGACAATCTCGGGGCCTGTGAGTTGTACTTCTCCAAGTTCTGCCCAGCAAACAGGCGATCATCATTTTCTTCCATAAAGCGCTTCAAAAGGAGCAGCTTTAATGCTGGCATGGTAACTGTTATTGTAAGAGAATTCAGCCAGAGGTAAGTGCTTATCCCATCATTTTCCGAAATCGATCACACATGCTCTTAGCATGTCTTCCAGAGTTTGGATCGTTCTTTCACTTTGTCAATCTGTTTGAGGATGGTATGCGGTACTCATATCCAATTTGGTACCCATGGCGTTTTGGAGCGTTTGCCAAAATCTCGAGGTGAATCGGCTATCTCGATCAGATATGATAGAGATCGGTACACCGTGACGAGAAACAATCTCTTTTATGTACAGCCTAGCGAGTGTAATCATCTCGTCGTTCTCCTTGATAGGCAGAAAATGAGCGGATTTCGTGAGATGGTCTACAATGACCCCAATGGTGTCAAAACCATTAGAAGTTCTCGGCAACTTAGTGATGAAATCCATTGTGATCCTTTCCCATTTCCATACAGGAAGTTCTGGTTGGGTTAACAATCCTGACGGTTTTTTATGCTCTGCTTTGACTCTCAAACATGTCAAGCATTTACTGGCATATTTGGCGATCTCAGCCTTCATGTTTGGCCACCAGTACAAAATCTTTAGATCTTGATACATCTTGTTGGGACCAGGATGTATGGAACACTTTGATTTATGTGATTCATGCATGATGAGTTCTCGGATATCTCCATAGAGTGGAATCCAACTTCGTTCTTTGAAACATAATGTTTCGTCCGATCTTTTCACAAATTCATTTTCATTCTTCGGCATGCCATAAATCTTCTCATTCGGCCTGTTTTCTTCTTTACGTGCTTCGATCTGAGCTTCAAGAATTTTTGATGGTAGGGGTGAATTGATTACCATACCCAATGATCTCACTCTAAGTTGCTTAGGGCGATCTTTTATGCTCAAGGCGTCGGCAACAACGTTCGCCTTTCCGGGATGGTAACGAATCTCGCAGTTATAATCACTGAGCAATTCTAGCCAGCGGCGTTGACGCATATTCAGTTCTTTTTTTATCTAAGATGTGTTGAAGACATTTGTGATCAGTGTACACTATACACTTGGTTCCGTACAAATAATGTCTCCATAACTTGAGTGCAAATACCACATCGCCAAGTTCTAGATCGTGAGTAGTATAATTCTTCTCATGAGTTTTGAGTTGACGTGATGCGTAAGCAATCACTTTGTTCCTTTGCATGAGAACAGTGCCTAAACCCATATGTGAAGCATCGCAGTATACTACAAAATCTTCTATTCCTTCAGGTAGTGCCAAGATGGGTGCTTCGCAAAACTTGCTCTTTAGGAGTTGAAAAGTTGATTCTTGATCGTCTCCCCATTCGAATTTATTCGTTTTCTGGGTTAACTCGGTAAATGGTTTGGCTATTTTCGAAAAACCTTCGATGAATCTCCGATAATAACCAGCAAGTCCTAAGAATTGACGAATCTCAGTGGGGTTGGTGGGTACTGACCAATTCTTTACGGATTCGATCTTTGCGGGATCCACGTGGATTCCTTTACTGTCGATCACATGACCAAGAAATTGGATTGTCTCAATCCAAAAATCGCATTTGGAAAACTTTGCGTACAATTCTTCATCCTTGAGTAACTTCAGGACAGTTCTCAGATGTTCTGCATGTTCTTCTTTATCACGAGAGTAGATAAGAATATCGTCAATGAACACAATGACGAATTTATCTAGGTATGGTTTACAGACTCTATTCATGAGGTCCATAAATACAGCGGGTGCATAAGTTAAATCGAATGGCATTACTTGGAATTCATAAATGCCATATCGAGTTCTAAATGCGGTCTTGGGTATATCTTCCTCTTTTACCCTTAACTGATGGTATCCAGATCTTAAATCAATCTTCGAGTATACACTCGAGCCTTGTAACTGATCAAACAGATCATCGATTCTTGGTAAGGGATAGCGGTTCTTAATTGTGAGCTTGTTCAATTCTTTGTAATCGATACACATCCGAAATGATCCATCTTTCTTCTTAACAAATAAAATCGGTGCTCCCCAGGGTGAGGAACTTGGTCTAATGAATCCTTTGTCAGATAGCTCTTCTAGTTGTTTAGACAATTCTTGCATTTCTGTGGGTGCTAAACGGCATGGTGCTCGTGCTACGGGAGTAGCTCCGGGAATAAGATCGATTTAACATTCGACTTGTCGAGCAGGTGGGAGTCCAGGCAAATCTTCTGGAAACACCTCAGGAAATTCTCTAACTACAGGTACATCCTCTAGTCGTTTCTTTTCCGACTTCTTTTCCGTTACCTGAGATAAGAAGGCATAACATCCTTTCTCCATGTACTTTATCGACTTCGCACAAGATATGATACTTAAGTACTTCCTACTTTGATCTCCTTGAATAACTAAAGTTTCACCGCTGATTGGGATATGAACGGTTTTCTCGTCGCAAACAATCCTAGCACGGTGTTTAGACAACCAATCCATGCCAATTACGACATCGAAACTACCAAGTTTGATTGGCAAAAGATCTATGAAGAACGAGTGATCTTGTAACAGAATAGGGCAATTACGGATTACGGTATTGGTTCCTATTATCTTTCCATCGGCTAGTTCTATCTCATAAGTCGTATCTAAGGAAATTGGGGATATTTCAAGCAATGGTGCAAAGGTAGTAGATACAAAACTCTTATTGGCTCCAGAGTCAAACAAGATTTTTGCAGAATGATTGTTAAGAGAATACGTACCTGAAGGATATTGGATTTCACTTACATAACATAAAGTTAATACACTAAGCACATAGATGATTTTAGAGAGAGAGAAAGTGGGATATTCTAGTAAGAGAAACTTGTGGAATATTAGATTACCAAAGAACATCCAACCCTCTACCTTGCAAGGTAGAGGGTATTTATAGGTTACAGACTAAACGACCTCCTGACGGCCTGTGGATCAGGGATACAATGGGTAAAGACCCGTCCTTCCTCCACGGTGTTGCACTATACTAATCTACGCTACTACTTGTTTAATAACTAACATAAATAGAGACAAGTCTGCGAGCTACCTTTTGCTGGATAATACTTGGGGTGACCGACTCTTTTACTTATGGAATTTCTGATTCCTAACAATCTCCCCCTAAGGGAGGTCACCCCATAAATTACATTGTGTATCCTAGCTTTCAAGTAAGTCTTCATTCATGAGCTCGTAGACTTCTTTTCAACAAAGCAATCAAACCAAGTGCATTTGTGGAGAGTGCAAAAAATGAACAACAGAAGTGAGTAATTTGTGGAGGTAGAGTGTCTGATCCACTGTGGTTGTAAATTTGAGCCAGCTTTTTGAGATCATTAGCTACTTAAAAATCTCTGAGATATCCATTGTGGTGTTGGAATTTTGTGATGTTGTGACATTCGGACCGACATGCTCACATTCTGGATCATGATATCTTCTCATCAGAGTAGCGGAAGCTTTTGTTGATTCATGATATTGGCAGCAGCGTAGCAGAAACATGGAGTGAAAATATCAGAGTCATTGATGCACTAATCATGATTTCTTTTGAGATGAATGTGTTAAGTGAGCATGCGGCTATGGATTGACCGCTTCATTCTGATCAGCTGCAAATGTCGGGTGTACCTGCATACAACAGTTAGCAATAAATCGCACGAAAGTGTCTTTGATCACTTTCGTTGAATTGAGGTACACGGCCCACGGGTTATAGTACTTAGTTGTTTTCGAAGGCGATGAGACTACTCTTCTATAGTACTAGGTCTTACACTCGTACAGCCAGGCTTACAGTGTTGTAGTGTTTTAAGGTTGTGGTGTTACCTATAGAGTCTCTAAAAATTCATCGATTACTAGAGTTTTTCGACCGAGTTTAAATGTTGGTGTCACCTAGTCTGTGAGATGGAGGTGTTTAATGAGTGAAGACAACAAGTAAAAAACGTGAGAGGTGTTTACGTGAACCAAACTAACGAAACAACTTTTCTTCAGATGCTCGAGTACTTACTTCTGAATGAACTTTCGATCCTATGTGTTACATTAAATACCCCACTGGAGGGAATCCCCCTCTAACAATCCTTAGTCTTTAAGGTATTCATTTTCTCAGCCAGTGGGGTTCATAATAGGTCGTTTTCCATCGAGCGTCTGAACAGAGA
>BPTQ01000004.1:271860554-271915711 GCA_019973895.1 Chrysanthemum seticuspe
GGCTTCTTTGAAAAAGGTACACCAATCACAAGGACACAAAGGCAAGTTTTATATCTTTAGTTCGGGAACTTATTATGGTCGCACCCCCAGTTAGGTAGTGCACTGCCTTGGTTTTCGGTGGTAATCTTTTAAGTTGTTAATTATTAAAGAAAACGACGAATCTTTTTGTATTTTTATTTTTGATACATATATAGAAACAAAAGAGAAAATATTTTTGTGTTTTATACGTTTTTGCTTGTTTTTGGGTTTTTGGATTTTTTAGAAGAAAATATGGATATATATATATATACAGAGATGGATGATATAAACAAAGAGTGAGGATTCAAACAACTAATCTGCTAAAACGGGAGATAAATCAGCACAGCTCCCCGGCAGCGGCGCCAAAATTTGATCTGTGCTAAACAGTCAAGTCTAAAAGACTAAAAACTGCTCAAACACTAATGCAATTAAGATCAGAGGAGATAGAGTCTCCCCGGGTCGTTATGTCCCAACGAGCTATGCAATGGATCAATCAACGTCTAGTGATCGAGAAATTTGAATGATAAAGGGAATTGTGATTATTATAACTAAGGAAAAGCCAACAAATTAAAAACGCCTTAAATGCAAATTAAAGAAAATTAAAAAGATAAAACCTATTAAATAAACGCTATCACTATATTTAAAGTGATGAACGTTTAAAACCTAAAACGTACGTTAAAATTAAAAACTACGTAACGTACAAAATAAAAAGTGAAACTAAATCAATATTAACCCTAAAAATATGAAAATGATGTTTTTACAATCCTAATGATAAAAGAAAATTTATAGAAAAAGAAAATTATTTTTAAACCTAATTATCGAATTAAAAACTATTTTTAACTATTAATTAATTACCTAAAATACAAGAAAATAGGAAATTAAGCTAGAAAAATAAAATTAAGACTTGGAAAAGTCTAAAATATCAAAATAGACTTTTCAAAACTATTTTTGTATTTTTGTGACTATTTATCTATTTTCTATGAATTTTAAACTATTAAAAACTAATTAAATTACTAAAAATTACCAAATGAACTATGAAAAATATGGAAAATTACTTTTTCTACTTTTTATATTTATCTAAGCCTAAGAAAAATGAAAACTTAATTTTTTGGACCTTTTCTGAATTTTTTGTATTAAATGCTATTTAAAAAGTATTAAAAACTAATTAAAATCAAGAAAAATAGCAAAACAGCTTATAAAAATCTGAAAATTTCAGGGAAACTCTAAAATAATATTAAGAAGCTATGAAAATTGGAAAAACAGGCACTTGTTTGCAAGAAAATGAAACTGATGATTCAAGTGCTTATGAAAATAAGCACTTGATAAGCAAATGGGTAAATTAAGCTACCAACTGAAAACAGGAACTATGCTACACTAAATATGACCAAATGAAACAGAAATCCACAAGCTATAACTACTGAATAGCAATAGAACACAAATTGATGTTTTTGATTTTAAGCTAAGAACAGTTTTGGTACCAACTTGCAGTCAATAAATAAGCACCCAAATAAGCTAAAAAGCAAAAACCAATTATCAAGTCCTAAACTAGATCTAAGTGACTACCTATGACCAAAAGACCAGCCCTTGACAAGCTTCAATAAGCTCTGTGCAAGCTTGGCTAAAACTGAGAAAATCACTCAGTTGGCACTGAGTTGGTGCAGGGCACCTGGGGCTTGTTTTGAGCTTATACCCAAGCTTATCCAGAAAGCTTAAAGCAAAAACAGATACTAGGTCTTAAAGATCACCTATTAAACTACTTGTAGACCAAAAATCAGACCTTAAAAACCTTTAATGGAACCTGTGCACAATCTGCAAGTTATGTGGAAAATCAAATTTTGACATGTTTTGACTTTTTGAAAATCAGACACCAGTTGACTTTTATGAAGTTTGGATCTAATTTTAAGACTGAGATTGTTATATTATGATGGAATGAAGCTAATACAACCTTTATCTATGTTATTTAAACACAATTCAAGATTTGGTTTTGCAAAAATCTCAACAGTTAACTGTTGAGATGGTGTAAGTTGGATTTTTGACTATGGCAGGTAATAAACACAAAAGTAAGACAGATAAGGACTCAAATGAGTCTAACAAGCATGAACAAACAAAAGTCAATCACTGCTTATAACTGAATGACAGTTAAACCTGTTAAGCCAAACACCCTTGTAATTGACTGATGTGAAGATTAAAAGAGACAAACAATGAGCAGCCTTGTATCAATGACCAAACCACATTCACTTAACCTAATTACAGCTTTTTGAACAGATTTTAACCAGTTTTGACTATAATAACAGAAAATGCAAAGAACTTGAGATTTCACTTACAAAGGGTCCAAAGCTGCTATAGCTTGCAACAGTTAACCAGAGGACCACTAACCTATCTCAATCAACCCACTAGACCTAAATCAACCCACATCCAGCACTGCATCATCCCTTTGACCATTTCCATTGCCAGTTTGACCCTGTTTGACTTTGTTTGACCAATGTCCAACTATGCTTAAAACTTAAATGTGAGCTTGTAAAAAGCTAGGCTAATCTTATTTAAGCTTAATGGAACTGAGAAACAAGTGATATAAAGCTTTTGAGTGTGAATTGGAAATGAGAAATTTCAACAGTAGCTTTAAACATGAATTATGAACATAACTTGAATTAATCACTGGAAATAGTTTAGAATGATTACAAAACACTTAATTTGATTCAAAGAAACAGATTACAACAAGTTTTTCACTTATCTAAAACTTTTAACATAAAACGACATTAAATTAAAATAAAAAAAACTAGAAGACTCCTTTTCTTTGCTCCATTTGCCTTCTTTTATATCCAAAGATCTTTATCTCTCTTCTCTGATGACTTCCCACCAATTTCCTAGCCATTGGATGGCTTGAATCAATCTCAACCGTTTAAATGGTTTTTGGCGCCAAAATGGTTATTTGACAGATAGGAGAGATTGAGTGAAATGGGGGAGAGGCATTTATTGCATTTGGAGTTTGGTGAGGTGGGGGGGGGGACAGGAAGGTGATATGGTGAGGCTAGGTGGTGTGTTGGTGGCTGGTATGGTGGGCAGACAATAGGGAGGGAAAACGGGGAAGAGGGTGAGACTGGTTTGACCAGTGGGCTAAATATCAAAAGGGGGGGTTCAAATTGTATTATGACAGGGGGTCAAAGATAGGGCAGGCGTCCAAAATTGGTTTAAAGCTTTAAATGACAAGGGACCCAAAGTGTAATTGCTGAAATTCAAAGGACCAATACTGCCAATTCAGAAAAGTTATTCCAAGGACCACAAGTGACAACCTTCAAAAGTATAAGGACCAATATTGCCATTTTGCAATTTTCCAGGGGTTATTTCTGCCAATTTTGAAAGTTGAAGGACTAAACTTGTAATTTTCTCAAACTTTTGATATTTTTCACCAAAGGACTAAATTTGACAACTTATGATTTTAAAAGGACCTTTGGTGACTTTTGCTTTTGAAATTATGGCTCAGGGACTATTTTTGACAATTTTTGAAACTTGGGGGACTAAAACTGCAATTTTTGTAAATTTGAAATGTTTTTCATCTGATTTTGATATTTTTGAATTTAAAACACATAAAACACTGATTTGTGATATTTTGATCATTTTGATGTGTTTCTGAGTGTTTTCAGATGAATTTGCAGATTATTTTGTACAAAAATGATGAGTATTTACACACTCATCAGTATCCGTCAATCCATAACCTGAACCAGGATTGATTCAAGAGATTGAATCGCCCCATTGTTTCTGTTCAGTTGTCACATGGTTGATCTATATGATAGATCTCACCTGCCACCTACCAGGACCTTGTTTGATGTTGGCTCCAGAAGGTTTTCCATCTTCATTGTGAATATGTTTACACATCACTCAGATGTTCTGGCAATACCACAAGGATAATGCGTAGGACTCAAGATATAATCTCTCTTTTCACATTGTGTGAAACAGAGAGTCTTCATTGAAAGTGCCCTAATGAGATTTATTGATGATCTCGTGGCTCTAGACTTAATTTTGTGCGTATTTGGATCCTGTGCTGGAGACTAGGGAGAGGGTCTCCTTCTTCAATATCAACAATCTCTAAGAGAAAGTCGATAGATCATGTCGGTTCCCCGTGAGAATGAAACAAGTCCTGTTAAGAGGAACTTGAGTGGTTTGGAAAGTTGAAGTGCAGTGCGTCACTGGGTCCATGACGTCTTGTCTTCAATACCGATGATACCATCAGTAGCATATGAATTGAACCCGGTTTCTGCCCTAAGGTTGAATATATGGAGGGCTATTTGTTTTCACCCTTTTCTCATTCAATTCTTTTTAATTCTTCAACCCCTTCAGTGCTTACCGAGACTTCATAGCTAGAGCCTTGTTGGGTTAATTTCAGTACTAGCTCAGTCTCAGTCCGCACTCTTCCCATATCTCATTTTTCTCCTTTTATCATCATACCTAAGAACTCTACACTCACTAGTGGATAGTCCCTGGGTAGATCCCTCCGGTTCTGGCGGATCATGGGAACACATACCTAACCTTATCATCCTTATATCACCGTACATAAAGTAAAGTTGGTCGGTCTATTTGGTATTGTTCATCTGCCATTGGAACCAATTGAAAACCATTTGAATATCAATCCAGATACTTGTGATATATTATCAAAGCATTTTGTACCTGAATTGTTTTTGATATTTTTAGAACAAGTGCTCTCCCTCAACATGTGCATCAAATGTTTGAAATTGTTTTGCACACGGAGGCAAGAAAAAGAATTAACTTCTTTGATTACCATTTTCTAAAAGATATCAACATCACTTCCCAAATCGAATCAAGTAGATAGAGCATTTAGGGGAAGGATGAGGTTTTCATGATTTTGCTCCCCCTCAATATGTGCTTCTAGGTTTGAAAAGAGTTTTGCACATACTAGAGGGAACCCTTTATATTGAAGTGCAGGCATGATCACCAAGCGATTAGAAGCCATTTAACATACAATCAAGGTACCTTAGAAAACTGGAAAATTGTGTACCCTGAAGTCTTGAATTTGTTAAAAGAAAATGCCCCCCCCTTAATATATGCTTCGAGATTCGAAAATTGTTTAGCACATATTAGAGAGCAGTATGCACAAAACTGGTCATCTTTTTATCATTTTTCATATTTATATCACATTTTCTCCCCCGATCAAAAATTTCAAATCCTTTGAGATTTTGGATCTCAAGTGATTTAAATATGTATGAGGCAAAAACATTTGTTGGAGAAAAATGTGTCCGGTTTTATATGAAAAGAAGAAGACACCACTGAAGTTCCCCTTTTTGAAATAAGAGGAATCCACAGTACAAAACCTATCGCTATTACATGCATTACAGTAGTTCAAAGTTAGTACACCATATAATACACAGATTTAATACATAAAAGAGATGGAGTCCCGAAGATGTCTTTATTCCGTTCTCTGAAGAAGTTTGTAGTGACCATCCCGAAGCCTTCCACCAACAAAACTTTTAAGGCTGCGGAAGATCCTTCGTGTCTTGAGTCTTCGTCTGATTGCAGCAATGAAATGTTCACACCTCTTCAAGTCATCATCAGTCCAAAAAGTAGTCTTAACCCAAGATTTCATATCAATTTTGACTTCTTTCACTCTGGTGTCAAGTTCTTCTTCGACCAATTTGAGCGTACCGTCACTGAACTTGTAGAGCTCACATAGTCTCATAAGCATGCTAGTCCCATATCTGTCAGTAAAGATGACGGCTCTCGGGGTGTCAAGGACTTTGTATTCATGATGAAAATCATGCCCTGTGGCATTCCATTGAGGACATGTAAGGTTTATCCTGGTTTGGTAGCTTTCCATGCCGAGTTGGAAGTCCTCAACTCGTTTTCGAATGACTAAGCCTCGAATCCAAAGAGTAACAGCAGCAGAGAGGGCCTTTTTCTCACGGACAGGAAAATGCTCAAGGTGTCCTTGAATATTCAGAAGGTAGAGATCTTCGAAATCATTCGGCAAAAGATGTTTGAAGTCATTTTCTTCAATAGTATATTCTTTCAAATCTGATCTCTTAAGGACAATCTTCATCAAATACTCATATCCATATATCGGGAAGATCTCTACACGAACCACACTTAAGATACGGAGCTCGGATCTAACATTCTTGCGTCTTTTGTCAGCACTATGTCTTTCAATATAGAAGTTCTTCTTTTTGTACCACCAATGTGAAATACCATATGATGCGGCAATGTCATATTTAAGTTCTTCATTGACCCAGAAACGATCAGGAACCATCTGTTCAAGCCCCTGATCAGAGTAGGTAGCAGCTTTCATCTTGGATATTGATAGTGCAGGTCTTCTTTCAGCAGAGTGACCACAAAGATAGTCCAAGTCATGGTTGAAGAAGAATTGAGCCTGAATGGTCATCTGACCAGGTTCACCACCAAGAGGAAGAGATTTGTGAACATTAAAGCGGCTAATTTGCTCACTCACTTGGTCATTAAGCATCTTATGGCATTCTTCCATCTGGTATTGAAGTTGATTGGCATCTGAATGGAAGACCTTAACAATTTCATAAGCAGGTCCTTCAAGATCTCTTGGAGTTAAGGATGAGATACTCTTCCGTTCACAAAACCATTTAATGAAGCTTCCCATATCACCAGTGAAGTGTAGAAGAGAGTCTTCAGCAGGTTCTTCATAATTGCTGGTGATGGTAGATACCCAATTGTTGTCGGGTATCATTGAGTCGGACTCAGGGATGGACCATGTAGGTTCTGGAGAAGGAGGTCTATCTTCAACGACACAACTTTGAATTGTGTCCCTTGACGGTGCAACTCTGGATGTGCTGGGGCGTTTACCTGCCAGGTAATCATCAAACCAATCTTCTTCTGATGGCTTAGGAATATGCTTAGTTGATGCATCATCTTCATCAGATTCTGACTCTGTCATGACATGCGACTCTTCGTGAACCATTTGAGCATCAGGAAAGGAGGTGGGTGTGGATGTGAACCTTGAATCAACCGTCGTCCAAGCAGCAGATTTCTTCTGAGTGCCTTGTTCACTTGTAGGACTTGATTGATTGGAAGGTTTTGGCGGTGATGATGGTGGTTGTGGTGGAGGTGTGTTGGTTGTCATAGAAGGTTCACCAGCTCCAGAAGTTCCAGCGCCCCCCGTTGGTGGTGGAGGTGGAGGAGGATCTTTACGGTCTTTCCTCAATGTTTCCAACACAATAGCCCTCCTTTTCTTCTTAGCTTCCTTTTCCTTGATGTCAATCAAGTACTGTTCATGATTGTCATACTTAATTGATTCTTCAAGTGCCTCATATAGCTTCTTGTGGACCTCATGCTTGTCCTCTTCAAAGTCATACATCTTTTCTAACAGAGCAGCTCTCATATCGGCAATAGGAAGGTCCTTGAACCGTCTAAGAAGAGGAGCTTCCATTTCCCATTCCACAGCATCCTTAACTTCCCCTTCAATGGCGGTTGCAACCCCTTCATCGAAGTTGAGATGCTCCAATCTATAGACACGATCCTCAAGAGAATCAACAGATTTCGGAAGTTGCCTTTCAAGAGCTTCTATCCTTTTTACTGCTCTGTCAAGCAGTTGATCTGAAGTGAGAATTTGAGGTGGTAACGCAGGTGGAGCATCTGTATCAACAACTATGATGACCGGTTCAGGGGTAAGTGAAGATGTAGGTGGTGTTAGTACATTTGATAGAGCAGGTTTGGGAGGTGGAAGTTCAGTTGTGAGTGAAGATGCTGACATCGGAGGAATGGTTGATGTATATTGCTGAATGTTGACCGTAAACATGGATTGTGCAGTATCTAAAGGTTTGTCATTTATGTATTGATCTCCGAAAGTGAAATCTGTATCGAGATCCTTAAGTGAAGATAGAGAGTTGGTAGACAGATTTGGTTCATCCATCTGCAAGGTCTCATCAGATCTTGTCTCAAGATTCTCCTGCGAGCCTTTTTGTAACAGAGCGTCAACATTCTGTCCAGATTGAGTCTCACTAAGTGTAAGATTTTCTTTAAACGTTTCAGGCACTTTGTTCACTCCAGATTGTTCTTTAGCAGGAGATGATTCTGTTCTTCTCTTCAGCTCATATTGATTGGTGGTGCTTGATGGAGATGATGAGATTGTTAAATGCATGTGAGCGGCTTGTTCAGTTTCAACACTAGCAACCCCTTTTCCTTTGTCTTGTGTTATTGGGGTTGTTTGTCGTGGTAGTTGATCAGGTTCTCTTAACACAACTCCACCTACTGGTCCTTTCACATTCAGACTTTCTAGGCTTTGCTGGATTCCAAGTTGTAGATCAGCATCATCTTCATCAGTTAACCTTGTAATATTCCTTGATACCTCAGTATTTTCACCAATTACCTTTTCCACTTTCTTCCTTTTTACTTTCTGCTTCTTGGATGCGGTGTCTGAATGTTGTGACCTTTCAAGTCTCTTTTTAGGAAGAGAGGCATAGGATGCTTGTGAGGCTGAAGTGGACTTGGGAGCATTGGGTTGTGGAGGAGAGGGTGTGACATCAGCAGAGGAACTGGTAGCTCTTTTCTTGTATTGTTTGAAGTAGTCCTTCTTCTTGATATCTTCTGTGAGTAGAATATCAGGAATTGGCAATCCAAATATTTCATTATCCATACCTCTAGGAACATATTTCAGGTTTCCTAAAACAAATTCATCTTCTGCTTTATGTAGAGTTGATTCAATGCTAGGATTGAAGTTGTGAGTTAGTTGCAAGTACTGGATAACAAGCTTAGAAAATCTGATGCTGGGAATCACAAGCTTGTTCTGTTTCTTTCGGCCTTAAGCTTTGTTCTGGAAATTTGTTCTATCAGATATGAATGTGTGCATTGATAAAGAAAATTCTTCCCAAATACGATCTGAGACATTCACATCAACCCTATTGACAATTCCCCATAGGATTTGCAAGATGGGAATTCTCACTTTATCGAACCCTGATGTTTTTCCAGATAAGCACAAGTTGAGAATAGTTGTAATAGCTCTCCAGGGTTGATACATGTGTCCAGTGATGATGTCGGAAGCCCTTAAGATGCTGTTCTGATAACCCAAACCAATTAGAAAGACAATTAGATCGTCAGCACCAGGTGGAGATTCGGAACGAAGGTTGGGGTTACATGGGGTGATTCCAAGAGCCTTGCTAAGAATATGAATCAATCGTGAACTCCCTATCATCCAGTTTGCAAGAGTATTGAGCTGTGATTTTGTCCCATTGAATGGTGTTCCAGAATTGTTGAATGTAAATGGTGGGAATTGAGCATTGCTTGGTAATGGCACCGAAGAAGTTTGTGTTCTTGAGGATATCAATGGATACTTTGAGTATAGGATTTTGTTGAAGCTTTTGTAGGTCCACATAACAGTTACTCTTTCCAATATCAGCCCATTGACTCCTAGGAAGGATTTCATCGTCTGAGAGAACTTTGGGTGATGCCGAAGGGATAACGTTCTTATCAGGGTTTGAACTTGCCATTGATGATCTGAGTATACATACAATCAACATTAATGAATGGGAGCGAGTTAGATAATAAATGATTAGTGAGACAACATTGAATTCACCCTAATGTAATGAACATACAAAAATCAGAAGCCCAGACAGGGTTCCCATAGGCATATGGAGATAGAATGAGAGACAAAAGCGAGACATAAAGGATAAAGACACCATTTGATACAGTTTTCACGAGACGAGTTTTTTAGGAATTAAAAGGTTAGCACGCACATTTGCAAAGAAATAATGTCGTGAGCCAAGATACAGATGTAGAAGTGATATAGCAAATTGAATGAAACAAGATGTAACATTGAATAGCCACAAGGGAGTTCAAGAACAACTTGCCTAAACAACATGTTATAGCAGGTTACAAAGAGTAAGTTGACAATACAAGTTGTTACAGGAAATCCTGAAACAAGATTGTAAGCATGAGATTATCCTAGCAAATTGCCTTTAAACCTTTTAATAACCCTAGACCCTGAGAAGAAAAACCCACCAAACAAGTCTCAAGTCACAAATGGTCAAGCTGCCAAACTGAACTAATTCGCTACATGAAAGTGAACAATGTCGCTAACTTGTAAAGACAAGTTGCCATCACTAGTACCACAGACAAGTCGCTAATAGTTTAGCTCTTTAAGTCGCTATATATGCTAATTCGCTAACTTGTAAAGACAAGTCGCCATGAACAGTAACATACCCAAGTCGCTACAAATCTGTTAACTAAGTCGCTAATGTTACTAATTCGCTAACTTGTAGAGACAAGTCGCCATGAACAGTAACATAACCAAATCGCTACAAATCTGTTAACTAAGTCGCTAATGTTAATAATTCGCTAACTTGTAAAGACAAGTCGCTGACAACTAAGTCGCTACCCAAGTCGCCAGAATATAATACACTAATTCGCCACAACAACTTAGTCGCTAAGTTGAGTGCTAACTCGCCACGACGAACATTTAAGCTAAGTCGCTACCAAGAACAACGTTAAGTCGCCATCAAGAACAATAACGCTATCAATAACACTACCTAAGTCGCTACCAAGAACACTTATAATCTCAACAAACAAACGACCCAAACCACCAATCATTCACCACCAGTACATGGAAACAAATTAACAAGCACTCAAGATAAGATATACCAAACAATTTGTACACTTGCAACATCATAATAACAACAAAACACGATTACATGATAAATCGAACCTAGGTGGGAATCAAACAGTCACAATTCACGAGCTCGAAGGGATCTGGTTAAAATGACAAGTTAGAAACGAAACACAATCGCGTAAGAGAGAACAAATAAGGAGAGATTCGAGACATACCACTGTTAAATCGCTAAGATGAACTATTTATTTTGACGAGAAGAAAAAACGAGAGAAAAGAGAAAAAGAAAAGAAGAAAAAAAAACTTATTTAAGAAATAAAAAATTAGTAAGTCGCTAGGGGTATAGGAAGGAATTTTGGCAATTTGACACATTCGGTCCCTGTGGTTTAGAGGCAAGAGTGGTAAGTTGCTAACAAGGATTTTAGACTAAATCTCTAGCATAGATAATCACAATGATAACCATGAATCAAATAAACATTTAATCAAATAAGCATTTAATGCAAGGCACTCAATACATGGGTACACAAGGATAATCACATGAGCAAGATACGACCACAACCTACAACTGAGAGAAACACCATAACCAGATAGTTACAAAAGCATAACCAGTTAGTCACAAAAGCAAGAAACAACCACAACTTACAAATGAGCAAACATCATAACCAGCACAGAAGCCAATGGCATAGATAATCAAGAAAAACTTATACAAAATCTCCCCCTCAATCAATGTCATCAAAGACCATTGATTGACATTAACCAACCCTTTTTTTTTTTTTTTTTTTTTTTTTTTTTTTTTTTTTTTTTTTAAGAAATATTAGTTGTTCGAACTTCATCTATGATCCCGTATCATTATTGAATGATATTTCTAGGATCGTAGATGTTATCGATGACAGCGAATAAGTCTTTTATTAAAAAACATTTTTTTTTAAAACTTGATTTATACACAGATATAAAAGAGCGAGTCCTGATTCAAGATGAATAGGAGTCAAAGTAAGAAGTACATCAATCCTGGCAAGCTATAGCTCCTGAATGAGCTATGTTCATTTCTGATGGGAACCAAGTCATGAAGTTCCTGATTGAGTTGAGCATTGTACCTGAAAAAGACTGAGAGCACATTGTACTGGAAGCACATGTAGAATTGCACATATAAGGGTTAGTGACATGTTTAATCTCACATTTGGATGCATCACAGTATAACACAGACGTATCATTAATGGGGATCCTATTAGGTTCTACATTCTTGAAGAGTTTTCCTGTGGGAATCCACTTGAGGCATGATCTAGGAATGTAAGTTCGTTTAAGTCCTGTAAACTTAAAAAATCTGCCAGTGGGAATCCATTTGAAACCACTGTTAGTTGAACTAAATGAGTGCACAACCTTGTTTTGACTATTTGTCCTTTTGTGATTAGAGTATTTCTTAGGGGATTGATCAGTCAAATGATGTTTTGCATGAGAGCTAGTTATACTTATTGCATTTCTGATCTGAGAGTATTGAACATAAGTCCGAGGTTTGAGATTCATCATATCTGAACTAGGCAATGAAGTGACTGGTTTTGACAAAACAGACATATTATCAACTTGGGAGGTAAGCTTAGATTTCGATGGTTTAACTCTTTCAGACCTAAAGGCATTAGGTTGTTTAATAACTGTTCGTTTCGAGTGGTTCTGAACATTTGACTTTCCCAAAGTTGAAGGTTTTGCAAACTTAGTGTTCATCCCATTTCCAATAGACTTCCTAAGCTCATTTTTTAGGGCAACAATATTGAAGCTCTTATCCTGAATTTGGGCTTTGAGGTCATCAATGTCTTTCATCAAGAGGTTAGATTGATTGACTAACTTAGAATTTGATTCCTCAAGGTTCTTTCTTAAGTGCTCATTTTCTCTTAGTAGGTTGGACACACAAAGAGCAAGTTCAGAATTTCTAGATTCTAGAGTATCACTCATCTCATGACAGTCATATTTCTGGACTTCTGAAAGAAGTAATTTCAGATTGCCAATGGTCGAATCTTTGTCCTGAATCTGGGATTTTAACTGATTAATTTCAAAAAATTCTCGAAATTCTGGAACTTCCTGATTAGTACACGGTTTTTTTGCATAAAACATTTCATCCTTTTGTTGTATTTCAATTTGCAATGAGATACAATGTTTTTCAAGAATTGAAAATTTGTTTGAAAGCTCATCATATACCCTTTTTTTAATCATGTTATTTGCATTAGATTCAGGCACAACAAAGATCGATTCCACGATGTTATGTTCAGAGTAAGAGTCATGTACCTTTTCATGAGAATTTATGTGATCAGTTAAGTGTACCTTATCGATTGATACCTTTTCTGACTCTGAGAATTTGAGATAAGTGCTGTTCTCTTCATCCTTTTTCATTACAACTGAGATTCTGCAATCAGTGTCATTCGCTGGTTCAACTGGAATGTTGCATGACATGTCACAATTGCTCCATGGTGTCTCTTGGCACTCATTCAATTCATTCAGCTTGTTATTCTCTTTTGCAGCTTCCTTGATGTATGTTTCCATATTACTCATAAGTTGAATAAATGAGTTTCTGAACTCATGAATTTCCATTCCCGTGTGTTTCTTGAAAGATATTCCAGTCATGATATCATCAAAATCTGAGGAGTATTCTTCCCGGATAAGTGGCTGAAATTGATTGAAGATAGTTTGAAGAGCGGCATGAGAATCATCAGTTGAGAACTTTTCATTGGTAATTTGAATCCTCAGTCGTTCTAAGTTAAGTAAAACAGTTCTTGTCAAAGTGGGAAAATCCTGACGAAGGATGGCACAACTTGTTCGATCCATGGTTGTAGATAACAGTAGTTTGAGAAGCTGACTGAGATGTTGAAAGGGCTCATTGGTGCATTCCATATTCTTAGCATCATTTGCAAACATTAAGAGTGACTCATTTGAGTTGTTTTGATTAATCGATGCTGAATCGTTAAATGTAGGGCATTCAGGTAAGCATTCTGTTTCACTATTCTGTGTTGTGTCATAGAGAGCAAGTACTTTGGTGATTAAAAGATCAGTGATGACTGAAATTGTGTTATTTTGAATTACTCCCCAAGTTATTGGAAATCTCAGTAGCAAAATACCAAGTATCTAAGATGTTAGTATCAAATTACGAACCCCCAAGTCGCTAGAGATTTTGAACCAACTCGCTAGCAACTAAATAGCAATAACTCCAAGTCGCTAACACCAAGTCGCCAACACCTAATTCGCTATACCACCAAGTCGCTAAAGTCCCAAGTCGCTAAACAACTGCAAGTCGCTAAGTAGTAACTCGCTAAGCCTTAAGTCGCTAGCAAAATTTTGGCAGCAATTCGCTAAGATTCAAGTCGCTAAAGACTCAAGTCGCTAAATAGCAACTCGTTACACACCAAGTCGCTAACACCAAGTCGCTACCCGTAGTGGAGAATCCACTACTTGTACTGTAAGTCGCTACGACTAAGTCGCTAGCTTCAAAAACTGCAACTCGCTACAGAATTGTAAAGCAAGTCGCTACGAAGAAATAAATCCGTATGTCAAGTCGCTAGCAAGAAAAATAACATAAACTTCACTTTTCAATCCAAAAACAACCCAACCAAGATGATTCAAGCTTACCAAATGAACACCTAAACACTTGTGATGATTCTAAACATAAAAGTACTAACAACATCCACGCTTTAACACAAGAAATCAACCAAATGATGCACAAACCACTAAACTTTTTCAAACTCAAAAACCACCTAAAAACCACTAGAAATCTAAAGATGTGCTAGATATGATCTAACCATGGCTCTTGATACCAATTGAAGGATATTGGATTTTACTTACATAACATAAAGTTAATACACTAAGCACATAGATGATTTTAGAGAGAGAGAAAGTGGGATATTCTAGTAAGAGAAACTTGTGGAATATTAGATTACCAAAGAACATCCAACCCTCTACCTTGCAAGGTAGAGGGTATTTATAGGTTACAGACTAAACGACCTCCTGACGGCCTGTGGATCAGGGATACAATGGGTAAAGACCCGTCCTTCCTCCACGGTGTTGCACTATACTAATCTACGCTACTACTTATTTAATAACTAACATAAATAGAGACAAGTCTGTGAGCTACCTTTTGCTGGATAATACTTGGGGTGACCGACTCTTTTACTTATGGAATTTCTGATTCCTAACAGTACCCGTCACAACATCAGGGTTCAACGGCACATCTCCATCTCCTAACACGTACGCCCTTGCACGTGCATTGTTCGGTGAGCTGCATTCATCTTTGGGCATTGACTCTTGAAATGACCCTTTTCTCCACATCCATAACAACTCATATTGCCATAGTGTTTCCACCTTCAGGGTTTCAGCAATGCTTTCCTTGATGACCTACCTTATTGAACTTGTCACACTTCATAGTGCACGGTACATAATGGTGCATCAAACATCTATTGCACTGGGGATGTGGTCCGGCATATCCTTTTCCGGCAGTGGGTGCAGCATAAGCCCTTGCGGCTTCTTGTCTTCGGTTTTGCCGATTGTGATTCTGGTTTATGTTGCGGTGATACTGGTTGTTGTTCTGATTGTTGTTTGTTGGACTGATGGTGGTTGGAATTCGAGCTTTTTCGATCATCAAGCTTTCTTTTGTTGTCACTTGAGCCTTGTGCATTTGCAAGCTTCAATATCGGCTCCATAAGGCGGTGGGATACAATGACAACTTCTTCAACAATCTTTGGATTAGAAGCGATGACATCTCCTTCAATGTTCCGAGGTAGACCTCTGATCAAAGCTCCAAAAGCTTTTCATTGGTAGGGAACAAGTGAGGACACAGAGCTCTCAGCTCGTGGAATCTCTTGAAGTATGTCTTGAGATCATTACCTTTAGCAACCAAATGGTAATACTCATCTTCTAGCTTCTTTATCTCAGTTCTCGGGCAGTACTGTTTCATCAATAGTTGTTTCAGATCTGACCATGAAATTCTACAAGCTTCTTCCATTCCGATTGGTTGAGCATGGGCTTTCCACCAAGATAACGCATCTTCTAGCAAAGTTCCAGTTGCAAACTTGACCTTGCAATCATCTTTGCAGTCACTTAGTAGAAACACAGTCTCGGTTCTCTAAAACCAATGAAGTAAACCAATAGAACCTTCTGTACCCTTGAAGAATATTGGCTTGCAGTTCATGAACTCTTTGTAGCTACACTTACGAGTTACGGAAGACTCACTTTGATTTGTTGGAGTGTTGGTTTCATTTGAGTTTGCCATTTCAACAATTCGTGCTGCTGCTGCGACACGAGTTGCTTCAGCAAGACGAGCAGCCTCGGCTTCACGTGCTGCTTGGGCAACACGCTCAGTTTCAGCTTCTCGAGCGATCTCCGCTTCTCGGGCAATCTCAGCTTCTCTTGCAATTTTAGCCTCTCTTGCAATCTCAGCTTCTCTTGCAATTTCAGCTTCTCTTGCAGCAACTTCAACTTCACGTGCCTCTTGGGCAATTCGTTCAGCTTCAACAATTCGTTCAGCTTCATCAATTCGTTCAGCTTCAGCAATGCGTTCAGCTTCGGCTCTAGCAGTGTCAGCGGCATGCTGAGCTATAGCAGCGCTAACGCTTTCAGCGACCATTTTTCGAACAGCTGTTGGAGTGATAGAGGATGAGGTAGCTTTCTTCTTGACCATTTTTCTAAAATTACCAAGAAATAAACACCAAGATTAAGAATCATCGATGATAATAAAAGTGATTACATATTATAAATATCATAATATTCAAGATCATCACTTTAAATCAATGATATGATATCATTATGAATAGTAATACGTGAATCATGATTTATCTCAACAAAATCATAACATATATAAGGACATAATGATCGGTTCGGCATATATGACCGATGAATAATATCACAACACAAGAATATAGAAATACAACCATAGATAACATAGAATACATCAATACATAGTAATTGTTCACAACCATAGGTTATAACATCAACATTCTTGTTCCATAGTTACAAACCAAAAGGATATAAGCCTTAATGCCTCATATTGCGGCTTTATGATACATACTACAATAAAGATGACTAGAATCTACACATCTCCTGATGCGTCATCATGACGACGGGGAATCTCCTCAACCATGGCTGTCAAATCTCGGATCTGCTGCTCACGTGCTCGATCTCTCTCCTCGAGGTCATCAATCCTCTGCTCTAGTATAGCAGTGTGAGCATGAGCGGATGCAAGCTCGTGATGCAAGGCTCTCTCTCGGCCTAAGGCAGTGTCTCTCAAAGTACAGGCATCTCGAACAGTAGTCTCAAGCCTCTGAGTCAATCTGGTCACGGCATCTCTCGCCTCCACAATCTGGGCGCTCATCATGTCAAATACAATCTCAATGAAGTAGCGACCTATCACGAGGTTTTCGACCTCTTCCTTCAAGCTCTCTATCCTAACTAACTGAATCTTATCATAATGTGCCAGGAGCTCACTCAGCTGGTCCTCGTGTCTAACGAGTCTAGTCGCCAACAGAGGAATGGTGTGGTGTACATGTCACCGGTAACTGGCAGAACTTGAGTTGGTGTAGTAGTTGAGCTCTCTCCAAGCTTGAAAGAACAAGGTGCTCCCTCCTATTCTCTCCAACGACGAAGTAGAGGTATCAAGAATGACCATCGTCTAGCGCCGACCTTCTTCCTAGGTATAGGCTGAACGTCCACTTGAGTAGGCATGTAAGGATCAGTTGGTGATGGAGAATAGCATCTAATGCCAAGCGGCAAAGGTGGCTCACTGAAAGTGTTCAATGGTGGTGATGCTGTAGGTGGTGATGAAATAGGAACAGTGGTGGTCTGATGGTAGAATACAGTAGGTGGCGGTGGTGGTGAAGTAGCAGTAGGTGGAACAGTAGATGAAACTGGTGATGACTGAGCAGGTGGTGACTGAGCTGATGGTGTCACATGAGTCATAGTGATGGATCACACACGCTTCCTAGCCGTGTGTTTGAAGATGGTGCCCTTAGGATGCAATCTATAAGGCACTCCAAATGGCTCAGGCTCATAGGGCTTCAATACACGGATCCTACGTCGGCGTCGACGGATAGGTAGGGAAGATGATACAAAAGATCTGATGCAGCAGAATCAGTACTCTTGGATGACTTGGATGATCCATCATCCACTGCTACATCTGAAGCAGGTAGCCATTGCTGCGACTCATAATACTGATCTAGTGTCATAGTAGCAAAAGCATTATGCTCTTGAGAGTGAGCAATCATAGCTGGAATGGTAGGAGTTTGGGCAACCTCGCCTTCCTCAAAAGGTTCGGTCTCGTCCGAAACAATGGCTAGTATGACTGGACTAGGATGAACTGGCATATTGACATTCGTAGAGGACATAGTATCTTCCATCTTAGAGTCTGAGGACAGAACAACCGGGTGGGAAGCAGACATGGTACTGTAACAACCCATAAAATAATCATGTAAGTAAAATGCCAAATAGTATGATTAACAAGATTTTAGTTAGTTGCGCACATCTTCCAAGCAAATCTCCATGCCTAACTAAAATGAATGCAATTTTACTTATGATCTAGTGATGCATCAATCCTAATGCATAGAGCGTTCACGGAAGGGCATAGGGCAGTGGTGTAAAATAGTCCCGTTTTAAAAGTGCGGTTATAGTCCAATTGTTTTTGAAAAACTCTTTGGTTCTTTATAACCTTGGCTCTGATGCCAATCTGTAACACCCCCGAAATCTTAATAACAGCGGAAGACTAATCCTGGTGTTACTCGAATGGAGATCATAGTCAACAACTATAGAAAACGACTCGAAAGAGGCGTTTTATTAAAAGTAGTTATCATTCATTGAAAACTCATAGTTGTTACAAAACATTGTAAATTGTTCAAGCGTTTTCCCAAAATAAAGATCAGGAGTTTGAAAGAAATGACAACTTTATGTTTACACCTCAAGAAAAGCCTTGACATGCCCCACCCCGTGCCTTGGTCATAATCTTCACTGATTACCTAAGATAACATGCTTAAAAAAGGTCAACAAAAATGTTGAATAAAGTTCATAGGTTTAAATAACAGATGAACACAAGAATATGAGCATGATCATTGTAAACTAACAATATCATAAAGAAAATCACAGATTATTATGCGCTAAGCTCATGCAACCAAGCTACATACACCGAATTACTGGTGTACGTAAGTTTTGCCCCAAAGGAGGTAATAGCCAATTACCTAATGCAATTCAAATATGGTGCGCCCCGGTTATTTCTCTATAACCAAGACGGGGTCGTTACTCCCCATAGTACTATTCATGATATATGCGTTCACTCGCGATGACTAATGGTTCATGATACAGGGGACTTATGGCTAAATACTTAGGCAGTACCAATAATCAAGAAGCGAACATTTATGAAAAACCTTGTGTTCTAATTTAGAGAATGTATCTCCCTCGCAGGGTTTGCAAATAAAAGTAAAAGCGAGGTTATGAACTCACCTTGATGATAAATGAAAAGCACAAACAGATCAAGCACAATGTAGCGGAAGTTCCAAACCGAAACCTAAAATGGATGAGATGGCGAGTCTCAGATATGATAAACATTTTGGTTCGCGACCAAAATAATAGAGCATTGAATATTCTTATTCAATAGATCATTGAATTTTGCAATTCAATAGTGTGTGTGTGCTTAACGTTTTAAGTTAATTTTACTTGCTACATTGCCTTAATTAATGATCCTCACTTACGCATAAGTGAAATGTTTCCCCCGTTGTGATCTCGTAAAAATGATAGTGTTGTTGAGTATTTTAGCTTGTTTAGATCCCACGTGCGTTTTATCGGATTATATATATATATAATTATAATCTTATATATATACATATATATATATATATATATATATATATATATATATATATATATATATATATATATATATATATATATATATATATATACGTAATATATTTAACGTTATCCGATAATAAAGTACTTATATGATCAAAATACTCATTTTTACGAAGTTAAGCTAAGTCTATAAGCTTTTCTAAACTTTTCTCGAATTTTCACTTTTTACCGTCAAGTTACGAAAAGTACAAGTTTAGTCCCTCAAGTTTAAACAATTTACGCTTTCTACCCGAAACTATTTTGTATCAAAACTTTCGGATTTTGACAGTTTTAACCCCTCAACGAAACTGTTTTACAAAAATACCCCCAAGATTACATGTATACGCCTTTTACCCTTAAGTTTTCACTTTTACACTTTCCACCCAAAACTTATATTATAACTAGTTTCAGCATATTACAAGATCGGCCCTTGTGGTTTTCATTCGTGTACATGCATCGTGTACTCACACCCTTTTACTTTCAAATTAGTGCATGTTGGTCCCTCAACTTTTCATGCATGTTTATTTACATTCAAAACCAACCTTTAAACTTTTGAAATGTTACAGTTTTAACCCAAAGTTCACAAAATTTGCAATTTAGGTCCGAAATGCATTTTTAGTACACGAAAACTTTACAAAACGTTTACAAGCTTATTCCAAGCTTATTTTTAGTGCTTATTGACTTATTTTACGCTTATTGGGCATGGTAAAGGTTTGTTTGGACTTTAGTTGGGCTTATTGGGCTCGGCATTTGGGCTTTAGGCCCTATTGGTGTTGCGTTTGAAATTAATGTATACGAGAGGTTCTAAAGTTCTTGCAAGGGTTTGTAGCTTGTTTTAGTTATGAATTACAAGTTTTAATCTAGTTAACGTGCCACTATAGTGAGCAAGTAAGTGTCGTGGGTTCCTTATTTCGAGTTAACATGATATAACTTAATGTAAAAGGTGCGCATGATGTTTTAACGAGTGATATCTATACGTGTGATGTGAAAATGAATGAAATAATATAGCATGAGTTAAGGAAAAACTTACTACACTCGTTTAGAGTGGTGATGAAACATGAGGTTAGAGCGTTTGTGGACTTATTCGAATCCGTGTTCTCCCTATAATACCAAGCGAACTAATATTTACCCAATGCCTTCTCTAAACCTTGCTTGGTCACGCCTTGGTTTTCTCCCCTCTTTCCTTCGATACCCACAGTGGACGACTTATATGCTTAGACTAGTGAGTGAGAGTGAGTTTTTGAGAGTTGTTTGACGTTTCTAAGTGGTTTGAGGTTGTTTATAAAGTGAAGACAATGCATGGATTGGTCATTATTTTATGTTTGTTTCACTTATTCCCAAGGAGAGGTAAGGATGATTTTTTTTGGGTTAGGCATGCACGAATGGCAGCCAAGATTTCAGGACATGCTTATTGTGGTGTCAAGTCAAAAATTGCATAGGAAGCACATTAACCATTGGGTTACCAAGTCAAATGGGTGGTCTAAGAGACTTAGGGTATTATAAAACAGGATTAGGGTGGCTAGGTTTGAAGTTTGTCTCCTCTTCTTCACATGTTCACGCAAGCTTGGGACCAAGAAAAAGTATTATTGTTTTGTGTTTCTTGTGTCGACCGGTTACAAAAATACAAAGAAAAGAGTAGCATCTATATTTCATAAGTTTGTTACTTGGGTGTGTTGGGCTAGCAGCGAGGCCCAAAAAAATCAAGGGCGTTGGGCTCGGTTCACTTGGGTGTGGATCGGACTAAAAGAAAACAAAGGACCAATGGTAAAAGTGGTATTGGGCACGAATTAAATCCGGGTGTGTGGTTGGGCTTAAATTTAACGCAAGGCCCAAAGAAAAGTTGGTTGGATCGAGGCCCATTAGTGGTGAAATATTGTTGGGCTTGACGGGTATACGAGGCCCAATAAATGTTAGGTGGTGAGTCGGGTCCAAGTCGAGGCCCAATAAAAGTTCTAGGCCCAATCCGATATTTATATATTTTTATTTTAATTTATTTCGTATTTTTATAAATTTTTACATATATATTATGTATTTTAAGAATATCGGGATCGTGGGGAATTTCATTCTGATCACAACGGTATATTTATGAACGCTCAAGCTGCGTTGATCATGCATATGCCAAATGATATGCAAATGTGATGTTTATAAAATTTCATGATGATATAAATCGTGCTTAATTTCTGATTAAGGTCTTAAGTACAATGAAATTTTTCGGTAGCTTACATAAGCATTGGTCAATGCCAAAGAGCTAAACAGAGGGCACTATTTGATTATGAAGGAGGGTTGAGAGAACACTATGTCTGGTTGTGGGTGTATCGGAATGCTGTTATTGATTCTAATCCAGGTAGTACATGTAGACTAGATGATGAAGAAACCTCTTCAGGAAACTACTATTTTAGAAGAATTTATGTTTGTTTCAAAGGTGTGAGGGATGGTTGGTTTGCAGGCTATAGAAAGGTCATATGATTGGATGGCTGTTTTCTTAAACATTCATCTAAAGGGGAGTTGTTGGTTGCTATGGAAGAGATCCTAATAATCAGATGTATCCAATAGCATGGGCAGTTGTGAAGGTGGAAAACAAGGAACACTGGTGTTGGTTTTTGGGTCAGTTGTGTGAAGATCTGAATTTGTATTAGGGTAATGGGTTAACAATCATATCAGATGCTCACAAGGTAAGTTAATTTGACCAATTTAATGTATATTGCAACTTATGTACTTTCATGTATACTGCAACTTATGTACTTCTGTATTATACAGGGTCTATTAGATGTTGTCAGTGAATTCCTCTCTAATGCTGAACATAGGAAATGCACAAAACATGTTTTTGCAAATTTTAAGAAGAAGTTCAGTGGAGTTCACCTACAAAGACTCTTTTGGCAAGCAGCATCAACCACTTTGGAGCAACACTTCTACACACAGATGGATGAAATGAAGATCCTGAATGAAGAGGCATATGATTACTTGATCAAGAGGAACCCTAACAGTTGGTCCAGAGCATTCTTCAGTTTGAAAACTAAGTATCCAAATTTTGAGAATGGGATTTGTGAGAGTTTCAATAGGGCCATCTTAGTACAAAGAACATAACCTGTTATCACAATGCTTGAAGACATCAGAGTTTATGTAATGCAGAGATTGGTTTCTATGAACAAAACTGCAAGGAATTGGGAAGACACCATTACACATACTATCAGAAAAAGATTAAACTATCTGATTGAACATCAACAAAGCTAATACTTGTTATATACTTACTATTAAGCTGTTATTCATTATGATTTAAACCTGACCAGTTGTTCATTTAAACAGACATTGGGAGGTTTTTCCTAATAGATTTCAAGAACTTGAGGTCAGAAATGGTAATGAAGCTTATAACGTTAACATTCATGTCAAAAAATGTATGTGCAAAATGTGGGAATTATCTGGAATTCCATGTATTCATGCAGTGGTAGCCCATGCCCACATGAATAGAGACCCTGTAGAAGGAGTACATGAATGGAGCATGAGTACATGGAGGATTTGCTTATTCAAGAGGAAGAAAGATTAGCAGTAGAACATAAACAATAACAAGAATCATATGATGAAGAAGCTTTGAGGTTAACAATGGAAGCAGAAGAAAGATGGAAAGAAGAGCAGTTGAGGAAGGAACAAGATGAGCTAAGAGAACAAGAAGAATGGGACATGATGATGGGCTTACACCCTTCATGCTATATTTTAGATGAAGAAAAGAAGAAAGGCTATGTTTCATGATGCAGGATTTTCGACCAGGATTTAATATTTTTATTTTCTCGTCTACCTAAGGTCTACCTAATGCACTAACGAGCAGTGAACCCGATCGTGCACCACACTATTATTTATTT
The DNA here is from genome assembly GCA_019973895.1 of Chrysanthemum seticuspe. Lineage (NCBI taxonomy): Eukaryota > Viridiplantae > Streptophyta > Magnoliopsida > Asterales > Asteraceae > Chrysanthemum > Chrysanthemum seticuspe. Next base: position 271,883,844 of record BPTQ01000004.1, read on the forward strand.
TTTTTTCTTTTTCTATGCAGAAATCATAAGCATTTCCAGTGAAACTTCTGATTCAAGCTGGGAGGAGGTTCACTTTTGTCCATCAAAGTTTGGCTCAAGCTCAAAGAAAGAAGAAGCTAGCAATAACCTAACCCCCAAACAACTTGCAAAGACTGCTTTTGATGAAAGGATGAAAGTACTAGGGCTGCTGAATAAGCATTTTTGTGAAGAAATTGGTATCAAATCATTTGTTGTCAAAGATGCAAAAGGGAAGGGAAACAAAAGGTCTGTTTAGAAGAACTGGCATGTACTAAAGCTTTTGGTTACAACTTATGTATGTATGTAGGTGGTTCATGTATGACTTAAACCAACTTGAATAAAACTGTTGTAACCCCTAATATCAATGAAGTGATTCATGTTTATGAATTCAGTAACAAACAAGAGTGGGAAAACAATGTTTCATTGCATATAATAACCAAAATGCATACATTAGAATGAGTTTACAAGGCTAAAACTAGTTACCAACAACTATTGCCCTAAAAAAACAGCAAAACTACCCAATCTAGAATACTATTGTAACACTACTTCATTGCAAGGACCAAAGACACAACAATTGCAAAAACACAAATGATAGACTTCCAAACACTGACTTTTTTGCTAGCTTGTTGCAAATCAACCCCCAATTCTTCAATCCTTCTTTGACGTGTTACTTCTGTTTGAACTTCACGTCTTTGATTAGGATTAAGTTGACTGTACATCCCGAACAAATGCATCTTGTACCAATCACATTCCTCCTATGGATCGAACCAATCAAATTTTTCACATTTCTTTTTCCCAGGTTTCTACAATCAATTAATAATGTGTCGTAAATAATTGAAAATTATAATCTTTAAAAGAAAACGTGAATGATGAATTACCCAACGATTTTGGCAATAAATGAAACGCCGAGCAGGGTTGGATGGTTTCCAAGACGTTACAACCATTGCTGGCCTGTCACATTTGCAGTTTTCATTGTAAAGATACGAAGACATAATTTGATTTGATTTTGTTTTTGGACTTGTTTTGATTTAAGAGTTGTGAAAAAATTAGGGTTTAAGAAGAAAGAGGGAAATGAGGATATAAGTGGTTATTTGTGGTCATATGTGGGCCCACAGATGGTGAAACGGTCATATGACCTATAATAGAAGGTAACATCAAAGTTTTATGGGTGATAATAATATTTTTGAAAGTTCGTTACCTAACATTAGAAATTTTTGAAAGTTAATGGCCAATCTGTATAATTAACCCTTCATAATATGTAATATGATGCATGTGTATATCACATTTGCTATTTTTTTAAGAGTCATTGGTTGTACAAGAGTTTTTATTATAACCAAAATTTTTTTCAGCACGCAAAACACTCGTTTAACATCTTTTCTTGTTGCTTCATGCACTCGCTTATTTCATGCACTCGCTTATATCTTATTCGCTTTGTATCATTCGAGCCTTGTTGTGAAATAGACTTAACAAGGACAGACCGTTCCGGTTACATCACGCCAGTAAAATAATATCTCCATTTATAAGTCACGTCATTAGCCACAAACGGAATCTCTGGTGTTTTCCCGTCCTTGAGATTGTTAAAAATAGCCGATTGACGTATAAAGTTGACTTCATTGTTCACCCCGAAAGCATCCAAGAACACACAAATCCACGAGTCTTCTGAGGCAACCTATTCCAATAAACTGAATGGATGTGACGCGTGATCAGCCCTACAATATTGAGCACGATATACATTTGGGCAATTAGCCCACGGCTAACCCGTACTATCAATGCTTCCTAACATCTCAGGAAACTCATGTTTCTCCTCATCAAAAGCATAGTGTTTTCACATCAGTATAACTAGGTCTTCGCAAAAACTCATCTCCATATAAGTTCATAATACCCTTACAAAAAGCTTGAAGAGAATCACGAGAAGTTTTCTCACCCATTTGCAGATATTCGTCTAAAGCATCAGGAACGGTGAAGTATGCCAATCGGCAAATTGCAGAGGTACACTATATCAATGAGGAAATGCCAACTTTTCTCGTACAATCACTACTTTATTGTAAATACAGTTAATTCTCGAATAATGCGTGTGAATAGTCTTCGGCTCATTCAGAACCGCACACAGAATAATTTTTCGTCATACATTGAGTTTTCAGATAAGTAAGCGGCCACTAGATGATCATGAGCACCGTAACGATCTCTATCTATCGTGTTTCGTGTGGTTTTTGGGATTGTAGAAGTAGAAGCTTGAACAAGCATAACGACGTCTTTTAAAAACTCTAGATCGATATTACTAACTTTGTCTTTGTCATCCGATGATGTAAATTTTTTTTATTGGAATCCATTTATTTGAGTTGAGAAGATTATAGTATGGATATAAAGTTTGGGTTTGAAAGTGTGTATAATAATGAAGAAGTATTGTGGTATTTATAGGGTAAGTTTATCTAAACTTTTAAAGTTTTTTATTTTTAGTGACCCAACGGTCCTTTTTTTAGCGTTGGGGTATGACTTTTTTTGCCAATTTTCTCACAAGACTCTGTCGTTATATCAACCAAGTCTTCCACAAAATACACATGAGATGTGTTGAGGGGGGAGGGGGGGCGCACGTAACAGGGGGGACACATATGATTTGAGTGACCAAGCAAGAACGAGCTTACCATTACGAAGGGTCTTAAGTACAAGCTAAGCTAGTAAAAACTTTATACAAAGTTTCAAGGATAATTAAATATAAGAATTAAAATTAGAAAAATGTTAAATCTTCTTATCAAAACCTCTACTCACAAAATATTCACACTTATAAATTTTAATGGAGGATAAAAATACATTGTAATGGTTTAGTTTTAGTTTTTTAATGAGTATGTCATTACTCTTGCATATTTGAAGCATATTTCAACAAACATAATTCCATACACATGTACGCACTAAGTTTAGCTCGGGCTCGATTAATTTTTACGACTCATTAAAGGAAATAAAGCTTGAAACAAACTCGGCTCGCTGACACTAGACTCGAGCTCGTTTATTTCTTTTGAGCTCATTTATATATAGTTATACGTATACACATTATATGTACGTGTATATGTCTAAGGCTCGTTTAAGCTCGCAAGCTTAGGAGATCTTTATACATAAAGTTCAAGTTCGAACTCGATTACTAAATGAGCTCAAACTTAGAAGCTCGAGCCCGTTTAGGCTCGAATCATTCAGTGATTCAATATCTTACAATAAATTGTAATAAAAATCATCTTATTAACCACAATCTTTAAGATTATCATTAGCAAAAACCTCATATCTTAACGAATGTACACAAAAAGTGTAATGACATAATAGATGTCACAAAAATGTCCTTTTCTAAATGTTGCAACACTTTAGACAGTTGTTAATAGAATCATCGACCTTTATGATTGTTGTGTGGAAGATTGTTTGAAAAAGTTAAGAATTGAAGTAAGTTTGTTGTGATATTCGCCATCAAAGGCGTGATGTGATCTTTTATGCTACAAAAGCACGTACATCTCTTAATGCTACATGGATGGTCCTTGAGTTTTCACTTATAACAATTGTAGTTCATCGAATTCTTTATTGATACATAGATGGTCCGTGTGTTTATACTCAAATGACATTTGTATTATTGATTTAAAAACGTAGGTAGATAGTTTTTAGCTCGGAAACTATGCACACGGATGATCTCTCCCAAATTATGAGAAGAGAACACATGCGTGACAGAGTTTTCGAGTTACAAAATATTCATGTGCATAAATAAGGATCATCCGTGTGCAAATATGCATTTAGGAGCTATTCATGCAATTATTCGTTAAAAGGAATGCGTATACAATTTAAATAAAACCATACAGACCATTGTTATAGCTTACTCTTGAATTCTTGATAACACCAATTAAAATCGTTAAACTATCACTGTTATACACCATAAATAGAAATGATTGTTCTAGATGATAATCAATTTCAATTTTGAAAATACTTTCCAATAATCTACACAATCTAAAATTCTCAACTAATAAGTTATTTTAGATAACAAAAAAATATAACAAAATCTTTGACTATTATAAATCAGGATACGTATGATGTGAACTAAATGCAAGAATATATAAGATACCAATAATATCACGTAATCTATGGTTATGGCTGAAAATAAGTTTGGTCAATGTTGAGGGGCAACAAGTCTATGTATTTTGGACTGAAGTTGTTGGACAACAAATATATGTAAGTAGTCTACATGGTATAAATACGTTTTTCTAATATTTTGGCCCATGTTTGAATTAGAGAGATATCTTGGGCCAGATTTGGGCTAAGTGATCTTGGAATTTTGGTGTCAGACTTGCCGAAACTTAATTAACCACAATTTAATTTTTAAACCTTATTCTACAATTCAGAACAAACACTTTTAGCTCCTAAAAAATATGAAGTACGTTGTAAGAACACATCGATGATAACTTTGTCCTGGAAAAAATATGCAGATGATCATTTTTGTTGGGATATTTAAGGTATGGTAAAGATGAACAGGTTTGCATTTTAGTTTTACCATTCTAGGTTTTAATAAATAAAAAACCAGCTCTCGAGAACATTAGTTAAAATGTACAGTCTTTATTAATAAACTTTTCTTTTTATATCAAAAGATGCATTTAATAAACAATAAAAAAACTTACAAATTATCCTAAATATATATAGTTTTTTAGGAGAGTTATTTACTTATTTTACATACCAAATTTTTCTCACATATTAAGGGACTCATCCTTATCTTCTATCTAAAAAGAAATCAATTGTTAAGATTAAAAATATTTTATTATTTTACATATTTTTACAATTTAAATATCTCTTAAACGTTAATCGTTAAGCGAAGATAAATACACCATTTAATTATCTTTCTATAGACAGACACTTTGATATACTTTCGAAAAAAGAAAAAAAAATCGTTTTTCACGTTTTTTCATTTTTTTTTCGAATATGAGATTTGTATGAAAAAATTACATGTGATAAAACACTAATTTGAATATCACATGTGATATTAGTGTTATCATATGTCATTTAACACTAATATCACATGTGATATTCAAATTAGTGTTTAATCACATGTGATTTTTTTCATGCAAATTTCAGTAAAAAAAAAAAAAAAAAATGTAAAATAAACGTGAAAAACACGAAAAAAAATTTTGTCGATAGTATATCAAAGTACATATCTATAAAAAGATAATTAAATGCTTGTCGTAATGGTATATTTTTTTCGCTTAACGATTAACGATTAACAGTTTGAAAGATATTAATAGTTGAAAAACAATAAAAGTAGGTTTTTTAAATTGTTGAGATTAATCTCATCCATTAAATCAAATAAAAATGAATGGAAAGATGGAATGTGAAGATTGATTTCTTAGTATGTAAAGAATGTTTTGTTCTCAAATGATCTTAAATCATAGTTTTTAATTTAATAAAGTCAAAAGTTTTATTTATATTCATCTTAACCTTGCTTGAGGTCACTCATAAGACAATCCCAAATATGAATATGAATATTTTATAGAACTAGGATCAAATTAGAAATAAAATTATAAGAAGTGTGAGAATTAATCATAAACGCACATTCAAGAATCACCTACGAAAATAGATTAATTTCTCTTAAATTTTTTCCCTCTTCATTTGAAATTTGTTGCTGGATTATTTCTCACATTCTTATTTTAATTTTTCTTCTTACTAAATCGCTTCCCATATTTTACGTTGAAATTGATCTCAAACGATCAAACTAACGCTAGGGGATCTCCAAATACATTGATCTAACTTTTAGTTTCAAGCCCTAGTTATTAATTATTTAATTATGTTGCAGGCGATGAACTATATTTGTATCCACATGATCACTAGTGACACCAATTCCTCCTTTGATGGTTTCAAACAGCATAATGAAATGCCATATGGTTCGTCTAATGTCTTTCTCAAGTAAAAAAGTTAGCGGTGATATTAATTTCGGATAACATTGATTGACCCAATACCCATGCCCATGGATCATGGCCGGTCATGCCGACAATACTTCTTTGATTTGTAACACAGTTCAGCTACCAAATTAATCATCTAAAACTTTATATTATATCATACACTAATATTAAAATATTTGGAACTAGAGAAGGAACAATTGTCTCATTAAAAAAAATTGGAACTAGAGAAGGAACAATTGTCTCAATACTCATTATTGATCACTATGTTACATGTGAAATAATTAGGGTTTTAAGTATCAACTGATTAACTTAATATTTATTTTATTGGATTTCATAGATATTGTATAAGGTTTGAAGATTATGTTAATTTGAGAGGACAAAATTCTTGCTACACATTAAGTGATAGCATCCCATTTTGAAAAAGACACATTTTATTTTATTCACTACATCATGTACATATTTAAGTTTAAGTTCAAGATTATCTTGTAGTAGCAACTATGAGGTCCAAGTTCATTTTTGATATACTAAACTTGGATAGCCATATTTTTCTTAACATCCTAAACTATTAAAGATATACTTTGGCAAATGATAACAATTAAAATAACACAAACATGATAGGTTTTAGTCTATTAGATTATTGGGTTGAAAGATTGTTACAATAATGTGGAACTCTATTATGGAGAGCCTCCCATGTTACTTTAGGTTTGGTGCCAAGAAGCCAGGGAATGTTTTTTTTAGCAAATGAAGAGGATGTAGACCAAAATGGTCATCAAATAATTTGTTTGTACGCCATAACTACTACCCATGCATGTGTCCTTTTCCCATGTTATGTGTTTACCCATCATTCATGAATTTGCACATGGGAGTGTAAACACACAAAACACACCCATACACAAATATACATACTTACATATCACTTACCTACTTCTGTAAATTAGGTCAAAAGGGATGACACTTCTATTATAAATTTAAGAATGGGAAGGTAAAGCATCCATTTTCAGACAGGATTGTGGCTTAAAAGGGTGTTGATAAATCAAAGCTCACTTGAAGGCTCAATAGCCAAATGGCATTCTCCCTTCAAAACAAAGTGACAAAACCGAGTAGCAAGGAAAATAAAAAAAGGAATCAGTGTCAAACGTCTTCATCGATGATCAAATGTACCACCGAAAAGCTACATATGTTTTCTTCATTTATCGTCGGTGATTAGACGTATCATCAAACGAACAATAGTCATCTTTACATAGACGACCTCAAAGAAGGCAAAGGACTGTATTTTGTGTATTCTCTCTAGTGTGCGAAAAACATAACCTTAACATGTTCTTAACCTTAATTTGATAAAGAAAAGAACATAATAAATGTTGATGCTCTAATAACCGTACGTCCGTACTTCTTGTGTTTGCAACTAAAGTTAAAGTAGAATCTCTATAAATTAATACTAACGGTGTCGTCTAAATTTATTAATTAAAAGAGTTATAAATAATTGATATTAATTTATCTATAAACTAATGAATTGGGACTTGCAAAAAATATTGTTTTAGAAAGTCTATTAGTTAATCGAATATTAGTTATTGAGTTTTTACTCTATGTATCTGTAAGTTGATAGCGTTAAGATGGCTGAGCTCGAGCTTTTACTTTATGGTAAAAGTAACTAAGCTAATTGGTAAGCCAATTCGGTCATTTGGTTATAGTTTTTAAACTTTAAATGAGTAACTAAGATAACCAGCTGGCTAGCGCAGTTGGCCACCAGCTACTTTAGAAGCCTGGGCCCAGCCATGTGATGTCTTGATCCAATAAAGAACGCAAGTTCAAATTCGTTTCGCAGCATGATTGGGTATTGGGTGGAGGTATTTCACAGGCATTAAACCTTTGCTGAATATGGTTGATGATTACCATTATAATATACAAGGTTAAAATGTCCTTGACAATCTATACTTTTTTTTATTCTTAAAAAATTCGTTTCGCAGCATGATTGGGTATTGGGTGGAAGTATTTCACAGGCATTAAACTTTTGCTGAATATGGTTGATGATTGCCATTATAATATACAAGGTTAAAATGTCCTTGTCAATCTACACTTTTTTTTATTCTTAAATGAGTAACTAACCATTAGGAATGTCTGGTTCAAAAAAAAAAAAAAAAAAAAAAAAAAACATTACGAATCTCGGTTGAAATAAATAGGAAGATGTACTACAAATTAACCCATATCATAATGGTAAAGAGTACATGCATGTGTTGAGCTACCAAAGAAGTAATAACCCCTAAAGAAGCTAGAGCAAGGCTTAATTGAAAATTAACCCATATCATAATGACACATATATATCAATTTTATAAGAGCACTTTCAATAATAACGGTATAACGCCGTTTTTGCGCAAAATAACGGCGTTATGCCGTTATTACCCTTGGAAGTGCGGCGTTATTTCGGTGTTAGTCATTCCCCGTTAACCCCTTAACGGGCGTTATTTGCCTTTTTTTTTTTTCCTTTTTTTTTTTCATTTATGCCCCTAAATGAGGGGTTGTTTTTGTAAATTGTTGGGAATGTTATTGGGATGTTATTGTTGTGGGTGTTTTTTGGAGATGTTAATGTTAAATGTTAAAGCTGATGTGGCGCTGACGTGGACGGTGTTATTGGTGTTATGGTGTTATTGTTGGGAGTGCTCTAAGTGTGTTAATAATAGAATTGCTCCCTCAGCTCAAGCATTTTGCCAACCCATAAATTTAGAGAGCAATAATAATAATAATTTTTGAACCTCTGAGTTGTAATATTTAAGTCCTAGCGAACGTTTAGCCAAGCTACATAATTCTTAGAATCATGGTTATCCTTACCTTTTGGAAAATCAAAATACATAGTAATATAGTTTTGCTACCAACAACTCCGTGAGTGTTGTACAAGCTTTTCTAAAATTAAACAATTTTCAAGTATGAACTTACTTGATATTAATATATATTTTATTTTTGTTTCGCCAAATATTTCTTTATAGATGCTTGAATTTTGGATTTACATGAAGGTGGATGGCAAACGGGTAAAAAGTTGCGCCGCTAGCCCTTTTTGAATTGCAAAACTAATTATTTTGAGAACTACATATGTGGATTTAGGTATCAAAACATTATTATGCATAACTCGTTGGACTCATAACATTACCGAGTCACTTTATTTTACTAATGGTGGGGATTAACCTAAGATTTTAAGGTAAATCTAAGTTCATATTTTTTTTTTCTTGTCTTTTTGTCTTTCCTTTTTATTCACATTTTTTATAAAAAAAAAATTCACGTTTTTTATTTTATTCAATTTTTTTTAATTCGCGTTTTTTGTTTATTAATTTACGTTTTTTTAATCCACGTTTTCTTCTTTGCTTTCATACGTTTTCGTCTGTTTTTATACATTTTCGTCCATTTTCATCCGTTTTCATACGTTTTCGCCCGTTTTCATATGTTTTCGTCCGTTTTCATACGTTTTCGTTCGTTTTCATACGTTTTCGTCCGTTTTCATCAGTTTTCTTTCATTTTCGTCTATTTTTCATACGTTTTCATCCATTTTCAAACGTGTTTTTACGCTTTCATATGTTTTCGTCCATTTTCATACGTATTCGTCCATTTTCTTACGTTTTCGTTCGTTTTCATACGTTTCTAACTATCACAAGTAATTTTCTGTGATACACAGAATATCACTTGTAATTTTCTGAATATCATTTTGTGATATTCATAATATCACTTTTGATTTTTTGGATATCACTTTGTGGTATTCTTAATATTACTTGTGATTTTCATTTTATAAAACATTAGTTGAAAATCACTTGTAATATTCAGAAAATCACTTGTGATATTCTGGATAGAATATCACAAGTGATTTTCTAAATATAACAGAATATCACTTGTGATCATCTGAATATCACAGAATATCACTTGTGATATTCATAATATCATTTGTGATACTCAGAATATCACTTGTGATATTCTGAATAGCACAGAATATCACTTGTGATATTCAGAAACAAATGAAAACGGCCGAAAACATTTAAAAACGGACGAAAACGTATGAAAACGGACAAATATATATGAACTTAAACCAAAATTTGATCATTTTCTCTTTGTACGTGGTAAATATAAACTTACATATTTTTATAAGTTTCAAAATAAGCAAATTAAGCTTGTGAAACATAAACTGAAATCACATAAGCTCGTAAGCAAATAAAATAAGGTTAAACAAATACCCCAAAAATATGTAGCTGCTATTCAAATTATATATTTGTGATATTCTGAATATCACTTGTGATTTTCTGGATATCACTTTGTGATATTATGAATATCATTTGTGATTTTCTATATCACTTTGTGATATTCTGAATATCAATTGTGATTTTCATGTTACAAAACATTAGTTGAAAATCACTTGTGATATTTAGAATATCACAAGTTATATTCTGAATATCACAAGTTATATTCTGAATATCACAGAATATCACTTGTGATATTCAGAAATGTCTGAAAACGGCCGAAAACATTTTAAAAACGGGCGAAAACGTATGAAAACAGGATGAAAACGTTAGAAAATGGATGAATATGTATGAAAACGGACGAAACCGTATGAAAGAGTAAAAACAAGTATGAAAACGGACGAAAACGTATGAAAATGGACGAAGATGTATGAATAATGAACGAAAATGTAAGAAAACGGACGAAAACTTATGAAAATGGACGAAAACGTAAGAAAATGGACGAATATGTATGAAAACGGACGAAAATGTATGTAAGCGTAAAAACGAGTATGAAAACGGACGAAAACGTATGAATAATGAACGAAAACGTACATAAGCAAAGAAAAAAAAGTGAATAACGTGAATTATAAAAAATAATAATAATAAAATAATTTAAAAAAAATCGTGAATTAAAAGAAAAAGACAAAAAAAAAAAAAAAAAAAAAAAAAAAAAAAAAAAAAAAAAAAAAACCATGGACATAGGTTTATCTAATAATTTTAGGTTAATCCCAACTATTAGATTAAATTAGATGGATGGTGAGGATTTGCCCTTTGATAAGCAGCAAAATAAAAGTAAGCAAATGAAAATTCCTCTAACATTACCTTATTGAAACTCACTTACTTTAATTATATGTGTTTAAATCATGTATTTATAAAAATAATTAGCTTATATTTGAAAATGTTTTTAACCAAGGAAAGCTTAAACTACATCATATGGTTCTTGTTAGAAAAACCCTAATAAGTAATTATAGGATTTCCATTTTTTGTTTAATCTCTTTAAAAATCAACGACTTTATACTCGAGCATGTAAAGAGGATCTAGAATCAATGATCCTGGCACTTCTACCTTTGGCCCTAAAGATACTTATGTTAAGTACGTACTGCTCTCTGTTGAGTTTATAATACATGACTTAAACATAAAACATGTAGACATCAAGAGTACACAGCGGAAGACTTTAGATCATAACAAATAAATAATTAACTGAATTAAAAACGTAACATACCTCTTGCAAATGTCAGATCTCTTGAACAAAACAGAAGAAGTGGTTTAAAGAGTTGTCCCTTACCGTTTTATAACTCAAACCAATTAGGTGTAAGAATAGTGTCTTACTACCACAGTTTTGTACACACGAATTAACCAACGAATCAAGCGATTGCTAGATCTAACACAAGTCCTTGTTTTATGGAAAAACAAAACCAAAACACCCTTGGAGGAGGGTTTCGGCCGAATAGGGACAAGAGAGGAAGAGGAGAGATCTAGGTTAATTCAATGCACAAAAGTAATGAAAAACCCTAGACCCTAGCCTTTGTATTTATAGTGTTTGTAAATCTTTGGGAACAAGTTAGGGTTTGGGCTTGGAGAAGCCCCCCTATGGCCGGCCATCATGCATGCCCCAAGGGATACCCAAATCTTTTCCTTATTAAGATTTTACACTACAAGTCCTTCTCTTTATAGTTAACGGTCGTTAGTTATTTTTCGTTAAATACTTAACGATCGTTAAATGGACTTTATGTGCAATAATTAATCGTAAACATTAACATTAATTGTGTAACTTTAATTCTCATTCGCTAATGTGTGCAATCCCATGGTCATGAGTTCGAATCCGGACATTTACGTATTTGTAAATATATACATTTCCAACAGCTCCCACTTGGATATGTTTACAAAACGCGAAATGACATTGGTTAGCGTCTAGCAACACGCCAATGCCCCCGGTACAACTCGTGTATGGTTTTCTGGAGAAAAACCAAGTTTCGATGATTCATCATCATATTCATCCTTTTGTTTCTAATACCATGTTAATAAGAATATGGATCTCACTCATTTCTTAATTAACTATTCTGTTTCTCGCTTTATGTTATTGATTAAGATTACCAATTCTTCTGAACAAATTCCAGAAGACCTTGGGCATGGCCATGCAAACATCTTAACAACCCTACGAGGGGCCCAACAGTATTATACTTCAAAATAAATTTGAAGGAAACAAATCCCTTTTTTACTACAAGCAGAAATCATAAATTTCGCAACACTTCTGAAAACAACCCTTATAACTACCAGTTACGTATAGCGTTAGATTGCTTCACAAAAATGCACTACATCCATGACATATCTCTGGTATCTCAAGTCAGAGGATAAATATTCATGATATATTTAATGACAAAGATCCATAAAGTATCATCATGTAGGTGGGATAAGTCCTATACTCAATTCATTGAATATCATCTGAAATTAGTCATGCTACGCATCAGCATACTTTCAAGTATACTCTAACTAATACTCAGATTTGTCTTAATTCAATATCATTCCCATGTTATTGATTGACAATGGACTATTTAGAATAACTTAAGTTATTCAAGGATCTAAACATGCAAATATAGGACAACATCATAATAAATGAATAATAAACATAACAAAATACTTTATTTTATTTCAATAATAATGTTTACAATATCATTTTATCTAAAATACTTAGTCACATATGGGCATGAAACTACTAGCTAAACGAAGTCCAAACTTATCAGACAAATGATTAAGTTTTTCACCAGGTAAGGCCTTCGTTAAAGGATCTGCTAGGTTATCATCTGTGTGAACTTTGAGCAACTCAATTTCACCTATCTCGACTTGTTCTCGAACATAGTGATATTTTCTAGGATAGTGTCTGGTGCCCTTCATGACTCCAAGTTTATGGGCAAAAGTTATTGCAGCAGAATTGTCACAATATACTTTAATAGGATTTTCAATCGACGGCATAACACCAAGCCCCGAAATAAACTTCCTTATCCAAACAGCTTCCATGGCAGCCTCAGACGCCGCTATGTACTCACTTTCTGTAGCAGACATCGCAAGTGTTGTCTGTTTCTTGCTCTTCCAATCCATAACACCTCCATTGATGACAAATATGTAACCCGTCTGAGACTTCGTATCATCTTTGTCACACTTCCAGGATGCATCGCAGTAACCTGTAACAGACAGTTCTGCTTCTGGATTTCCCCCATACACTATGAACATATCTCTTGTAGCCCTAAGGTACTTGAGAATATGCTTAACAGCAGTCCAGTGAATTTCACCCGGATTTTGTTGATACCGACTGGTCAAGTTTTGAGCAAACGCCACATCAGGCCTTGTGCATCGTACCGCATACATGATAGATCCTACAGCCGAAGCATAAGGAACTTTCTTCATACGCGCCACCTCTGCAGGTGTTGAAGCACAACCTTCGCTGCTCAAACCATGATTTGCTTGCATCGGCAAAAATCCATTCTTGGAATTTTGCATATTGAATCTCTTCAATATTTTGTCAATGTAAGCACTTTGGCTTAAACCAATTAGCCGCCTTGATCTATCCCTGTAGATATTGATTCCGAGTATGTATGCTGCTTCTCCTAAGTCCTTCATCGAAAAACATTTACCAAGATAGGCTTTCACCTCTTTTAGACTTGGTATATGATTTCCCATGATTAATATGTCATCGACATACAGAACAAGGAAAGTAACATGACTCCCACTAGCTTTGTGATATACACACGGCTCATCAAGATTCTGAGTAAATCCAAAAGTTTTAATTTCTCCATCGAATATTTTATTCCATTGCCTTGATGCTTGCTTCAGTCCATAAATGGACCTCTTAAGCTTGCATACACGGTTAGGAAATAATGGATTCACAAACCCCTTCGGCTGTGCCATATACATGTCTTCATCTCGACGGCCATTCAGAAAAGCGGTTTTGACATCCATTTTCCAAATCTCATAGTCATAGTGTGCAGCTATAGCTATAAGAATCCTAATAGCTCTTATGTCCGCTACAGGAGAGAATGTCTCCTCGTAGTCAATGCCATAGGTTTGAGTAAAACCTTTAGCCACTAGACGAGCCTTGTAGGTGTGTACATTGCCATCCATGTCAGTTTTCTTTTTGAAGATCCACTTACTTCCAACGACTTTAGCATTGGGAGGAAGGTCAACTTCAATCCAGACATGATTATTTTTCATGGACTGCATTTCCCCATTCATAGCAATCTGCCATTTATCCTTTTCAGGATCAGCCATGGCAGCCTTATAGTTGGCAGGTTCAATAAGATCCCCAACTATATTTTTCTCCACCTCTACGTTAAGACATAGACGGTCAGGTGCACGTATAGTCCTTTCAGACCTACGAATGGGAACAACTTCAGGAGGAGGACCTAAGCTTTCAGGTTCTTTTTGAAGTTGGCTAGTATTTTCAGAAGGTGTTGTATCTTCTTGATCATTTTCCAGATCATATACTCTCCCACTGAGTTCTTGAGATATGAGATTCCTTTCACGGAAATCTCCATACCTAGCCACTATGACTTTGTTCTCAGCTGGGTAGTAAAAGTAGTAACCCATAGTTTCCTTAGGGTATCCTACAAAGATACACTTAACAGATCTGGCTTGGAGCTTATCTGGTGTGTCACGTTTAACAAACGCCTCACATCCCCAGACCTTTAAGTAAGAAAAGTTGGGAGCTTTTCCTGTTCATATTTCATATGGAGTTTTAACAACCTTCTTTGTTGGAACCATATTCAAAATGCGAATAGCAGTTTCAAGGGCATAATCCCAAAAAGTAAAAGGAAGAGTCGTAAGTTCAAACATTGATCGTACCATGTCAAGTAAAGTACGATTTCTCCTTTCAGATACACTATTTTGTTGTGGAGTATAAGGAGATGTGAGCTGCTGGATAATTCCACACTCAGCTAAGTAATCTTTGAACTCTTGACTTATATACTCACCACCTCTATCGGATCGAAGAGTTTTAATCTTCTTACCGAGTTGTAATTCTACTTCACTTTTGAAAACCTTAAATGTTTCAAAGACTTCATGTTTATGTTTAAGTAAATAAACATAACCATAACGACTGAAATCATCCGTAAAGGTTAAGAAGTAGGAAGCATCACGTTTTGACACATGTGTAAGTGGACCACACACATCAGTGTGTATTAATCCAAGTAGATCAGAAGCTCTTTTCACTTGTGGTGAAAAAGGTTTCCTTGTCATCTTCCCAGCTATACAAGACTCGCATTTGTCAAATGATTCATCATTGACCGTTTGTAAAAGCCCATCGTGTTGCAGCTTTTCCATGCGTTTCTTGCCTATATGGGCAAGGCGACAATGCCAAAGATAAAAAGAGTCACAGTTCGACTTGCTCTTCTTATTGCTAATGCTATACAACGAATTATTTTCATTGGATATACAACCATCCATATCAATTTCAAACACATCAAGCATAGGAATTGCATTAAAGTAAAAAATATTATTTAAAGAAACTGAAATTCCATAACTGGTAAAAGTGTGCACAAAACCAATATCTTTTAACAAAGAAACTGAAATAACACCTCTAACAATGGAGGGTGCATAATGACAATTATTTAGTTCCAAAATTAAGCCCGAAGACAACACTAAATCAAAAGTCCCTATGGCTTCGACAACTACACGCTTTCCATTTCCAACGTACAAGTATCATTCTCCACAGGTCAGCTTAAGTCCCTGCGATGTATTACAGATGTGAGTACCACATCCTGTATCATATATCCAGGAATTTTGCTTGTGAGGAAAAGAAAATAATTCAAACATAAAAATACCTGATGAGCTAGGCACCATCTTATTTTTATTCTGAAGGCACTCATTCAGATAAACTGGACAGTTCCGCTTCCAGTGGCCTGGTGAGTTGCAGTGGTGGCAAGTTAAATCCTTCTTAGGATTCTCCTTTTTCTTTGCAGGGTTCTTCTTAGGAGCTGGTGGGATGACAACTTGCTTCCCCTTTCCTTTTCCTTTCCCTTTCTTATCTGCTTGCGGCTTTGGCTTATTCACCCTACCACCATGTATTGCGAGTACAGCAGGTGTAGGAGCCTTCTTTGGCAATCTCTTCTCGAAGTCTACAAGCATTGCATGTAACTCATTCACTGTCTTCCCCGTGCAATGCATGTTAAAATTTTGGACAAAATCACCAAATCGTTCCTGATTAAGGGAATGATTGATGAGGCCGACACATACATCATTCGAGTAACCACAGCCGAGCTTCTCCAATTGGTCCAAGTGATGTTTCATCTCGAGGACGTGGTCGGAGACAGATTTTCCAACCTCCTGCTTGCAGCTGTGAACCTTTTCAATTAGTTCATACAGTTCAGCTGCTGGTGGCTTCTCAAACATACGTTTGAGTTCATCTAGCATGCTCATAGGCGGATAGTGCTCAAATTGTTTTTGCAATTGAGCAGACATCCCCGAAAGCATAAGACACGCCACATCATTGTGCTTCTCATATGCAACACGATATGCCTCTTGTTCAAGAGCAGTAGCCGTGTCGAGAGGAGCATCAGGCAGAGGTGTAGTCAAAATATCAAGTATTTTGGCAACAAGAAGGATGATCCTAAGTGCACGATGCCAATCATTGAAATTAGGGCCAGTCAGCTTGTCTCTTCCAATCATATCTTTGAAAGCAGAACTCATTAAGCTCATAGTGTTTTCAGGTTGATGAGCCATCTACAGAAAAAGTTCAAAAAACCATAATTAGTATTTTGATAATTTTCCTTTTCAATAAACAATTAAATACTCAAGGTTCATATTCATATAACCAATTAATATTTATTGAAAACTAGGATCCAAATTGTCATAATCTCATCACATCAGTTGATCTGTTAGTAATGAACCTTATACAAAATGGTAGAGCTTTTGCTCAATTGCCAATTTCAATTGCAATTCCTAGATTTATGGGATTTACATATAGCCAATTTCAATTGTTATGTAAACATGTTTTATTCCATCCTATGCCTTGAGTTTTCAGTTTTCACCGCCTAACTCAATTAAGTTGTCCAACTTAAGAAACTGCAAAATCGTCCATGCCTGTTCTCACGACACGTGGACATTTTACCCTTTGATTACGATCTAACTCACGTTCTCACGCAAATAAAAGGTAATCTTAGGTGTTTCCGTTTCGCTGGATGGCATATAACTTAAATTAAAGGGTAATAATTTTTGATGTCAAATCAAATATGTACAAAGATGTCATGCATTCATCTTTGTAGCATAGTTTTTATTAAAACATTTATATGCTTGTTTTAATAATTTAAGCTTTTCATCATCAAACTTTAATCGAGGTATTGGATAACCAATTAAAGAATCACCTTAATAACTACTATATCCTACTACTGCATGAGTCATAAGACTCAAGTTATTCGGATAATTACCACAAAAGTGGCGCGTAGAGATTAAAGTAATTCACCCTTAAGATTTAATGCACACATATAGGAATACTTGGTAGCTCCATTAAGACGCACAAAAGAGCGGAGAATCAGGTCAGCGCGAAGCATACCCCTCATCTTTAGGGCGTCACAATTTAATGCGGTCCCTCCTTATACCCATCACACAGTTTGTCATTAATGGGTGAGCCATTCTAACTATTTTGTGCAAAAAATCAATCAATTAAACGATTACGATTACTATGCTTAAAGATACATGTTTCACCATTGTTTAGGTCAGTTTATTTTTCTTGTAAAAAATACCCTTGTTACACATAACAAACAAGCAAGTATTTAAAAAAATAAACAAATAAACAATGAATGCATAACAAAAAAAAATAAGTCATGCATATCAAATAGCCACATGCAAACCTTTTGATAAATCATATTAATAATCAATTCTAGATATGTCAATATGTATATATTTAATTAAGACTTTCACCCGTTTTCAGCTATGTACAAGGTGAGCCACATGCATCGATTCATCGATTGCGTAAGTCAAAATTAAACATATACCACATAGCACATAATTGATTAAATAATAATTATTGAGGTCTTCCCCAATTATAGATCTATCATAATATTTAGTGTATATCACTTAAACAAGTAAAACATACAATAAAAGCAGATCCATGATAAAACATGCAGATAATTATCATGGACATAAAATTACACTTAACAATTAATGCAATTAAACAGAGTTATGCAATACACATAAAATTGCATGCATCCTAGGGTTTCTAATCCAATTAAAATTTTAGTTTACAAAACCCTAATTAGGGCACCAAAAAACGCCCCCCCCATAAAAATTAGGGTTTAGGTTTTGCAAACCCTAGATCTACGCATACAAATAATAAGACAACATGTTTATTTTAATTATGTGTTTTAGTAATTAATTACTTGTTATACAAGGCTCGTGATGCCACTGTTGAGTTTATAATACATGACTTAAACATAAAACATGTAGACATCAAGAGTACACAGCGGAAGACTTTCGATCATAACAAATAAATAATTAACTGAATTAAAAACGTAACATACCTCTTGCAAATGTCAGATCTCTTGAACAAAACAGAAGAAAAGGTTTAAAGAGTTGTCCCTTACCGTTTTACAACTCAAACCAATTAGGTGTAAGAATAGTGTCTTACTACCACAGATTTGTACACACGAATTAACCAACGAATCAAGCGATTGCTAAATCTAACACAAGTCCTTGTTTTATGGAAAAACAAACCCAAAACACCCTTGGAGGAGGGTTTCGGCCGAATAGGGACAAGAGAGGAAGAGGAGAGATCTAGGTTAATTCAATGCACAAAAGTAATGAAAAACCCTAGCCTATGTATTTATAGTGTTTGTAAATCTTTGGGAACAAGTTAGGGTTTGGGCTTGGATAAGCCCCCCTATGGCCGGCCATCATGCATGCCCCAAGGGATACCCGAATCTTTTCCTTATTAAGATTTTACACTACAAGTCCTTCTCTTTATAGTTAACGGTCGTTAGTTATTTTTCGTTAAATACTTAACGATCGTTAAATGGACTTTATGTGCAATAATTAATCGTAAACATTAACATTATTTATTTAACTTTAATTCTCATTCGCTAATGTGTGCAATCCCATGGTCACGAGTTCGAATCCGGACATTTACGTATTTGTAAATATATACATTTCCAACACTCTCGAGGATCACTTGCCCTAGTGACTAACCTTTTCAACACGAAAAATGATTTTCGGTCATATCTTAAGTAACATTGTAATGATTTAGATGATCACTTTTAAAAAAGTTAACCTTAAAAACAAAACGAACGAAATCTTTGATTAGAAGCAAATGTGGTTTGCTTCCAAGTTCATCAATGATGATCATGGCCCCTCAACCTTCCCTTGAAACACCAAGCACAAGTCTGATTAACACTAATCATTAACACGTGTTTATGAGAGCAAGAATCTTATGATTCCTGTTGATAATCTTAGGGTCCGTTTGGTTTGCTTTAATGGGAATGAGACTATGACTTTCAAAGTCATAGTCGGTGTTTGTTTTGTTTTATTTTGTGGGCCCGGTAATGAAATGGGTATATCATAATCATAGATTCATTACACACCAATTTGATGTCTATGAAATCCATTCCCGTGGACCCTTCTTTTTTCCACTACAAAATTAAAATATCTATACACTTTTTCATACCATATTTTATCAACCAAACATAAACAATCGTAATGATACACTTTTTCATACCCATTATCATTCCACCTCATTCCAAATCCGATACCCATTGTCATTCCTGGCAACAAACCAAACGAGCCCTTAAATTAATAGTGCAAATAATCCTTACAATGCTAGAATGATTATGATTATTGTATTATTTTGATGAAGAAAAACCTTTTTTTTATAACAAATGTGGCATAACGAATAGAATGGTTTATGCAAAATTTGAGAGATCATATATTCGAGTTTTTTTACAAAAACATATGACTATTTTTACACCTAAACAATTGCTGAATTGACTATGTTTGAATATCTAAACAAAATATATGACAAGTTATCTCGTTCTTCTCTTACTAATGAAGCTATCCCAATTATAAGTACTCTTGTTTTTATCTCCTATCTTGCTAATTAAGCTATCCTAATTATCATTAGGCTTATTATTATCGTATTGATTAAGCTATCCCAATTAAAGAAGTCCCTTAAACTGCACATTAATAGAATCTTTTAGCACGTAACGCAAGAAAAATACTTACTAGTTACTACTGTACTTCAGTATGAGACAGTACATTGACTGATAATTAAATTCTTCAACTCATTAAGGGATTCAATGACATATAATGAGATGCATGTCATATTACATTAGACGAGTACTCGTGCATAGCAACGATATTTTGTAATGACAGATTATTTTGTGTTAAAAAAAAATTTATGGGTTATAAACGAAAAGTAATAAAAGTTTGAAGATTTTGGAATTAAACATAATGTTTTGAAACCCGGTTCGACCGGGGTGGTTCAACCGGTTGAACCGTTTCGGTCGAAAAACTGATCGATGTAAACCGAGTCAACCCAACGGGTTAGGTAAAAAACGGGTCAAATTAAACCGGGTTTGAAGCGTCACTGTCAACCCGGTTTTCGATATGTATTAATAGTTTTCATTTGAAATATATGTTTTCAACATTTTTTTTTTAGTTTTAACTTTTCACTTTTCACTTTTCACTTTTTGGTTTTTTATTTATATATAGTATACCAGGGTACCCGTACGTTGCGGCGGTAGATACCCTGTGACGATTAACCGGAGAAATAAATCTCGATGAGACCTGATTCACCAGTTTGTATCAGTTTAAACGGGTCTTCTCTGGTTCGTTTTCAGATGGCTTTTATTGGTTAGCCGAACCGGTGGCGACCTGGTTTCCGGTTGAACCCGTTGGTCCGATCCGATTTTCAAAACTATATGTACCATCAACTTGTTAGCTTGTATGAAGATTTGTGTGTTTTATTAATTTGTATAATGTGTATAATAACAATGTACTTTTCATTTTAGGGTGTTTTTTAAATAACAAAAGAGCATTGATTGGCATGCCTAAATAGTGTGCCTAATTACATGCCTAAACATATGTGTCAGTATTCTATTGGTGATATGAGAGGGACCCGCTTCTTCACAAACCAATAACTTATTGCCACATCTCTTTAGGCATATAATTAGTCCCATATTTAGGCCTCTAAATCATTTTCCTAACATTAATTAGTGTGTTTAATTATTTTACAATATATTTTAAATTATGTTGTAGCTTGTTTAAATTGTACATTATGAAAAATTTATTGTACTTTTTAGTAATGGGTTTTTTAATTGGTTGTTTTTAATTTGATAGATATGATTTTAATTGGCTGTACAATGTGAATAAATTATTGTACTTTAAATTATTGAAGTATTTTAATAAGAGTATTAATTACATCATACATTTATCTCATTTTTGATTTTTAACATTTTATTTTTCAAAATTTGACAAATTTTCTTTTATATGTAATATAGATATGTAATATCAACAAACTATAAACATCTACAATTTTTAATGAACCAATCTCGCATTCTGTGGAAACCTTTAAAGATTTTTAACATGATACACAAACTCTGCATTCATTTCATCGTTAAATATCCAAAAATGAGTTATTATCTATTAGGTTTACATATGTTTCTCTTTGAACAAATAATTTATTTTTCTCACCGTCTCAAATTAATTATTTTTTCTTCTCGATTGTTCCAATTTAATTGTTCATTTCCAAAATTAAATAAAAAGTTTGATCAAGTTTAACATATTACAAATATTTGAACTGATCTTTATTACATTTAAAAAAAAATAATTAATTAGTTAAAGATAAAATTGCTACTTTTTGCATAGTAATGTCTATAACTAGTGTTTAATACTACGTACAAAATTTGAGTAACTATAATAAATTCATTTTCAAAAAGAAAAAAAAAATGTTATTATGCTATAAAAGAAAAAAATAATAATAAATAAATAAAAAGTATGTTTATACTTTTTTTTTTGGAATATGGGTATTTTTTCGAGATCAAATAAATTTTAGAACAAAATGAGTATTAATACAAGAAAATGATTAATGAAAAAAATGCAAAAAACTTGATAGAGAAATTCAACTGACTTTATAGATTACAAACCTTTAAACGATTACAAACCTTCGACACTTTTCTTAAAATGCTTCACAAGTCACAAACACGGGATATTTTCTTTCTTATAGTTTCAAAAGTAGAATGCAAAATCTGTTTATGAAGTTAATTTCGGTAGAAACTAATAGCATGAATCATCTTTAAAAGACTAACAGTCTAGCGAGAACCATATATTTAAACGAATAATTACGCAAGAAATTGGACGAAAAGTCAAGCAAAAATCATTTCTTTTAACGGACCAATCACTCTGCTCTACAAAATTGCATGAAGATGCTTAATAGTCCACTGTTTCATAACGAGGAACAAGCTGTACCATAGCTATCTACCTTATTTCTGGTCTCTTCATCAGATAGATCTTTCGATTTAACTGCATAAATGGAAAGAAAAATCAATAAACAATTCTACGTATTAAGATAAACCTATCTAAAGGATGTCACAATAAGAGACAAACTTGCAAATGAAAAATTATATAATCTGAAATAAAGCCACAACATTTTGCTTACTGTAGCAAAAGAGATTAGGGCCCGTTTGGTTTGTTGATGGTTTTAGGATTAGGATTAGGATTAGGATTTGGATTTGGATTTGGATTTGGATTTGGATTTGACTTTGGATTTGATTTATATATTATTTATTATATAAATAAATATAAAATTTAAAATTAAAATTTTATATTATAAAATTACAATAGAAAAAGAAATGATTTGAAGTATGTGGTATATATAAAAAGAGGGCCCACTCATACAGAAAAGAAACAGGCAATCCGAATATTTTGAGGGGTTTTGTACAAAGCTGAAATACTACTTTGATCCCTATCCTTGGGTCCCACATTGGAGAACCAAACAATATAATTTTACCATGATACCAAACCTTTAAGTCAAAAACCATATAACAAACGGGCCCTAAATGTGCTCTGATATGAAATGAAAAAGCATTAACCTCAAGGTCAAGGTCAGGTCAAACCTTAAAAATAAAGCTTCAAGGTCACGGAGAACTATTAATTAAAGTTAGGAAATAAGAATGGAAGTTCACCTCATGCTTGAGGACTAGAAATGATCAGGACGAAAGCACGTCAGCGCAATCTTGGGATATCTGCGTAAGGACATGATCTTGCTAGAATTTTTGGGAGCCTCACTTGCCGACAGTCCTTGTCTCATTTCTTGGGCTTTCGCTTGTTCAATTCTAAGCTTGTTCATAATTTTGTCCATAGATGCTAATTTCTTCTTTTCTAGTTTCATCTGTTAAGAACATAATAGATCCTTTTAGCAACTAAAACAGAGGAGTTCTATTTATATAATTAAAAACTTGCACAAAAACCATAAGGATTGTGATGAAAAAGATAGTCGACATAATGAAGCAGAGTAAAGATTAAGCTTGGTAAATGTAATGGTGAACACACCTCAAGTTTTTGAATTGATGCCTCTGCTTTTGCATTCTGCAGGTTCTCCCAAGCTGCAATCCTTGCTTCCTCTTTCTGGAGCCTGCAAAGACGTTAAACCAGAAAAACTATGCTTTATAAAATTTAGATTTAAAGGATGCACATGTACAGATTCAAATGTAAGTCGGACACTTCCCCTTTTAACCCTACGAAGAAACAATGTCGCTAAACAGAATGATACAAGGAATCTGACAAAATCAAATGTAAAGAAACAAAAGTATAAATGTGTATGGACTAAAATACCCTCGACTACATAACAAAAATCAAACATTTACTTTGGCATTAGTGGTCAAAGGATTTCTTTGGCATTAAAAACCCATGTTTTGGACCTCCAGCGATGAAAAGGCCTAGGTTTGGTTCAACGTGATGCGTGTGTACAAGATTAGGGACGAACAGTGTATTTTACTCTAAATCATATTTAGGGCATTTTTGGTGAAAATAGCAATACCGGCCGCGGTAGTAGTTAGCAGTAGAACAAACACACTACAAAAAATTAGTTCAATATACACATTTTTTTCTTCACACTTTAAAAAAGTGTATAATTGTTTTTCCACACTAATTAATGTAATTAATTTAAACACATTATTAAATGTTAGTAAGTTAGTAAAATTTGACACACTTTTTTGAAGTGTAAAGAAAAAAGTGTATAAATTGAACTAATTTTTTGTAGCGACAGTAGCAGGAAGTAGTACCAGTTTGTTTTGATTAAACGTTTGGTGACATAGCTATATGTTTATAATTATTAAGTGTAAACGCTAGTTGCTAGTAAATACTCTTTCAAGTAGCATTTTAATTGAAAACGTTTTAAAAAATTAAGAATGGTAATAGCTTATTATCAAACAAGCATTGTGTACGAAATATTAAGTTAGTTGCTTCAAAACACTTTTTAAAGCTTGCTGCCAAAAATACCTAAGATACATTTGAGATACATTTTGGTGTATATTTGGTTATGTATCATGTTATCACCACGACATGGTTTTACATCGTGTTATTATCACCACGACATGGTTATACAAATACAAAAAAAAAAAAAAAAAAAAAAAAAAAAAAAAAAAAAAAAAGGCAACATTTATATATGTCCCTCCTTTACACATTGTCATTATTAAACCTCTCACCCGGCCCCTCCCTCTTATAAAAACCAAAACAAAAACACAAACTCTTTGAGATAAATCACAACCGCTTCACCGTCACTTATGCCACCACTTAATCCAAACACACCACCACCACAACCAACACCATAACAAACACACAATGTCCTCCCAACGTGACTTCAAACAAAAACTCCTGACATGCCTCACCAAACTCTCCGACCGAGACACACACACTTCAGCCGCAACAGAACTCGAAAAGATCGCTCAAAACTTAACAAACGATAATATCTCTACTTTCATTTCATCAATAACTGTAACCAACTCGGTAGATAGATCACCTGTACGTAAACAATGCATGAAGCTAATATCCACTGTTGCATGCACGCATGGGGACATTTTAACGTCGTCTCTTGAATGGAAGCTCGTTAACGCGGTTATACGTAGGTTAAGAGACAATGACACGTCTGTTAGAGCCGCATGCGTTGCGGCCGTGTACTCGATCGCAACGCATGCGGGTAAACCGTTTACGACGGTTTGTAAGCCGTTGGTTGAGGCTTTGGTTACTGAGCAGGAGGTGAATGCGCAGATTGGTGCGGCTATGTGTTTGGCTGCGGCTGTGGAGGGGGCTAAGGAGGTGGATGTGGTTTATTTTAGACGAATGTTGGTTCGGGTTGAGAAGCTTTTGAAGGGGGAGGGTTTTAAGGCGAAATCGGCTTTGTTGGGGGTGTTGGGGAGCTTGGTTGGTGTTAAAGGTGTGGTTTGTGAAGGTGTGAATGTGAAGGATTTGGTGTTTGTTTTGGTGGAGTATGTGAAGAGTAGTGAGGAGTGGAGTGTTAGGAAAAGTGCGGCCGAGTGTTTGGAGAAGCTTGCGGTTGTTGAGGGGGAGATGTTGGCCGAGTTTAAGGCGTCGTGTTTAAAGACTTTTGAGGCGAAAAAGTTTGATAAGGTATACTTACATCTGAGTCAAAAAGGCTTGCCCTCTCGAACCCGAGTAACCTGAACAAGGAAAACCTCATTAATTTTTTATGTGCTTGATGTAATGCAGGTGAAAAGTGTTAGGGAGACTATGATTCAGATGATTGAAGCGTGGAAGGCGATTCCTGATGTGGCGGAGGAGGAGGTGTTGACTCAGCCGGAATCTCAGTCGTCTTCTAAAGGTAGTAAGATTATTATTTTTATTTTTTACCCGTTAGTGTTATTCGTTTATTTTTTAGTGTTGGATGATATAAAGCTGCATGCCCACATGATATTTTTTAATTATGGTCTGATCTAATGTTGGGCTTTTTGGGATTAAAGGAGTATACACATGCTTTTGTTCAGACTTTAGATATTTGGATGTTGGATTACAGATCTTCTTTAGGAATCCTTTATTTCGCTTTAATTTCTTTTATTTCATGTGGGAATAGAACAAAAGAATGTGATTCAATCGGTAGAAACTTTATTAGTTATTTATTGCTGGGTAACAATACTAGTTTACTAAACTTGATGATTTCAAGTCCTAATAACTTGTCGTTTTAGAATCTTAAGTTCTTAAGAAGTTGGTTTTGATTTTAATTTTCTCGATTGCAAAGTTGTGTTTTTGCCTCACCGATAATCTGTTTCTGATGCGTGATCCAGTAGCTGAAGTTGCTAGTGATGGAAGGTATCCACCAAGAAATCAAATAGCTAATAAGAAAACTGTGCCCAATCGTTCTCCCATCACCAATGCAACAAGACGAACTACGTTGGAAAATAGGACCACAAAAACTGGTCCAGCAATGTTTAGGAAGCTGGACCGCAAGAAGCCTAGTGATCAGAAATTTGGACCTGCTGCACCTCGTCATGAAAGTCCATTGTCTGTGGATAATGATGATCATACTAAGAATAGATTTGCAAGACCAGAAACAAAACGAGCCCTTTTCAAGGAGATTGTTGATGAAGAAGAGGTTTATGAATCTGAATATCAGAATGCAAGGTTAAGTTCAACTGTTGTAGGGAGTAACATTACTGAGGATATCCATAAGTGCCACAGAGACACCGAGGAATTATCTTTGATTCGCAATCAGCTTGTTCAAATTGAAACACAACAGTCCAATCTGGTTGATCTCCTACAGGTAATTTTGTCAATAATTTTGTTTAATTTTGTCGATAATTAGACATAGCTGTTGCTAGTTTTTTTTGCTGTGGGGCGCCTAGCTACTTTGTATTTGATGATATAGTTAAAAAATGTTTAATTTGCCTTTAGACAACATGGCCCACTTGCTAACACTAAATTACAAAGCAACTACAGATCTATGTTTTTGTAGCCAGTGGGGCTTGAAAGATAAGTGCTACCTTGTCACCAAACGTTTGAACATAAATACAGATCTTGCCGACATATAATAAATCTAAAAATAGAAAAAACTTTCCAATAAAATGCCCTCTCCTTTCAGCAGGTCAATTGCTGACTTGTTACTTATGAACATAAAAACTGTATATTTCATGTACTTTTCTCTCATACTTTTTAGAGTATGTTAAACTGTAATCATAATACTAATGCAAAAATATGACTTATTACCTACTATGACTTTCTTCTCACACGTTTGCGTTTCCGGCTCTTGAAATATAGAAATTTATTGGAAGCTCACAGACTGGGATGCAGTCACTGGAGACTCGAGTGCATGGTCTCGAGTTAACACTGGATGAGATCTCGTTTGACTTAGCCAGGTCAACTGGAAGGTTGTCACATCCGGGACCTACAGACACAATGTGTTGCAAGTTACCTGGCTCAGACTTTTTGACCTCTAGGCTTTGGAAGAAAACGGAACTTCAACATTCAAACATTAAAATTTCTGCACCATTTGCAGCCACAACCCATATGACTGGCAAGAATACGAGTCTTGAGTCATGTAATCCAGAGAACAGGGGATTTCGGCGTCAGGGAGTTGGTAGCGGGTTAATCAAGAATCCATTGGCTCAGGTCCACCGAAATGCCCACGGGATTTCTGGGATTTAAGTCGCAATTAATCTTCTGATGCATTACTATGCTACGATAATAGATATATCTTGTTAGAGTTGTGTGCCACAGGTATTTTGAAGTAATATCTTTTCACATATTAGTGTTACAACTAGTATTTAGGCGCATGAACTTGTTTTAGGAGAAAAGTTATGTATTCTGAGTATAAATGAGTGAATTTGGGGAAGCTTTATTTGTGAATATATGTCGATATTACTGACATCACGAGTTTTCATTGTGGTGTGGTCAGAAATTTATAGATTAAATCGATCCAATGAGATTGTCAAGCCGCTATGATTTTCAAGACAACCCATGATTGATAACTTCATTACTTCACAAGCCAAAAGCCTGTTGAAAGATTTGCGGCTCTTTTTACTGCTCCCACAAATAGTGAATTTATTATACCAAAATAATCATAATCTCAAGAGCTTAGCTTATCAGAAAGAAAAGAGTGAATCAAAAGCCTTGACTATCATACATTTGGCTTTGAGAAATGTCTGTTGATGAATTCAACACTTTCTAAAAGTTCATTTTGGACTAGCAGAGCAATCTGCTCATCAAGAAACACACATTAACATGAACCGAACAATCCAGAAGCCAATTGATAGCCAGGAATCCAGAAGCCAAGAATTACAATCTTAACATGAACCGAACAAGAAATGGACTACTTGAACTATGCCCATCACCAATGTAAAATTCACTTGGCTACAGATTAATTAAAGGATCTGTGGCATGAATGATTTATACATCCCCTCATCTACGCTCATTAGCCCTGTGATGAGATCAAACCTGATTGTACATACAAAGGGACTAAGGGGTTTAATACTTTCAGCGCAACACAATAGACTATAAAGAGGACAAATATACGATTTTTATTATCAAAGGTGAGATCACTCAACCAAAACAATCTAATAAGTAATACCTCTGCAGTAGCATTACAACTTCATCTATTTAGTATTTCTCACGTTCAAAACAAACCAATACTTGCCATACAGCACAACAACTATTTAATCACTGATATCCAAATCAAAGTCAAGTCGAATAAACATAAAAGTGACATATTGGTATAAATGTTGAGCATTTGACATGACCATCTTATGACGTGTACCAGATTCTCTCCATCAAAACTAAGACGAATGCTTCATGTTACGGAAGCTTAATGGCTTGGTCTTAATTTATGACTTCTGATCAGGAAGCTCGCCGTTCTCAGCTTTCTGCAGCAGAAAGATAGGGTAAAAGTTGCAAATTAGAAACATTAATGTCTCATTGTTCAAGTACTCACATGCAAGAAAATAAAGAACAACTTGCAAAGAGTGTAACACTCGCATGATTACAAAGGATCCCACTTCTTTAAGTTGTGTTCATGTCAGAAATAAATCAATAATCACATCCGCAGATCAAGCAAGCAAGTCAGTGTCAGTCATGAGCCCCTACTTCAGTGTGTTTAAACTCCCATGTGTGTGAGTTGGGAGACTAGTGAATGGCCAACCACCAATTGTATATTTAAGGAATAGAAGTTGACGGTTGGAGGGCAGGCATGCAGAAACTTGTTTTTTAATGGGACAGCATACTGTTAAATACTGCAGGCAGCAGTACTTAATCATTGGGTTACAAATACTATAACCACCCAAATTTCCGGTCATTCACAAGTACTTACTTTTAGGACAATTTACAGCGTACAAATAAAAAGAAAAAATAAAGGATACCTATGTGTATACATTCTGAATGTACAGCTCAAACATACATGAGGCAAAATTTATATATACGGATTGCATTCTTTAACAGTAATACTTAATATATGCTCAGATTACAATCTAGTAATGATTGTAATGGTGACTACACCCATCACCGCCGCATAAGAGCCACATCAGATTTACTGCCACCACCCAACCAACCACCAAACCCCCATAGTGGTTAACATCAAACCAACCACACAAAATACCCAAGTAAACACAAACAAACCACACAACACACAAATAACCAAAATTTGATTCGGTCAAGAAAGTGACCAAACCATCTCCAAAACTGACCCGCGACACGTGAACTGAGGGGGCTCCGTAGTGGTGCTTGACGCATTATGGGCGGGTCCCACGCGGCCAAGCGTGAAATTTGTTTCCATTACGGATAGTCTAAGAGCTTCAAGGAGTTATTGGGATTTTATACTAAGCTTGTAATAAGCCTAATCTAACATTGGTATGACTAATAATAAAAAAGAGCCACATAAACGTATTGATTCAACAACAAACTTCTTCAAATCTAAGGTATGCATAATTCCCTCATACCTGACATGTAACAGCTACAAGGAGTTATTGAGATTTTATACTAAGCTTGTAATAGCCTAATCTAACATTAGTATGACAAGGTATGAAAATTCCCTCATTCTAGTTAAGTCTTATTTAGAAATGGATACAAAAAACAATAAGATAGTAGATAATGGCATACTTATAATAGAATCAAGTTATTAACTTGAGGGTAGACAAGGAGATGGGAAAAGAGTTACCCAACGATCCCAAGAGAATTCATTTTATTTAAGGTGATCGTTATTTGTAGCTATTACTTCCGAGTGTAAGCTCTTAAGTCTCTAAGCCTTGTATTATTGATGTGTATGGATGTAGGTATATGTAAAAGGGATATGAATTAGTTATTGGCCAACTCTTTAGATGCTTAAT
Source organism: Chrysanthemum seticuspe (assembly GCA_019973895.1). Lineage (NCBI taxonomy): Eukaryota > Viridiplantae > Streptophyta > Magnoliopsida > Asterales > Asteraceae > Chrysanthemum > Chrysanthemum seticuspe. The sequence goes on from BPTQ01000004.1 coordinate 271,914,327, forward strand.
TCCAATATTGCTTTATGTAGCATTTAAAAAGAACGTTATACGTCTCAACCATCAAGATGCTGACATTTGGTTTTATGTCTAAGTTTAGGTCCATGTATCATTCCACTTAACTTTTTAACCTTAACTAAAAAAAACACCTCTTATTATAACTAAACATTAACTCAACTATTTACAAATTCAACCCTTAAACTAAAACTAATACTTCATTTAATAAATAACATAACATTTAATCTTAAACATTTTACAATACGAATTCATAAAAATACGGAAATAAACATTACATAATAAACATTAAATAATCCATACGAAATACATAAACATAATTTAATCTAAGTGCTCTCTGCATGCAGAATCATACGAAGGAGACCTATACCCAGGAAATTCCTCAATGAACGCTTTACGTTCTGCTTCATCCTTCCTGAGTTTCTCCTCCCACTTGTTGAGTTTATGATATATAAAATACAATAAAACATAAAGACATCAAGAGTACACAGCGGAAGACTCAAGATCATAACAAATAAATTAATTAACTGAAAGTATGCGTAACGTACCTCTTGCGAATGTCAAATCCCTCGAGCAAAGCAAAACAACCCTCGAGCAAAGCAAAACAAAGAAGTACTTATTGGTGTAAGAATAATGTCTTACAACCACGTTCTTGTACACACGTACTATTAGCGATTCGATGCGAATGCTAGTTCTTGATCACAATAGAATAACCAAACACCTTGTTATGCTCAAGGTCACTCGTAAATCCCTTACAATGGGGATTCACTCGTCGACCAAGAATAAGAGGGAAGAAAAGAAGAAATTTGGCCTTCTAATGAAATCAAGTGTACCAAAGGATGAATACATGGGATGTATTTATAGCCTTATGGTAGATGTCATGTTTACTATGGTTTCCGATGTGGGATTCCATAGTTTCGGCCAAAAACAAGCCCAAAAGAAGGTTCCTAAAACCGTCTCTTGGCTTGTTTACTTTTCTTCATATCCCGTTGACATTTAACGACCAATAGTCACTTTCGATAAGTGCTTATCGCTCGTTTAGTCGTTTATTGTGAATTTAATAATTAAACATAATATCTTATATTAATTATTTAAACATCGAGTCTCATACGTAAAGTGTGCAATCCCGTGGTCACGAGTTCGAATCCGGAATGTAAATAACTCGTCGTTGTAAGAAGGGGTAAATGCCCAATACGACTGCTCCGTTTATTAAGAAAACCGAATTGACGTTTTGTTAACATACTTTAATCGCAACCGCTTCTCTGCAAGTTGCTTAAACTTCGTCTCATTCGTTTCGAAGTTGTTCTCACCACAACCTTTTACATATATAAATGTTCATGCATTTACAGGCCTAAGCTTGAGCACTGGTGCCCTAACGTGTG